>CM053784.1:448379271-448772416 GCA_028749045.1 Cupressus sempervirens | reverse complement strand
ATTGTAGTTTGCCAATCATTGATTTGTATTGTGTCTGGTTCACATCAGCAAAATTTTCATTCTTAGATAGCTTGTGTCCAGTGACGATAGGTGTACCCATTGATTTAGAATCTTCCATCCCAAAATATTTTAGTATCTCCTTGATATATTTGGACTGAGTAATGAAGATACTTTGCTTCATTTGATATACTTGTAAACTAACAAAGAATTTGAGCTCACCAAACGTTGACATTTTAAAATTCCTTCTTCACTTCATCACCAAATTTTTTGCATAATGCTTCCTTTCCTCCAAATATGATATCATCAAATAAAATCTCAAATAACAATACCTCATTGTTCTTTCCAGTCTTCAAATATAGATCATTGTATCATTTGTCCTTGCAAAACCAATCTTTACCAAATAATTATGTATTCTTTCATACCATGCTCTTGGAGCTTGTTTAAAACCATATACAGCTTTGTACAAGTTGCATACAATGTTCTTTTTGTTAGGGTCCACAAATACTTCAGGCTATTCTATGTATACTTCTTCTAGTATTCCATTTAGAAATGCAAATTTGACATCCATTTGATATACTGCCAATCATTTATAAGCATAATAAGCAAGCAAAGTTCTAACTCCTAGAATTTCTATAGGGGAAAATGTTTTGCCCATAGTCAACACCTTCCTCTTGTGCATATCATTTGCATACCAATCTAGCTTTATTCCTTATGATTAACCTTTCTCATTTAGCTTGTTTGTGAATATCCACTTTGTTCCAATAACATTTTTGTCTTTAGGTCTGGGTACTAGAGACCAAGTTTTGTTCTTTTTGATATGTTAAATTTCTTCATTCATAACATGTATCCAATATTCATTCTCCAAACCATCTTTCATAGATTTAGGCCCAAACTCACAAAGTAAGCATGTATCATTTCTGAGTCTTTTTCTTGTCATAACACTAGATTCTGCATATCCAATAGTTTGTTATGGTTTATGATGTCTTCTTACATATTTTTCCAACATAGAATCTCTCCTTCTTTGTTCTTCAATAGGTTCATCTTGAAAGATAATTTCAAGCTCATCATCTCTTTCTTGTTGTGGTTTTGGTTCAAGTTTTGCATGCTTGACATTGTCTACCTATTTTTTAACTTCCTCTGTCTATGACTCGAAATCATCTATTTGTTGCTCAACACCCATAATTTGTTGCTCAACAACTAGTTGTTGCAACTTAGCATTCCCAATCTATTGAGGATCTATAAATTTGATTTCTTGTTTAGGTGGAGTTCCTTTAGCACTTTCATTCACATATATGAATGAATTGTAATTTCAAGTTTAGTCTTACATTCAACTTCATGTTTCTTTGTAAACTCATCAACTTTCACATTTGCACTTTCCACAACTTTGTTAGTGTTATAATTCAAACACTTAAAAGCTTTGTTCTTGGTGGAATATGTCATCATAACTCTCAGCATCAAGTTTTACATTCCTATTGTGTTTAATTATGTAACATTTTCTTCCAAAGACTTTGAAATATTTCACGTTAGGTGCATAACTATACCATTATTTAAAAGGTGTAGCATTTGTACCCTTTATGACTTGTACTCTATTTAGAGTATAAACAATACTTACAGGTTCTCTCCAATATTTCTAAGACACATTTTTCTCCATCATCAGTGTTCTAGCACAATCCATGATTGATTTATTCCTTCTTTGAGCTATTCCATTTTGCAGAGGGGTCCTAGGTGTAGACATCTACCTTTTGATTCCCCTTTCATTGTAGAATATGTTGAGCTCATTGGAACTGAATTCAACACCTTTGTTAGATTTTAGACACTTTTATATTTTTCCCTATCTCCTTTTCAACTCTGGCCAAATACCACTTAAACAATTGAAAGACGTCAGATTTTTCTTTCAGAAACATCACAGTCATTATTCTAGAGTAATCATCAAAAAATAGAATGAAATATTTTTCTTCATAGGACCTTTGAACTCTAATAGGTCCACATAAGTTAGTATGAACCAATTCCAAAATGTCACTAGATGAATATGTTTTGTTCTTGAAACTAGACTTTGTCATTTTTCCCAATTGACATTGTTTACACCTAGCATTGTCAAGTTTCTTTAGTTTAGAAAATTTCTCTTACTCTTTTCATTTTACTAATACTAATCAAATTTTCAAAACTTACATGACATAACCTTTTGTTTCATAACCAATATCTTCATTTTGTGCAAGCAAACATGTCTCATCAGATAAATCTGGGTAGAAAAAGTTATCGCTTGTTTAGTCACCACTTCCAATCAATTTACCATTAGCATCAAGAATTTTAGCCTTTCTATGATGGAATTCAACTCTATAACTTGATTTGTTCAACTATGAAACACTCAAAGATTATAGTTAAGTCCTTCAACCCAATAAACATTGTCACATTTAATTTTATCAGATAGTTGAATTTTCCCTTTACCTTTCACAAGACATGGAACATCATTACCAATTTTTACACAACCACCTTTGTATGGTCCAATGTCCTCAAATTTACTTCTATCAATATTCATGTGATTAGAACAACCACTATTAATTATCCATCTATCACTTTTGTTCACATAAGAAATTAAAACAGTTTTCTCATCTTCATCAGAATCTTCTTTCATTGCAACATAGACTACTTCTTCATCTACTTTTAAACTCATTATCAATTTTGTCTTCAACAATATAACAAGATTTCTTACCATTGTCCTTATAGTCCTTATTCTTCTTGAATTCTCTATCATCTCTTCTTCCTTTATACTTGCTTTCATCCTTGTCTTCTCTGTCATGGCACCTTGTAGCAATATGACCAACCTTGTTGCATGGAAAATAGATTATAGGATGTTTACCTTTGTATTTTCCTTTTCTTCTTCCAACTCTCCTAGCTATCATTTCCTCAAGTTCATCAATTTCATCATCAGAAGTATCACTGTTATTTTTCAGATGTTTTTCTTTTCCTTTCTCACTAAGAACCAAATGTGATTTAAAAGCATATTCAATAGTAGCAAGAGTGTAATTATCAAAATTTTACATCTCCAAAGTAGTAATCCTACCAATTACATCTTCCATAGTTAAGTTATTACCTAATGTACATCTTAGGTCTTATATTGAAAAAACCTAATAGGAAGTTGATTATTGTTTCATCTTCAATCTTTACATTAGCTCCTCTAATAGCATTGGAAACTTCTTTGATTCTTGAACAATATTGTACTATGTTCTCACCTTCTATCATTTTCATCTCATCAAACTTACCTCTCAGGCTTTCTAATATGGCTCTCGAGACATTATCATCTCCTCCATAGATGATCTTCAGTTTATCCCACATTTCCTTTGAATTCTTCCATTCCTTTAGGTCATCAAACTCAACATAGGTTAGGGTTGAAGCAATCTCCAACATTGACTAATTATGTTCTTGGTTTTCTTTTAGTTGTTGGGAAGTCAAAGGGACTATTTTTATTTCCACACATGCATTGTCTAGAAACTCCAATGTAACATCACTAATACTAGCTATATGTAATCTCATCAACTTTTGCCACACGGGAAAGTTGTTATTTGTTCAACTTTGGTACCTCTCTCTTGTATGATAAGATCTTTAGCTTTGAGTGCCTTCAAACTCTTTTCTACAAGCACCAATGCTTTGATACCAATTGTTATAATATTTAGAATACCTAAGAGGGGGAGGGGGTTGAATCAGTTATCCAAGGTCCAAATATACCAATTGAACAATCAAACACTTAAGCAATTTTATATTTTATCACTCCATTTCTCAACCTCTATTGTAAACTATTTGTAGCATTAACTAGTTGTCCACTATTCTTAAAATAACAGACTTGTAGAATGTAAACTTAAAATAATAAAATATCACAATAACATCCAGACAATTTTGACATTAGGATTTTACGTAGAGACCCAATTTGGGAAAAACCACTAGCAACATGTCACCAATTTTCACTCTTATGAAGTAAGCTCTCTTAGGAGCCAACCCTATTAAAGGTTACAATACACACTGTTAAATGTGACCTAGTTAAAGAATTTATTCACCCTATTAGGTGTGGCCTTGTTAGAGGACTTTAGAACAATCCATTAGACTGTCACCTAGTTAAAGGATTTACAAAGACTGTTAGGTCCTTATGACTATTAGGTCAACCTTGATTAAGGGATTTCAAATAATGTTCACAATGGTTAGAAAGTAGTAGCAAGTTTGATCTATTTAGTACATCTCACTTTTCATGTTTAGATCTTTGTTTAGCTCCTCATATTGATTCACTAGCTAGCCTCCATTGTCATCACAATTTTAGATTCATTTGGAAACTCTTTAAGCAATCAACTTACACTTATTCTCAACTCAATAAAGCCTTCTTTTAGATTTTTCAGTCAATAACATTAGTAGCAACTCCAACTCTCTATAACTCTTTCAAAAATGCACAACTACTTTGCACTCTTCTCTTCCACACACGTCTTCTTGAAAGTTCACCTTTGTGCCTCCTTAAATAGGCAGTTATGATCTTTTGTTGCTTAATCAACATCGTAGATCTTAGCGTTCACAATTTAATTCATTAGATATAATGTATCTAATCATCATTATGTTTATCTCTTTTTATCTAGAAACCTCTCCTCAAATTTATCTCTTAGATTATTTACCTAATCCTCTCCTAGAATTAAATGATCCAACTCATCAATCCTTATCTTCAACATGTTTTTTATATACCAAGAAATCAACTTAGTTGGCTAGAAATTATGATTTCTTGCAAAAAATTAAAATGTTATTCCTCAGCCAACACAAAGTTCTAACATTTGGTCATCACTAAATTTCTTGGTCACTATAGAACTTCTTAGCTCAACATCAACACTGTCACTCAATCGACACTGATGCTTTGTCAACACTAAATATTCTCGGCACTTACTATGGCTCAATTGACATTAGTATCACTTGACATATACATCAAATTTATTTGGTCTTATATTCTGTTGCTCAGTCAAGCCTACATAAGTGATATATCTTAGCTTCTACTATCAAGACTTGAACATTACTGTCTTCTCCTTTATCAACATGATTTAAACAATCACTTTGTCTTGTCAAAGTCTAACTAATCAAATGTCCACTTGTAGTTTCCTTTTCATAACTCAACCTTTCCTCTAGATGCTTTTTTTATGAACAAATTCACAAATCCTCTTCATCAATCAAATATACATGACATTTGGATTAGATAGAAAACTATCTTATCAATAGATTTGACATCAATGAAAATATAACAATTGTTTCAATTGTAGTTTCCAAAAAATTTATAAGGCCTTGACTTCTTCTTGACTTGGTTTAGGTAGTAGTAGCAATTAAATGAATTTCCCATTCTTTGTAATAGTGTAGGTGTTCTTTACTTCATCATGTTATGCATGGAGATCATATTTCCATGGTATTCTAAAGAGTAAGTGACATGCATCCATATTGACAATATCAAATGAAAATATCTCCTTGTAGGCTCTAATGTAAAATTTATCCCAAGCTTGTTCTATTGTTTGTTGTGCTTTATTTAGTCAAGACACCTTGTATGGATATGGATAAGGTATCCTTGATATTTTCAACTTCTCCACTATTTCAAGAGCTACAAAATTCTATGTAGAACCAAAATCTACCAATACTTTGCAAACTTTACCTCTCAACTTACAAGTAGTCCTGAAATAGATTTTCTTTGTGGTGGTTTGGATCATACATGTAACTTAAAAAATGTCCTGCTCATCATAAGTGATTCTTCTTTCTCTAGATAACCATAGGATTTTGAATCAAATTTTTGTGCAAGATGTATTTCCTTTTCTCCTTAAGTACTAGAACTTTCCTTTTTCTTGGATATTTGTGTGCCATATGACCTTCTTGATTGCAATTCTAAGTGTTTTTTAATTGGGACAGAAGATCAAAATGAGAAAAATCTAGCAAATTCTGCAAGAATTATGGATGTTGGTACCACTAGTTGTGGGTTCCAGGACCTTTCTTTGGATTCTTTTACTACAAATCACATGCCGTGTCAGATACTTAAGAATGAGAAGAATCTTTTGGAGAATGTGGAGGTCTCTAAAGAGAGGAAAGTAGAAAGTTCACAAAAAGGGTTAGGTGATCAAAGGACATGGTCTTCCCTATTTGGTAGGAAACCTGGTGGAAAATCATCTTTCCCACCAGTTACATCAAAATCTTGCTAGGAGAAAGGTCAGTTTCAAATATTTATTCCAGACCCAATCGTTGATTTCTCTATATCTTCTATGGAATTTACTCTTATGGGAAAATTCATGGGGGCTAGACCAAATATAAAAACTTTGAAAAATATGATTAAATAGAAATGGGTTATCCATGGTCAAGCTGATATAGCTCCTATGTTGAATGGATTCCTTTCATTTATTTTTAATTGCAAAGAAGATATGAATATAGTTCTTTGTGGAGGTCCATGGTCATTTGGAAAAAGTACTATAACTATTAAAAATGGGAGCCAAATATGGATTTATCTAATGCCTTCTTCTTAACTACTCTAATTCGGGTTAGACTTCTTGGCCTCCCTTTGGAATTTTGGCATGAAGATATTTTAAGGGAATAGCTAGTTCATTTGGGGAACTAATTGTAGTGGATCATGCAACAGCTTCAAAATCTAAACTTTAGAGTGCAAGATTATATGTGAAAGTGGCAAACTCGAATCATTTTCCTAAAAAGGTGGAACATATTTCAAAACTTGGAAAAAGAATATAGAATATTATATATGAAGATCTTCCAAATACAGGTTTTGCCTGTTAAAAATAGGGTCATAGGGTGAAAAATTGTCCTAACAAAGGAGAGAACTATCCTAAGACTGATAAGGAAGATAAAATGAAGGAAGTAAAAACCCAGAAGAAAGTTTGGAAACCTAAAGTTACTCATGCAAAGGGTGTGAACGATAATCTGAATCTGGAACTTTAGGAAACTAGTATAATGCCAAATTTTGCCTTGAAGGAAAACTTGAGCAGTGAAAATAAAGAGGTTGGGGTGATGTTAGACTCTACCTCACCTAAGAAAAATATAGAGAATATGGTGGACATGACGAAGCAATTAGTCATTTATCAGAAGAATGATACAAACTAGGAAGATCTAGTTGAGATGGAGGAATTAGAGGGTGAAATTTTGATGGATAGAAGTAGATCAATGGTGTTGGAAGAATCCTAGAATATCTATTTTATTGAAAACCAAAATGTTATTCCTAAGCCTCTTGAGACACCCTTGTGCAAAGAAATTGTTCCCTTTAGGAATCATTTTGAAATTGAGGAGAAGAATTTGGAAGGGATGGATTTGAAACAAAAACTGAGTCAAAGGAAAAAGATGGAAAAGAAAAGTAATACAATTACTAAAGGAGTAGAGACTTGTAGTAGTAAATTGGAGCAAAAAGTCAAGGTGAAACCAAATGTTGGTGCTCCAGAGAAACCTGGAAGAAAATCTTCTAGGAAAACTAGAGAAATAGAAAGTTTGTAGAATATTGTTGATGGAAGACAAGCAACTATTCTAGATTTTACCCCTAAAAAACAAAAATGAAAACTATTACTTGGAATATTAGGGGATTGAATAGTAGTCATAAACTTGATGTTGTTAGGAATTTTGTTAAGGAGCATAAGCCAAATTTTCTTTTGCTAGAAGAAACAAAGATGGAGAAGGAGAGAGTTGAACAAATTAAGTCTTTTAAAGATTATTGTTTAAAAGCAAGTAGTTCAGAAGGAGCTTCAGGGGGAACTCTGATGTTATGGAAGATATCCCACTACTCAAGAACTATTTTGAATTCTAGTAAACATTTGATGGTGGCTAAAATTACTAGCATTGACCAAAATAATGTATGGTATATTGTTAATATGTATGCTCCAAATATAAAGAACTCTAGGAAAAAGGTATGGGAAACTCTATCTCATATAAAGAGTAAAGACTACTTTGGTAGATGGATCTTCATGGGGGATTTTAATGTTCCTCTTTATGACCATGAAAAAAGGGGGGGTAATGTGAGCCAACTAGATGGGAGACTAGATCTAATGGATTTTATTAATAAGGAAGGTTTAATGGACCTAGATCTTCATGGAATTGAGTTTACCTAGAGTAATAAGAGGCCAGGTGATGATTGTATTCAGGCTCGATTGGATAGAGCTCTTATTTCTCCTAATTGGACTAAAGAGTTTGTATGAAAACTAGAGGCATTATAGAAAATTGGGTCAAATCATTTCCCTTTGATTTTTTCTGCTAAAAAGGTTAATATCAAAAAAAACTTTCCTTTTAGGTTTGAAACAATATGGATGAAACACTCACAATTTGAGAGTAAATTGGTTGAATGGTGGAACATAGATGTTGAAGGAACTACTCTTTTTAGAGTGGCTTCAAAATTAAGAAATGTTAAAAAGGAGGTTAAAATCTGGAATTAAAGATGTTTGGTAATATTTTTGAGAGTAAAGCAAGTATTAAGGAAGACCTGCAAAATATTCAGGGCAAGATACAAAAGGAAGGTTATACTCTTGACCTTGTTAGAGATGAGAATGAAAAATTGGTAGAGTATCATGACATTGTTACTAAAGAGGAAATTTATTGGAGGTAAGGATCCAGATCAGTCTAGTTGAATGAAGGAGATAAGAATACTAGGTTTTTTCATCTTTCTACTCTAAAGCATAGAGCTAAAACTCGTATCTCATATCTTAAGAAGGGTAATTTGAAGATTACTGAGGAAAAGGATATTTTGAAAGAGATGGTCTCCTTTTTTTCTTCTTTGATGACATTTGACTCTAACATTGATTCCACTCATCGAGTTGAACTTTTAAAGGTGATTCCTTCTCTAATTACTAAGGAAAAAAATAAATTGTTAGGTGCCATTCCTAAGGAAGAAGAAATTTTAAAGGTTTTCTACTCCTTAGGAGGGGACAAGTCTCCAGGACTAGATGGTTTTCCCATGTTCTTTTTCCAAAAGGCATGGAAACTGGTTGGAAAAGATGTATGTGATGTTGTTAAAGAATTCTTTGGGGCTAAAAGAATGCTAAAGGAGATCAATTCCACCTTCCTATGCCTTATTCCTAAAATGATTGGGGATGATTCTCTAGACCAATTTAGGCCTATTAGTCTATGTAATTCTTTTTATAAGATTATCTCAAAAGTCTTCACATCCATGATGCTTTTGGTGCTTCTGTCTATTATTGTTGTTTAGAAAAATGGTTTTGTCCCAAGTAGGAAAATTCTTAACTCTATTATTGTTGCTCATGAGAATATTCATTCTTTATCTTGTTCTAACAATTAGGGGTTTATCATGAAAGTTGATATTGCAAAAGCCTATGACAGAGTGGAATGGGCTTTTCTTGTTAAGATTTTATTGGCTTTTGGCTTTAATCATAGGATTGTGAAGGCTATTTCTCAGTTGATCTCTACTACTTCTATTATTATTCTGGTGAATGGGTGCTCTATTGAATTCTTTAGTCCCTCTACAGGTTTGAGACAAGGAGACCCTTTATCCCCTATTCTATTTACTATTATGGCCAATTGTTTGAGGAGATATATTGGGAAACTAGTTTTGCAAGGGGATATTAAAGGTTTGCAACCTTCTTCTTAGCCTCTTACTTTTTATCATGATCAATTTGTTGATGGCACTATTTTCATGGGCAGAGCTAAAGTTAAGGAAGCTATAAATCTCAAGAAAGCCCTTAGTTTGTACTCTTCTGCTTTAGGTTAGTTGATAAACTAGAATAAGAGCTCTTTGCATTTTATTAATACCCCTGCTCTAAGAAAGAACAAAATTGCTAAAATTTTAGGGTGTTCAATAGGATCTTTTCCTTGTATTTACTTGGGTCTCCCTCTGGGACCTAAAGCTCTAGATTCTTTTTGGGAAGATCTCATTAAGAAGTTCAATAAGAAATTGGTAGTTCGAAAGGGTAATCTTTTGAGTCGAGATGGTGAAATTACCCTCCTTAAAGCTTGCCTCCAAAGCATCCCCACTTATGCTTTGAGTCCTTTTAGAATTCTAGCAAAATTTGCATATACTATTGATAAAATCCAAAGAAATTTTCTCTAGTCTAGAACTAAGGAAAGGAAGAGAATGACTTTGATAGCTTGGGATCAAATTTGTGAGCCTATCAGGGAAGGTGGATTGCGAATCAAGTCAATATGAAGTATAAATAGAACTCTTTTACCAAACAGGGATAGAGAGTTTATCATGATGAAAAGGAATGGAGTACTATATGGAAACATAAGTATCTTTTTAATGCTCCTTCATTATCTAATTTTTTGTCATCTCTTGATGTTCTTTCCCCTTCTGCTATCTGAGGGGTTGTGCAAGGAACTAAGAATACCTTAAGTAAAGGATATTCATGGAAATTTAGAAATGGGTAGAAGGTCAGATTATAGGAAGATATTTGGATAGTGGATCATCCCCTGATTGAGGAATTTGAGGATAGGACCCATATTGATAAATGCAAACAATTATATGGGACTCTTGCTAGACAGTACTGGCATAATAATAATTGGGTTAACCTTGTTGATGTTAACCAAGCTTTTTATAATATCCAGATTATGTTGAATGTCTTTTCTTTGTATCCCCTTGAGGAGGATAAGATGATATGGAGTGCTAATGCAAGTGGCCATTTCAAAATTTCCTCTATTTTCAGATCTGAGGAGAACTTAGGTAACTACCCTTTATGGACAAGAGCTTGGATAAAAGGTCTTATACCAAAAATAAATATCTTTTATTGGATCTTGCTTCAGAATAAAATTCTTACTCAGGAACATTTGCAAAAGAGAGGCATTAATGTGGTTAATAGGTGTAGTCTATGTAAAGAAGGTTACGAAAATAGAGATCACTTGTTCTTAAACTGTACTTACAACCAACAAGTATGGAGCTCTATTCTCAACTTCTAGAATATCACTTGGATTCATCAAAATAATATAGAACATTGTTTTAAGAGCTGGATTTTTTCCTATGGAAAATTACTCTTCCCATCTCTGGTGGGGTATCTAGAAAGAAAGAAACAACAAAATCTTTCAAAATAAAGAAATGCCAGAGTGGGTGCTTGGTCAAAACATTGTCAGGGCAATAAAGGAAAATTTCAACTCCTAGAGAAAGTGTAATAAAGATTTTCAAATTGACAATCCAATGTTTTACAAAGGCTCTAATATGAAGAAAGAAGATCCAAGAATGAATACTAGATGGAAGGCTCCTCCTATGGGATGAATTAAAGGGAATTTCGATGATGCAACTAAGGGAAACTTGGGCAAAGTGGGTTGTGGAGGAGTTTTGAGAGATCACACAGGTAATATAATAAATGCAATTTTTATACCTATTGGTATTTCTAATAGCCATAAAGTTGAGGCTACTATAGCTCTATATATGATGAGGTTAGTAGTGGAAACTGGTTGTCATTACCTTTGGATGGAAGGAGATTCCTTGAACATTGTGAATATGCTTAATGGTAAAAGTTTGATCACTTGTTCTATCAAAGCTAGTGTAATGGAAATTAAATATTTAATGGATAAATTTGAGTCTTTATATCTCATTCTTTCTGTGAAGGTAATGTTGTGGCTGACTGGATCGCTAACCAACCTGTCTAATGGGAGTGTAAGATGACATGACATGATGACCTAAGCAGGAGTGTGGATTTGAAAGCTCTTATTAATTATGATAGAACTCACACGATAGAGGGAAAGATTTGCTAAGATTAGCAACTTAATGATATATGGAAGTGGGGTTACGAAAGCCAATGTTGTTTTCCTGAGAAAGTACATAAATGTGATTATTATCCTAGCTTGGCACGTATGTGTTTTTATGAGTGCCTTAGTTGTTTTAATGAATACCTTGGCTTTGGTTAATACTTTATGTCTACTTTTCTACTCGACTTTGGCATTTCACTGTGAAAAAAAAAATTTGGACATAGGCAAGGAACCAAGAAAATAGGAACCAAAGAACTATAAAGCATGGAAGGCCAAAGCCTCTATTTGGAAGATTTCGTAGAAGGGTAATGTCACCACTTACCTAGAATGCCTTCATGGCTATAAACCACATGTCACATGGGCATTCTTCAAAAATCAGATTGAGGATAGGGTTTCTATGCATGGGGTGACAATGCATTTGTCTGAAGATTTCATAGCTAAGGTGACAGGCTTGCTTAAGGAAGGCATAAAATTCAGTAAGGAAACAAGTATTTCAAATGTTGCATTTAATAAATTTTTGAAAATGGATGAGGAGGAAAAGCATTTGGAGAAGAATGGTGATTTTTATGAGCTGGGTCAAATTAAGGTTATCTGGCAAGACATTCTTTCTTACATCCATGATTATTTTATTTTAGATGATAGGGCTAAGCGTGTTCATAAATTTCATTTTGTGTTCCTGAATCATTTTTGGTATAAGGATAGGATCTCATTTCCTTTTTATCTGAGATTTTCTTTGCTCCAAAGTCTTCAAGCTCATAGGAAAAAAGAGTCTCGTCTGATTTTACATGAAGGGTTAATCCTACTAATTGAGAATTATTGTAAGAATAAGGCTATTGTTTCTTCCCCTCCCTTTGAGAAAAAGAAGGGCTCTGTTAGTGAAGCCTACTGTAGGAAGAGTAAGGGTGAGGAAGGGGTTAGTGGGAGAAGGAGGAGTCTAAAGCAAGAAACTCCTTAGAAAAATGCAGAGGAGATTACCGAGTCTAAGAATTCAGATAATAATGATGAAAAGAATGAGGAGGAGGAGAATACAGATTTGGGAGATTTTAGTTCAAACTTGGAGGGTTACCCTAGCAGTAAGGGTGATATTGGTAAGGATGAGGCTGATGAAAGCAATGATACAAACATAGGGTTGGACAATGTTGGAGAAGAGGAAATAAATCAGAGTGAGCATACCTAGAGAGTGAGGGATGAAAAAGAAATGGCAAAGGAAAAGGAGGACCTCACTAGCAAGGATGTTATAAATGTAGAGGAAGATATAAGGAAAGAGAAGGATGATTCTATTGGTAAGGAAAAAATAGGGAAGGAGAAGGATGATTCTACTATTAAGGATACTATGCTTTCTTTCCTGCATAATACTAAGCTTAAGGTTGATTCCTCTCTTCAAGGAAACTCCTAGATGTATAATGAGTTAATGAATTTGAAAAGAAAAGTAGGAAAGATGTAGTAGGACTAGGAAGCTGACTGAGCAAAGATCATTCAAATGGAAGTTCAGGTTGGTAATATACCGAATAAACTAAAGGAATATGAACACAAACTTCAACTTTTGATCAAAGAGAGTGGCAATAAGATGGAATAGGTTACTTCCAGCATTTGTATAGCTACTGCAAGCTTAGGGAAGATAAATAATGAAGAAACCATGTCTCCTAGTAGTCTAAGTAAAAGAACAAGACAAAGCTCAAGAAAGAAGGTGACTGAGGTAACTAGGGGATCTACTGCTGATACCATCCAAAGCACTGCAAAGGCAGGCAAAGAGGTGGTGAAAATGATCAAAGAGCTACAATAGCAGCTAGTGGTGTCTTTGGTAATTGGTCTCTATTCTAGTGGTGGTCTTGGTAACTGGTCTCTAGTCTAGGTTTTTTATCTGGTTTTTGTTCATTTTGTTTAAAAACTAGGTTCTAGGTACTTGTAAAACCTAGTTTCATTTTATGGTCTTATTTTGTGGTTTTAGGTCCCTGTAAAACCTAATTTTGTAACTTTTAAACTGTAGATTTTAGGTCCTTGTAAAACCTAGTTGTGCTTACTAGTTTATCTTTTGCTTTTCTATTAAGGGTTTTGGGTCCCTTCAAAACTTGTTTTTACCTTAATCTAAAACATCTAATTGTTTCATTTGATCTCCCTAGTGATCTTCCTCTAAAAATTGTTCTTTTACCTCTAAAATTTCCTCTATAGTTATCAAATTTATTTATTTCATAATTCACCTCTAGCTAAAACTAACAATTTGGACTTCTCCCTTTGAATGTACCTCGTCCTCTAAATGGTTGCCTTCGTCTACTTCTACTACTACTCTCTTGTCTTATCTTAATTTTATCTTCCACTTTCAAGGCTAGTTGATATCATTTAGCCACTATATTGGGACTCAACAACTGCAACTCCTCTTAAATATTCAATCTTAGATCATTTAGCTATCTTGCTATTTTGATACTTTCAAATTTTGCAATATTTGACTGTAAACTTAGTCTTTGGAATTTTTTTGTATTACTGAAGATATCCATATCTCTTCGTTTGAGATTATGTCTCCTCTAGTGTAATTAGACTTCATAGTCCTTAGGAAGGTACACCTCCTTTACCATTGATAACATCTTTTTCCATGAACAAATATTCTTCTTATCCTCCTGCACTCTTTCTACTTACAAAAAATTCCACCATGTAAGGGTTGCACCCTTCATCCTTGAATTATCCATCTTGACTTATTGTGATTCTAAAATATTTTCTCATTCAAAGAAATTCTCTATGACCTCAATCCATTCTAACACTACTTCAGCATCCATCTTCCTTGTAAATATAGGCAACTCCATTGCTTTTCCTCCTATAGCTTTCAAAGTTGTGAGGAATGCTCTCTCTTTCTCTGGTATCTTATCATCCTCATTATTAGGTTCCCCCTCTTCATATTCATCTTCATTTACAAATATTGGTTTTGTATCTTCATTTTGGTGAACCACACTCTCCACCTTGCTCAACTTTGTACTTATCTCCTCTAGTTTCCCTCTCTACTCTTTGTTTCTCCCTGTGGCATGCTTCTTCCTAATCTTCAACCATGTTTGCTAGTTCAACATTAGTCACCATCTTTCTCTCCCTAATAGATTCACTATCTAACATAACTTAAAATATAACAAAGTAAACTCAACTTTGATACCACAAATGATGCAAAAGCCTCAACCTTGGAAAATTTGGGAGGAAGAAAGCACTTGACTAAGTTTGCTTCAAGGGGACCATGCACGTTAAGGGTAGACAATTATGAACATTTCATCCCAACTTTGAAACTCACTTTTTAATGCACCATAACATGTATGAATATAATAAGAGACTATCCAACTTCTTATAGAAAACTTTACCATTTCTATAGTAACTCCATGGAACTGACCATACTCTCTCATATGTATTTGAATCCCATCGATAGGTTTTCTAACTCCTACATGCAAACCATGAACATGAAAGATCAAGAATCAAACTATCCACAAAGTCTTAACTTGATTCCTAATACAAATCACAAACTTTTGTACAAGACTTGGAATTTTTTTCTAGGCAAACATTCAACCAAAACACTTGACACAAACACTTGAAAAACCATGACAACTATTTGTCAAAAAAATTAAAAATCCAACCTTGAAAGGACAAGTTGAACTTGACCACAACAATAGCTCTATGAGCATTTACTTCCTTTCCATATGGGTCATCGTGAACACATGAAGATGTTCACCTAAAACATCAAATTTCCTTCTGTGACTACATATTTAAACAAATAGAAAATATAAATTATGAAACACATTATTCGACCCAAGGTAGTTTTATTATTCTAAGAACACATAAATACTAAGAAAATAAAATAACTTAGAAATAATAAATCTAACACTGTTCTAAGTGGCTACAATTAGAGAGCTTATGGTAACACTCAACTAATTATACCACCACACCATAGGAATTATTAACATAGCAATTTAATCCTATGAAAAATAGAACTAAGACATGACTTTAAGTTCTTACCTATTTGTTGCATCCTCCGGTAGCATCATCTTCAATTATTGTTTCTTCCTATAGCGCATTTTTTATGGGTTGTTCCTATTGCATTATCTTCATGGCCTACTCATGCAACTTGTTCACTGATCACTTGTGTGCTTTTATTTCTCTTCTTGTGCACATGAAACTCTTTCTGTTGTTCAAGTACACTCTCCTTTTCACAACGCAATCACTCCTTGAAGATGATATCGTTGATCACTCTTCTTTACTCTTTGAGATTCCACTTTATCTTGGCCCTCTTGGCTTTTTGGCTAGTCTCTTGGCAATATAAATCTTCCTCAATCCATTACGTCTCCTTTTATATTGTTCTCTTAGTGTCACTTAGAAGCTTTAAACTTGAAAATTCAAATTTTGAATTCCCACCCCTACTACTAGCATGGTTTCTTGTTGTAGTAGTGTGTAACTCTTCTCAGATGCATCATGGTCGTACAAGAGTCATGGGTGTCATGTGTGCTTGATAGTTTGCTCTCGACTAAGAAGAATTGAAGTTCAAATTCTTCCAATTGTTCCTCTACCTATTCCCTATCACCATTAAATGCAACATTGAGTGCACTTGTTAACCTTTACATGGGTTCCTTGCTTCATGCACATCTTGTTGACCTAGCCTCTCTAGCTCACTAATCTTTCTGCATTTTCTTTTGCTTTGCTTTCTTATGATGAAGTGGACTACACTTAGCATGCTTCATCTAAGTGGACCACCTTTATCATTACTTCCACTGAGCTTTCCTTCTTTTATACCTTGATTATCCTTATGAGTTAGTGCCATGCATTGTCCTGTCATTCTAGTTGTGCCTCTCTACGATCATGACCCCTTTGCATGTATTGCCAAAAATGACAACACCTTTAATAACTAAGTTTACTAGTCTATCTACTAGTTAGTCTTCAACTCTTAGGACAATAAAAACAACATATACTCTCATAATATAATTATAATATTTCCATTCAACATGCCTAGTTGTAAGGCCTTTTGAGTTATGACCAATACAAGAAGATTACAAATCAATCCTCATATGTGAAGATCCACCTCCAAGTTATCATCCCTCAAGATTCTCCTATCTCCTTGATGCTCTATTCCCTCACTCTAGAAATCACAAGACCTTTTACTTATACCAAACCAAGCCATAGGTTGGCTTGATAAATTACATTAAATAAACATCCACATTAAATAAATATTGAAGCCATAAGTTAGCCTGATAGATTAAATAACACTTAGGATGTGCCCCAAGTTAACAATCCTAACTAACTCATAAGATAAAATAGCATTATGTGACATTAGGCATAGGACCATGCACCATCCAATGATTCAAATCTAAGATCACACAAGCCAAATCCTATAGGTCAAAGATTACATAAATAATCTTGAAAGTCTACCGAAGAAATAAGGAACACATTAGTAGAAACCATCAAAAGAGCTCTAACTCCAATAAAATCAATCCAATCATTATGTGCACATAGGACAAGGTCCACCAGTATGCCTTAAACATAATCCTAATTGTGTGAAACATAGGGTCCACAAAAACAAAGCTCGCTGCTCCTGCATTAGACTCTAGAGGTAAATAGAAAAGTGTGTCCCACACTTTGATGCCAAGAGAAATATTTGAACTCAACTTCATCTTCATCAAAGGATTCCAATCCATCAAGTAAAAGAAAAAAAACTCCAAATCAAGTAACTCTTCCACATCCATTCAAATATCAAAATTAAATGAATCTCAACAACCCAATCAACATGCTCACTCCAAGGAACAAACAAAATAGAATACTTCACCAACAATTCCTACAAGTGATCACAACTAACAATAATAACATCCTCAAACATGAAATCCATGTCAGCAATAACATGTAAACCCAAATCAACAACACTAGAAACATGAAATCTAAATCATTAGAAACATCTAGGCCCTCAACCACATCAACTACAAGTGAATCCACATTAGTTGCATGTAAGTCCAACTCCACATCAACAACAACACCCATATCATCAAAATGTATGTCCATATAAGCAACAATAGAATACCTAACCATATAAGTAACAACATGTGAATCTGAAACCATATCCACATCAACAACAATATGGAAATCCAAATCAACAATATCAATAGTAACTTGTACATCCTCAATTATCTCAACAACAACATATAAATTCATATAAAAAACAATATGGAAATTCATTTCCATATATAAATTCTGATTATCATAAATGCAAATCTCATCATCAACGATATCATTGCTCACAATAGGATGCTTTGTAATTTCCATGTCAGATCTATCCATCTGATAATGAAAACCAAAAGATACCTCATCAACTTCAATGAAGTCAATCTTTACCTCTCCCTCAACACAATGTCTTCTTCTTTAAATAATCCTTCCAACTAGCTAAACAACTCTCTTTCTAGTTAGCAGATGCCAACTATAATGTCCCCTTCTGGAATATTTATTTGTTTAACTTTTTTATTCATCAGTTTTATAATATTTCTCTAATATCCCCTTCATTATTTGGTATTCGATGTGTGTGTGTGTGTGTGTGTGTGTGTGTGTGTGTGTGTGTGTGTGTGTGTGTGTGCGTGCTTTAAGGAGTCATGTCCATTCAGAGTAATAATTATATTATTTTAATAAAAATATAATTATATTAATAATAATATAAGATTACTTATAAAATATTATTATTTTAATATTATAATAAATATGTTTATAATATAATATAATATATAATTATATGATTATAATATAATATAATATATAATTATATGATTATAATATAATATAATATATAATTATATGATTATAATATAATATAATATTACTTATAAATATAATAAGATTATATTATATGATAATATAATATAGTATTACTTATAAATATTATTATTTTAATCATTAGTATTACTTTATATATAATACTTATTTAAATTATATGTCAAAATGGGGATATCACAGTCCTCCCCTCTCGAATTTTCTTGTCCTCAAGAAAAATCATTCATACGCAAGCTCTTTCATAGATACAAAACATATTTTCCTACAAAAGGCCTAAAAGATTGATGAAATATGCATCTTAATAAATGAAAACAAAAAGCAGACAAAAGTAGTCACATGAATGCATGAAAGAACGAAGCATACCCGATGTAGATAGATGAAAACACAAAACAAAGATGATGCAGATAGATGAAAATGTGAAGCAAACACGATGCAAACAAATGAAAACATGAAGCAAACATGATGTAGATAGATGAAGACACATGTTATGCAATTCCTTAATTTTGAACCTGCAACCAAAAAAAATCATTAGTACACGTTTATGTATAAATTTTCCTTTTTAGGATTTCCTTATATCAATCCCTTGAACAGTGACTTGTCAATCAAAAGTATAGTTCATTTATTAACTCATCATTTTCTAAGCATGGGAGGAGAAACTATAAATGGGTGCCCTATTACCCAATCATGGGCCTCACCGTTCTCCCTCATTATTGTTATCTCTCTCCAATCATCATCTCCAAGATAGTGTCTTTGTATGATGTACCTTGGGGTATTTGCTCCACTGTAGGCCTTACCTAGTACCCTTGGATGATGCAGCCCAATGCCCATCTCACCGTAGTCCTTACCTAGTACCTCTAAGTGGTGTCACCCAGCCCATTCCACTGCAGGCCTTATCTTATCTTGGAAAGTGATGATCTTTAGATAATTTAATTAGTTAACAACATTATAATTTATTAAACCTTCAATTTATATATTCAAGCATGGAGAAGAAATTAACCATTTCAAATCTAAATCTCCCTTATATATTGCATGTATAAGTAGATCTCATGATATTGAATAAGCATTATATTAAAGTCTTAATCATGTGGTAAATGGAATCTTACCTTAGTTTCCAAGGCGCTGATACCTGTTGATTCAATGATCCACATGTTTGCATTCACTAATCACTATGTTATAATCTAGGTTTGTATGGCATACCCCACGGGTTTTGGTTAAGCTCCTTATGACTTTGCTTAATCTCTGATCCACGTCCTTTCTTAGAATGGAAATTATATATTTAAATTAGAATTATCATTTTTTTCTCTTGTTTTATCATGAGTGCCTCCTTAATTAATAATTCACAATCTATGAACAATGCCAGGGTTATCATTTTTCTATTTGGGAAGTTGATGCTATGAAGAACTACCAATAGGATCTCCTTATTTAAAACCAAGGCCTTATTTTTCTTATAATGATCATGTTCCCCTTTCTTGACAAAATTAGATGAATAAAATCTCTTAAGATTAGAGCCTTCAAATTCGAGTATAAGACATCTCTTTCCTATATAAAAAAAATGTTTTATTATCCTCCTCCTTGAAGCTTGATAAGGCCATTGTATAGTGATTTCATTATAACTTTGTATATACTTACTAGGACTCTCCATTTTCCCTTGTCATTTTTTTTAAAATTTATTTCGATGTCCCTAAATATTAGTGCCGACTTTCTCTCTCTTTTCAAACACTCTCTTGATTCATGCCACTTATTTCCTTGTAATACACACATGGTTCATTGTCCAATAATAGGTATTTGTTATGACTTATCACCTTCTATACTTAGGGTATTCACCCATGTGGCTCAAGATCTCACCAAATTGATACCCATAAAACATGTTTTGTTCTTTATCTTCTTCCCCTGTCATTTGAATATATGTGTTGACATGAACTATGTATGCTTTCTAGTGGCAAGTAGGATATACATGTATGTTAAAACCTTTATTTCATACATTTATCTTCTTATATGGTTCTATCCTTTGACCCATGACCCTATTTTGATATATCATTTGAAGTATATTATGCACTGTTTGAATATTCCAGAACAATATCTTAAATTTTTCTCCATTATGTTCAATCAAACTCAGCCTAATATCATTCTATATCACAATCTCAGAGATCTTCATTGAAATATTGGCTCCTTACTATTCTATTCTCTTCACTGTATTGATGTTGGCTGGCTTCATTTTATTTGCAAACTTTCTTTCATAAATTGCTAATTGTACAAAAAAATTATTTCGTCATTACTACTAAAGCCCCAGGTGGATCATTTCAATATTGGTAGATAAAATTCTATATATTTTGAGTGCCCAATCTTGGGATTATCTGCATATTTCTCTGCTAGTTATATTATACTATCGCTATTCATTTCCAAATGGTGAACATAAATAATATTTTCTCCTTCTGGTCACTATATTCTTTGTTCATCCATTGATATCCTTCTCTTTGTTCTTCAATTCTTGTAGAAGCTGCTAATATCTATATCTCCCTTTCACAAACCACAATGGATATGGATAAAAGAAAACAAAGTCTGGACTGCCTCCATTGTATATGTGCTTCTTTGTGTTCCTCCTTTCTTTTTGTATTTCTGGTGTAAAATGCAGTTCCATGCCTTTTGTATTATCATGTCCATGTCATGTATTGGTAGTTCCATGTCCCATTGCAAGCAATATCTTCTTCCTTAGACCCTCTTATTCCCTTAAGCTGGCAAAATCAGGCTTTGATACCACTTGTAATGTCCCCTTCCAGAACATTTATTTGTTTAACTTTTTTTATTCATCAGTTTTATAGTATTTCTCTAATATCCCCTTCATTATTTGGTATTCAATATATATATATATATATATATATATATTGCTTGCAATGCAGTTCCATGTCCCATTGCAAGCAATATCTTCTTCCTCAAACCCTCTTATTCCCTCAGGCTAGCAAAATTAGGCTCCGATACCACTTGTAATGTCCCCTTCTGGAACATTTATTTGTTCAACCTTTTTATTCATCAATTTTATAATATTTCTCTTATATCCCCTTTATTATTTGGTATTCGATATGTATGTATGTATGTATGTATGTATGTATGTATATATATATATATATATATATATATATATATATATATATATATATATATATATATATATGTATGTATGTATGTATGTATGTATATGTATGTATATATATGTGTATATATATATATATGTATGTATGTATGTATGTATATATATATATATATATATATATATATATATATATATATGTATGTATGTATGTATGTATGTATGTCTGTCCTTTCATAGTAATAATTATATTATTTTAATAAAAATATAATTATATTAATAATAATATAAGATTACTTATAAAATATTATTATTTTAATATTATAATAAATATGTTTATAATATAATATATAATTATATGATTATAATATTACTTATAAATACAACTTGATTATAAAATATTATATGATTATAATATAATATAATATTACTTATAAATATAATATGATTATATTATATGATAATATAATATAGTATTACTTATAAATATTATTTTAATATAATATTACTTATAAATATTATTATTTTAATTATTAGTATTACTTTATATATAATACTTATTTAAATTATATGTCAAAACGTTCTAGAAGGGGACATTACATCAATCCCCTTGAACTTTGTATCAAGGATATCTCATGGTTCCTTTGAATAATTTGCAACTACAATCTTGGGAAAAAATAGTTTGTCATTGTTGCCTAAATGAGACTTAATGCTTTTGCAACCCTTCTTCTTGACTCCTTCAGCTAAGTCTTCTGAGGGTTTATAAGGGAAGCATACTATGTTGGGTTGGCTACATCATTGAACCCATTCATCAAAAACTCCGACAAATCATTAGCAACCATTATAGTTCTCATTTTATTTCCCCATGTGTCATAAATCTATCCATTCAAGGATAGTGATTGTTACCATGCATTTCCTGCATCTCCTGCCATGATAAACACCCACAAAAAAAAAAAAAATCCAAAACTCAAGAGGATGCGGGGCCTCAAAGCTCTAATACCACTTGTAATGTCCCCTTCTGGAACATTTATTTGTTTAAATTTTTCATTCATCAGTTTTATAATATTTCTCTAAAATCCTCTTCATTATTTGGTATCAAATATATATATATATATATATATATATATATATATATATATATATATATATATATATATATATATAGATATATGTATATGTATGTATGTATGTATGTGTATTTTAAGGAGTCACATCCTTTCACAGTAATAATTATATTATTTTAATGAACATATAATTATATTAATAATAATATAAGATTACTTATAAAATATTATTATTTTAATATTATAATAAATATGTTTATAATATAATATAATATATAATTATATGATTATAATATTACTTATAAATATTATTATTTTAATTATTAGTATTACTTTATATATAATACTTATTTAAATTATATGTCAAAATGGGGACATCACACCAACTCAAACAAGACTTCATCATCTCTTCAATCCTCTAATTGAATTTATCCCAAAACTAATCCAACTTAGCCATCAAGTTCCTCTCAAAGTGCAATTGTCTCACCTTGACGATTTGATTGTAAGACTCCAATTATCTCCTAATTGGTGATCTACTTTCCATCTTCACAACCTGCCTCAATTTGGTGATTTGTTCACTCAAGGAAAACTCCATCTCTCACATCAAGGTTTCACAACCAAAACAATCCATCTACAAGTCCTCTACAATTATTACCTAGAGCCACAATTTGCCACCTCACAAGAAAGAGATATAAGTTTCCATAAACAATCAATCCACCACACAACTAGCGCAAGATCAAATTATGCTCTAATACCATTTAATATAGTACAAGGCTAAGTGTACCCCTCTTGGAGGTGACCTAGCCCCCAACAAGTAGCCACACATCAAAAATAGAATAATAACATAGAGACTCATATCCAAAACAATATATATTCTCATTATAATCATAATATTTACATCCAACATGCCTAGTTGTAAGGCCTTTTGGGTTACAACAAATACAAAGAAGAATACAACTCAATCCTCACACATGAAGATCCACCTCTTAGCTATCATCCCACAAGATTATCCTAGCTACTCCATGCTCCACTCCCTCACTCTATACATCACAAAACCCTCTATTTATACCAAACCAAGCCATAGGTTTTCCTAATAGATTACATTAAATAAACACTCAAGCCACAAGTTGGCCTAGCAGATTGTATAACTCTTGGGACATGCCCCAAGTTTACAATCATAATTAACTCATAAGATAAAATAACATTATGCAACCTTATACATAGAAACAAACACCATCTAATGATCCAAATCTAAGATTGCACAAGCCAATTCCTACGGACCAAATATTAAGGAAACAGTCTCAAAAGTCCACCTAGGAAACAAGGAACATGTTATTAGTGGCTACAAAAAGAGCTCTAACTCCAATATGATCAATCCAATCATTATGCACACATAGGAAAAGGTCCACCAATATGCCTTGAACATAACCCTAACTACGTGAAACATATGGTCCAAAAAAACCAAGCTCGATGCTCCTGCATCAAAGAATATCATTGGCACCAAATGAGTATTCAGAAATAAGATAAACAAATATGGAGAAGTAATTAGGAACAAAGCTAGACTTGTTTGCAAAGGATATGCACAAGAAGAGGGAATAGACTACAAGGAACACTTTGCACTAATGGCTAGACTAGAAGGAGTTAGGATACTCCTAGAATTTGCAACATACAAAAGATTTAAAGTGTATCAAATGGATGTGAAGTTTGCATTCCTTAATGGAGTCCTTGAATAAGAAGTATACATTGAACAACCCAAGGGTTTTGTCTCTAAAAATGACAAGGACAAGGTATGCAAATTAAAGAAAGCCCTATATGGATTCAAATAGGTAATACAAGCATGGTATGTGAGATTACACACATATTTGACAAAGATTTGGTTTGTAAGGACAAGTGACAACAACAAAATCTACTTGAAAAAAGAAACTAGAGTTAGATTATTGATTACAGAAATATTATTAGATGACATCATCTTTGGAGGTGATGATAAGATGAGCAAAGAGTTTGAAGAAGAGATGAAGAAAGAGTTCAAGATGTCCATGATTAGAGAGATAAAGTTCTTCATTGGACTATACATATGTCAACTTAAATTTAAAATCTTTATAAGTCAGACAAAGTATGCGAGGGAGATTCTGAAGACCTTTGGACTAGAGGTGAGGGAAATTCTGAAGACCTTTGAACTATAGGAGTCCAAATTTGTTGGCACCCCAATGATGACCAGTTTTAAATTATCAAAGGATGATAAGAGCCAAGAAGTGAATGAAATGCTTTATCGGTCCAAGATCAGTAAACTATAGTATGTAGTTCACATCAAACTAGACATTGCACAAATAGTAGGGGTAGTGGCATGGTTATCTAAAAATCCTAAAGAGTCACACTTGATTGATATAAAGAGGATATTTAGATATTTTTAGGGTACTAAAGAATATGGTTGATGGTATCCTCAAAAAGGAACCTTTGAACTTAATGTCTTCACATATGTTCATTGGGTAGGTAACATAGATGATAGAAAGAGCACAACTGGAGGTGATTTCTTTCTTGGAGGTAGAATAGAGCATGGACTAGTAACAAGAAAAAAATGTTTCTCTCAATCAACAATAGAGGTTGAATATGTATCTACAAGAGTAAACTACACCTGGATTGTTTGGATCAAATAAGCAATAGAAGGAATTTAGGAGAAGGTACCAATGGTCATAAGTTGTGATAATAAAAGTGCCATTAACATATCAAAGAATTCAATTATGCACTAAAAAAAAACACATCTCTATTAAGTATCACTTATGAGAGAGAAAGTACAAGAAAAGAGGTAAGGTTGAAATATGTTCCAACTAAATAACAACTAGCATATATTTTCTTTAACACTCATCAAAAGGATACTTTTGAGTATCTTATAGGAAGGTTAGGTTTCACACCCCTATCATGCCTAAAGTAGACAAGACATGACATGCATCAATTCATAATCCTCAAAGTTTATACTTTTACTAGATTGATGAACAAGGGACTAATCTAGAAGGGGAGCAGTTGGGAAGATATAAAGAAGTAGATATGCACCTTTAACATTGTTTTGAAAAGGGGAGAATTTATGAAAGGGGAAGATGTTATAGAAGAAAGGAGAGCAATAAGCATGAGCAGTATGGGGAGAAGTAAGATGCACCATGAACAAAGCAAGGGGAAGCAAAAAACATAACAACAAAGAGAAAATGAGGATTGAGCAGTGCACCTTCATAGAACATTGAAAGAAAATATGAGATAGATAGAGAGGCAAGAAGATTAGTGATTGAGTAGCAAAGGAATCATTTATGTCAAAAGGATATGTTAAAAAAAATGGAGAGAAATGTTATGAACGATGTTATTATTTGTTGCATGTGCAATAGTTAGAAATTTGTATTTAGACATTGAGAATATTGTGCTAAGACACAAATTAGTGCTGAAGTTTCCTAAGGTTTCCATCAATGCTAAAGGGGGAGATTGATAGCATAACTATTATAAAGAGTCAAGTTATGATATTAGTAGAGCCTATCGGTGAGACATGTAATAGAAAGTGTTTTTATTGATAACACAGGATCAAGTTGTCTACCAGTATAGTAAAGGACATGAGTTTCTTCTAGTATCAGGAGGACAAGACTAGACTATGATACGAGAAAAATTGGCAAAGACAAGTGATTTTCACAATCTACGTAGAAAATTTGGGCTAAGTAAAAGTTGGTGAGCAAGGAGCCAAGACATGCAGATAGGAAGATGAGATGAAGAGACTAGTATTCACAAATACAGGATGACAAGAAGTCATCAGGGTGTGAAAATGGAGGCAAGAAACCTATGACTGGTTGCATCATAGTGTAGATGAAGTTTACTTGACACCTCAAAGGATGGTAGAGGAGTTGTTAGATTAAGCTCCAATGAGAGGATAGGTAGGAGAATTCAAATTCAAATTCCTCCTAGTAAGAAGATAGGGGTCATATGCAATCTGTGACTTTCCATAAATGGGAAAATACATTTGAAACATGTTACCCATGGAAATGATGTAGGACAAAGGAAAGTAAACATGTAGGATAGAGGTAGTTGAATTCAAATTTTGAATTCTAGATTTAGGGTTTGAGGATGAGAAAGACAAGGAGTTTATATAGTCATTCATTTCTATATTAACTAGTGTGGATCACATATTGTAGAGATGGAACACCATTGAGCTAGGTTGAGGGCAATCACCAGTGAAAAGGTAAGAGGAAGAGGTGAAGAAAAAGTGTGGAAGTGAGGTGTGTTGAGTAAGGGCCATTGAGCCAAACACACAGAATGCAAGAGTGTTGAAGCCAAGGAGAGTCAAGCATAGAAGTTACTAAGTCTAAGTTGCAGAGATGAGGTAGTGCAGAGAAAGTTGCATACAACTCCATGAGCATACAAGTGATCTAAATAAAGCTAAGTCAAGTAGATATTTCTCATAGGTCAACCATTATGTTTTTCTCTTATAATTACAACAAAAAATCTTATTGAGGGTGGACTCTAATAAGTATTTTGTGTCAAATCCCTAATAGGGTGACACATTCATTTGTGCCTTAAATCTTGTAACCAAGCTACCTTTAACCATGTAAGTACTCTAACAACTCTCTCCTAAATCCCTTAACTAGGTGGCACTTGATAGTGTCTTTGTAGTCTTTTAACAAGGATAAGATCTTGATTGGTCACACTGTAGAAGGGTGAAAGCTTCGTAAGCATTGGCTCACAACCATGATTTTCACCCTAGTCAGGTTTCTAAAAGATAAATCTTTGTTATCTTAAGCTACCTTTTTGTGTTGAATGATCTATTATTTATCTACTGATTAGGCCGAATGCATGCGTGTTAGCAAAGATGCTATAAGTAAAAGTTTGAAGTTATCAACATAATCATTAGTGCATGGACTAACAAAAATGAGGTTTCTCTAGAGATTTTGTCCATTTTATTAGCACAATTGATTCTAAAAAGTATGAGGAAGTAGAAAGAGATCCTTTCTTATGAGTATTTGAGGAGTTACAACTTACTTGTCATAGTTAGTAGTTTTTGTTTCCATTTAAACAACATTTGTTGCATTCTTTCCAGAGTTGTGTTCTAGAAAGAGTTTAACACCTCCTTGACTATGGATGACAAACCAACTTAAGTATTAGGTAGAAAAATAGATTGATATCCAAGGATATTCTTTACTTTATTCTATATGGAGTGATGTGTATTATAAAAAATAGGCTTTACTTCTTACATAATTGATACTTTGCCCATACACCAAGGCATATTTTCCAAGAAGATATTTCAAACATCTAGCTTGGAGCACTAACACATTACCAAAGAGGATTATGTCATCTAAAAACTACTACAAGACCATTGGGAGTAAGGTAGAAGAAAAATACACACCAAGGAGTTTTTCTCACTTATCATGTACAAATAAAATCTCCTTAAAACCTTTACCAACATAATAAATAGGTAAGGTGATAGGGGGTCTCCCTACTTGATACCTTTAGCAACATCAAAAAAATTACTGGGGACACCATTGACTAGGGCAGAGTAACAAATAATGGTCACACATGCCTTGATAAAAGCAATCACCTTTTTATCAAAACCAAACCTTTCAAAAACTTTGAAAAGGAAATCACCCCATTTGACCTTGTCACAAGCTTTGGATATGTCTAGTTTGAAAGCCATACTTAGAAGTCAACACTTCCCCATAGAATGGAGGATTTTCTAGGTAGTAATGGGTGCATCAAGGATTTTTTACCTAATGAAAAACTCATTCTATTCATAGCTGATAAGATTGTCAAGTAGTGGTTTGGTTTTATTGACTATTGTATTGGCTTGAAGTCCTAGAGAGAGGGAGAGAGAGAGGGAGAGAGAGAGAGAGAGAGAGAGAGAGAGAGAGAGAGAGAGAGAGAGAGAGAGAGAGAGAGAGAGTAGTTCATAAATTGTATGAATCAAGGAAATAAAAGAACAAGTTAGCACTTTAAGAAGTCTACTTGTTCTAAAGAAGTCTCTTGCAAAAATAACTACATAAGGACCCATTATACACCAAAAATTCCCCCAAAAAGTAGGAGGGAAACTATATGCATGTGACCCCTTGAAGGTAGCCATATAGAAGGTAGCACTCCACACTTCCTCAACCATGATTGTGGCCATATGATGCTCGTTATCTATCATCAAAGTAGGTCTTGAGAGGCAATCCAGCTTATGTGCTTCTAAAGAACCTTTAACAAAACATGAAAACATGAATCATCCATGAAAGCTTTGCAACAAAAGTCTAAGGTCACAAAACCAATCTATGCATCTTTTGTAATGATCACACCATGCTCATCTCTAAGGTGAAGGATTTTCTTATGTGTATGAGATGAGAAGTGAAAGAAGGTTGAGTTTATGTCCCCTTCCATTAACCATAGGAAGCTTACAAAAGACTAAAAATGCAATGCAACATAGACCCTAAGATAATTATAATGAGACTAATAGAAACAAGTATTGCATGCAAGTCGAGTCCCTGCCTATGGTGGGGTAGGAGGAAGAAGTATGTGGATGTCTTAGCAGAAGCTCAATCACTTTGACATATAAAAGGGTTGCAATCAAGTGGAAAATAATTAGTTTGTCTTATGAATTCAAGAAATAAAAATTAAATGAAAACTAGCATACAAGCATTGTACATTAATCTTCTCTTAAAAAATTAAGTAAACAACCTTATGCATGCATGCCAGTTTATGGATGTAATAGAGATATACATACTTGCTAATTTATACTTATATATATATCTTCTCATATTGCATATTATTATTTCTATATTGATATTATTTCCTTTTTTATTTTTTATTTTTATTTATATCTTAATATCCCCCCCTTTTTAGTGACTTGTTGCTTGGTTTTTATGCTTCTATTTGGTTTTTGAACCTTGTTTCTCTCGACTTCCTCTCTTTTTCTTTTTTCTTTGCTTCTCACAGTTCTCTCAATCTGTGTGCCCCCCTTGGCATACCATTTCCCCCTCTTCTTATACCCCTCTTTGGTCTGCAATCTTATTCTTTCTGACATTCTTTCACTTTCTCATCCTGATGATGGATCATGGAGTATGGTCTGAAACACTAATGATAATTTTTTTTTACACAATCTTAACCCAAAAAAAATAGTTGCATAACCTTATTAAACTTCTCTTAAAAAATCAATTAAACAACCTTATTAATCTGCATCTTTTTTAAACAACCTTATTAATCAGCAATTCTAATTGCATTATTAATCTACAAAAATAAATATTTGAAAGAATAGAAAATCAAATAATAGTGAAATTAAGTCCCAACATATGCTGAGAAGAATTTAGGGCTCACAAAAAATTTCCATAAAACTTGAGTAAAGTTTGCTCATTAGTTTTGGAGTATAAAACATATTCAACATCATCAATGTCATAAGTAGAGAAGATTGATAATCTAATTGGAGATGACAACCTACCTTGTAAAATACCCAAAAGATGTGAAGCATGAAAATATGCATTCTTGATTAAATATTTAATTAAGGTTTTCACCTATTGAGCATGTGGAAAACACATACCTAGAGTCAACAATTTATTATAATTGGTAGAAATTAAGACTTTCACCTATTGAGCATTGGGTACTGTATACCCATGTAGAAAACACAAACCTAGAGTCAAAAATTTAGCTTGACTGGTAGAAACATATATGCCAATAGGAAAATTCAAACTTTATAAATTGTTTAAAAGAAATGAGAAAGTTGTTCATCTTGTCTCCACCTGCTAAAATAGTAATAGATGCCAAATGAAAACATAAAGTCAGTAAAGAACAAGGGAAAAGTGAAGGAGAAAATGGTCAAAAATTGTGTCATCATAAGGTTGGCCTTGAATGCTTTCATGATAAATCTTCCCCTTTTAGCCTTATCTTACAAAGCTTTAATCTTTATAATTTACTTTGAAGTTTTTATCAAGCCCCACAAATAATTGAATAAAAGACCCCAATTTGCAAATAGAAACCCAATTACTTTTCATAACCAGTCGAAATATAGTTCTTATAGGTTCCATGTGCTACACTTCTATCAAGAAAAACCAAAATTTTATTAGTCATTATAATTTTTTTAAATTAAATTATTATCATTCATAAAATATGTACTTCTAAATTAGAAGGATATTTAGCCACATATATTCATACAAAGATGAAATAGAGAAAATTTGACTAGTACCCCACCTAGATCTGGAATTGCATGAAGACATGATATCTATGTAGATACAACTCAACATAGACCTTACTTGGAGAACTTTATAAAATAACCTATTACATATTTTACATAGACTAAATACTAAGTTACAGATATATGAAATGAGGGTATAGTATTTAAAAAAAAAACAAATTGATCAAATACTTGAAGGAAGGGGAATCAATCAAGAAAACAAACCACTATAGTATCATCTTCCAATCCTCTAGATTATTGTAAGCTTCTTACCATGTATCTTATTTATTAGTGCTCTTTTTCTTTCTATATTTATTGAAATCTAGAATGATGAAGGAATGCTTGCTAAGATCACTATAATCCACATCTAGGGACACCTAATAGTGAAAGGTCTTGAGAGAATTAAAGAATTGACAAAGCAAGAATTGCAAAATAGCCTTAGTTTTTATGGTGCTTGACACTACATACTATACTTAGATACTACTACACCAAAACTTATATTCTGGATATATTGGCACTATAATCTTACAATATTTATTGCCAAAAGTAAACATCTGGAATAATGTCGCTATAGTAGGTAAGAGGTTTAGAAATGGAGAGGCAAGACAAAATAGTTGAATGTCATTGGAGAAGTAGCTACTAAGAATCAACACATTTCACTTTGTACTGCATTGGAAACCCTAAATGGACAAGCATCTAATTCGCATACATCACATTCTTCTTGCTAATCTCTCCTTCAATGAAGCCGCATTTGGGTGGGATGTCTAGAACTTTAATTATTGGCCATGATTGCCTAGTATAATTGAATGGCCTACATATCATTGGAGCCAAAAATAGAAACTCTACCTTTGATCAAGCAAGGGCATATTGTTTAGGCAAACCTTCTTTAGAACAATCGAAGACCACACAAATATTTCACAGACATTCATCAAAACTATCCAAGAATTTATTGTTTTGATGGGGCTTTTTAGGAGGTCCTATTCTAATAGTCAAGATCACTAGATCAAGCTAGCATGCTCCCTCAATGAAATTGGACAGTTGGATTCTGCTTCTCTCGCCCATATGTAATAATTCCCACATAAAATTTACAGCTATAACAACTTCATCATTGTCCCTCTTCAAATTCTCCACAGTTGTTTCCTCGAAAGAAAATGGAATTTCTAGAGAGGCTGCATACTTTGACTGCATTTTGTTAGTTTGTGCAATTGTACACATTAAGGGCTCATCATTATTTTCATCATTACAACAATCCCATTGGAGGGCAATGATCTACACCATAGACTTGTACTATGGTTTTCTACACCAAGAACTTTTTTAGCTCCAATTCTCATAACAACCTTATCATAACCATAGCTGCCTTGAGTGCTTCTAAATATCTCCTCGCTCATTAGTTTCTCCATTAAATCCTCTTGCACTAAAGAGTATTCAAGTGAAAAAGGACCATTATCTTGAATTGCATTCAGTTGAGTGGTACTTGGTAGCTCTTTACGGTTAGTGAAGTTCCCATCCACCCCAACAAATTGTTGTATCAGTCTTGAATGAATGGGTTTCCCCAAAAAGACCATTCACTCAGACTTGAATCAAAATCCAAGATTCTTTCATCGAATCTCTAGTTCAATAATGAAACACCATTACAAAAATCCATAATTTCATGATCATAGTAAGTCTCCATCAAAGAAAAATGGAGGAAGATGGGAAGAGAAAAATGATTAAAGTAGCTACAGTGCAGAGTGAAACACGGTACTATATGAAATGAAGTAAGATGTGAAAAAAATTCTATTGCTCTTGTGAGACATAATGATAATTTTTTCCAAGCCCTTCTGATAAAACAATTAGATAATGAAAATTTGAAGAAAAATTCAACTTCACTTTAAGATAAAATTGCCATGATATACTAGCTACATATAGAAAGAGGATCTCACAACTTAAAAAATTACCCATTGTTAAAGATTTGGCAAAGCATACAGGGCATATGCACCGAGTTGTGGTGCCAAAAAGATGACAAGTTTTTTTTTTTTTTCTAATTTTCAATAGCGCATACGCGCTATTCTGATGACAAAAAAGGTATATGATGGGCTGCAGACCCGCAGCCCATCATTTTCATCTTTTTTTTGGCTCTCCAACAGCACGTACGCGGGTTTGACATCAAAATTTCACTACCATTTGCCAAAATGCCTCCTCACCGACGAAATCCAAGACAACGAGCACACCCACGACGATGAGGTAAGTGATATAAACTTAACTTTGCATTGTTTAATATGTTTTCCATATTATTTTATTGGTTTTTGATATTGTTTTGTAGGGTTTTTACAAATTTCATTTAGATTTGTTTATTTATTTGGATTTCAATTGATTTTTTATCAGGAAATGTCCATAATCAACCAGAAAATCCACAAAACCCTCAAGAACCTCAAAATCAAAACCCTCCTCAAGAAGAACAACAAATTCCACAACTCGAACCAATTACAAGACCTCCGCCAGACACACAAGAAAATATAATAAATAGAGAGAGGCAAAACTGAATTAGAAAGACTCATTGCTCAGTTGAAAGAATTCGGACAAACCAATCCAATGAGGGCTCAATTGGCATCATCCCTTGAATCCATTAACACTCAGATAGCCTCAGTTAGTGGTCAGTTAGATATTTGGCGGGCTAAGAGGGATGAAAAAAAAAGATTTTATGCAAATAAATTGTCATATGAAGATGTTAAAAAAAAAGAAATACCAAAAGCTAGTATATGTGCATTATTTAGAAAACCTAGTGAGCAAAATACTGTTAGAGAGGGTACTAAATGATTCCCCATCCATTGGTGCATACACGATGCTATTAGAAATAATTTTTGGGATAGATGGTGGATGGTTTTTGATGCCCCTCCTTGCAACAATCAAGAGGTCCCCATGTATTTTTTGAAGAAATTATATTGTGAGTTTGTCCTTGGGGAGATCCCTAATTATTTTGATATGTTACACTCCTAGGGTAGAGGTGGGGGGTCATCATTTGAGAGGCCAAGAGCACGTCGTGACCCTAATGTAGTTAGGGCACTTGTGGTCCATCCACAACACGAGCATGTGATTATTCCTTCAGTTGTGAAGGAACATGTAGAGACCAGCACTCTAGGGACCATTAATGCTTTGACGCAAACCCTCATCCATTCCACGAGCCCATTAGTTGAGGGGGAGCCTTCTATGCGTCGTGGTCACATGTGCACTTCATGCAAATCCCTATGCACATTTGGCACTCATGCCAAAGATGGTACGGATGATGGGCTTGTCACCAATCAGTTCCTGAATGAGATATTTGGCATTGACACACAGGTAAATTACTAATTTGATCACATTTCATATGTATAGTGAATGATTAATTAATTAGCATTTATTGACATTGTTCAAAATTTAGGGTCAAAGTGTTGTTGGGCCTAGCAGCGATCCTCCAGGCCCATTTTTTTCCCTTCGACGAGTCCTGAGGTATGTATCAATTTAATCATTTTAATTAATACATATATTTATTACGTAATCATATTAAGCATTGACAAAAAAAATTATGCATGTGCATCAGTTCTCCACAGGACCCTCAACCTTTACCACAGACGCAGAGCAGAGACATTATACGAGCTTCACATAGGTACAATTGTTTCATGTTAATTTAATTCATTTGATTATATTTATTCCATGTTTCATGTTAGATATAATGTGTATTGTATGACATGCAGCTCATGATGTCGAACACGCCTCCTCATCTGCGACAGTCTGTTGATAGTGGAGTGGCCACAGCTATGGCTAGCTCACAGCCATTGACAGAGGTATGAAAGAATTTTCTTCATTTTAGTTGTTGTTTATAATAGTTAATCTCAAAATTTATAATTTTATTTATAAGTGATTATATTTATTGAATTTGTGTAGGGTCTTGTCATGCTTGATCGTCCACGAGCATTTGAGATGGACTTACAGAGTGACTATTTATTGGCGATAAGAAAATAATTCATTTTTTGTGTACATATATTTGAGTTCAACGTATAATAAATATTGATTCATATCTACTTTCATTGTATCAGTTGGAATTGGAGAAGAGCCTAAACAAGAGGTCAAGTGAGCGTGTCAGGAGGGCCCCGTCATCTCCACTGTCTCTCTCCACACGATGACAGAGGACGTCAAGAGACTTGTTTCCTTCTCCTCATGGGAAGGAAAAGATGTAGTTGAGATATTTGATACATATATATATAGAGAGACTTGTTTCCTTCCCCATGTATATATATAGGCATCAGAGAGACATAGTCGATACACATTTGATGTACATATGACATTCTATATTTGATGTATGACATTATTGGTTAATATATGATATGTTTGTTCATATACGACATTATTGGTTATCATAATATATTATGTGTTTGTTAATGTATATGACATTATTGGTTATCATTTTATATTATATGTTTGTTCATGTATGACTTTAAATTAGATATGTTTGTGTATGGCATTAAATTAGATATGTGCATGTATGAAATTAAATTCAATTGCTAGAGAGTTGACATTATGTCTACCAACTAGTAGATGTTCTTTTTTGCTTTATTAGTATTTCTCAAAAACTACAAAGAAGCTATTTTTGGTGAATAGTTGTAAACAATTGTGATCATCGACTTCATGTACTCATGGCTTTGGTTGTGAACACTCACAAATTTGGCTATAAGCATCCATGGCTTTGGCTATGTGCACTAGTGGCTTTGGCTATGAGCATTTATGGCTTTGGTTGTAGGCACAATATAGCCTTGGCTGTAGGTTGTCTTTCTTGCTGCATGTTGAAGTTACCTTCAAGAATATCATTAGTCTAAGATCATTACAATTAAAATACTATGATATAATACCTTGGAAATAATAGTCTTTAACCCATTACTTTATTTGTTAAAACATCATGTAGTATCTACTGTAGTGCTTCTACTCAAATATGTTTTCAAAAATACTTAGTATGGCAAAGAAATGTCTATGGAAAGCTTGTCAAATAGGATATTGAAGAACTAAATGTGGACAGTCATTAGTACCCATCAATAAGAACACGGACATCTTTCTCAAGCAAGCCATATGACATTAGCTTAATTTATAAATTTCCTTTGCAAATAACTAGAAGATGCTATGAATCTTAATACAGAGTTAATCACGAACTCATTATTCCATCCAAGAAGCATATATCACCCTAAGCCAATTAACCAACAGGATAAAAATTAATTCAATTTCAACAAAATTTTGAGTATAACAAGCATCTTAGGGATTCTTACAAGAATTAACATGATGTTCACAAGAGCATTACAAGTTCTTGTAATGCTATTTCACATATTGTAATCATATTCAGTTTTGAATGGCCATTTGTGTTACACGCATAAATGTTCTTTAAGGTCTTTTAATTCTAGACATGAATTTTATTCTGAAGCTTTTTTATGACAACCCACTCAATGCATATATTGTTGTTCCACATTATGCTGGTTTGACTTTCATTGGTTGATTTGGGTCTAGACATGACGTTATTCACTACCTTTTTTATATATTATTTTTTTGTAGTGAGGTTCTAGCCTGAATGAATGTATTAATCATCGAAGTTGTGAACCTTGGTTGAGATCCTTACAAATATATTTTCAAATTGGACCTCAAATAGTTTTCTCAGTCACCCCCTGTACACAGATACTGAAATTGTAGTTAACTACAAAATTAATACTGAATTAACACAAGTTTAATTTAGAAGTATTATGTACCTCAATAGGTTAGATTATTATTGACCAGGAAGCTTTATCTTAGAGCAGTTGGTTTCCTAAATCTGTAGCGCAATGACATTCTTATGGAATGTGGAATTAGGTCTGCTAGCTAAGGAACATTCTTCAAAAGGCAGAGGAAACTCAAGACTCACATTTTTCCAATCAATATAAATGTTTAAATCACTTCTCTAATTTTTTCTATTTATGATCTTCTTAAAACTTAACTTTCTAAATGCATTGATAGGGAAATAAAGATCTTCTAGGAACTAAAGGCTAATCATGCTTAATACTTACAATTCTCTGTTTTTATCTAATAATTTAAAAAAGATTGTACAAGTGTTTTCAAAGAGCAACACTTGTCACTAACATCATAAGAAGGAATATCCAAGGACACTTACCACTGATCCCCCACCACCAAATTCAAGAGAAAACAAAAATCCACTACTAAAGAGATAGTAACAATGATCATCTCTAGTCTCTCCCTTATCACAAAATGATTACCATCAAAATTTTCATTTCCAATTGTGTTATGTGCGTTGAAGCGATAGTAACATTTTCACTCTCTTACTAATGTCTCCCATTTCAGAAACTCTTGGGGAAGGGCAAGGCCATCTTCTCAGTACTTCAAAATACAACGAGTTCCATTTTTTCCCATATTGATAATCGTTGACTTAAAGTATAGTCGAAGTATTGACAACCCATAGGCACTCAACCTTTGAACATCCCATCTGTAAATGACCTCATAAAGAAAGTTCAATAAACCCGCATGAAACAGTGAAACAAAAGTTGCATACTTGTGAAGATGATCAGACTGCAGGTGATCAATATGTCTCAAATCTATATTCAGTTCTTTTACTATGCATATAAATGGTTTGTTATATAAAAGACTTATATCCACCAGATAAATAATCATTTTCTTACTATGCTATCCTTATCCTTGGCTGATCTCTGGTAGACCATTTCTTAACCATCCTCCTTCGATCTATAGGTCACTGTATTAATCTAGTTCATCTTGTCTCTACTCGAATTAATAAGAATTGGCAATCTCAGGGATTACCAAAAGAGGAATGGGTCCAAGTGGAAGATAGGATTTAGAAGTGAGTTTAATTAAAACATAATAAATAGTGTATTACAAAAATGAGAATGGTATGTTATTCGCAATCTACTCCCTTATACATTCTATCAATGTTCCACATTGAACCTGATAGAGAACATCACAACACATAACTAGCAACATAGAACATACCTCCTAGCCACCTCAAGAACATAAAATTTCAAAAACCAAAGTGCACAAGTTTAAATTCAAAGCCTCAAAGGTCAAGAGCACAACAAATAAAAATAAATAAATAAATACGAACAAAACCCACATTTGATGGAATCATAGAAAATCTGGTGGCTAAATAGTTACAAGCTAATTCAAGCTAATCCTTCATCACCATTAAGGTTGAAAATAACATACCCAATTGAAAACCAATTTACATATACAAAGTGACTAACATTACTCACAAAGAGGGAGTAGAAGCTACACACTACCTTGCATCCAAGGTGCGCTAAAGAACATAACCAAACTCTTGGAGATCATATAATCCTAAGTTTACATAATCTGGTAGTAACACATTTCATTAACTTATGAAACATTTACCAAGTTCCATGATTTTTCTTTCCAAAAATGACATGCTAGATACGCTTTCCAACAATATAATTAAGATTCTTCCATCACACACTGCAAGTTTCAACATCACCCGAGATGGCATTGTAGAATGAAAATAGAATGTGATCTCCAAAAAGTGAGAGAGGTTATTGTAGGTCTTTGCAACACAGTCTTGTAGGAATTGGAATCTCATCCATATCTCACACGAGCTCCGAGATATGCCTCGTCAAAGATTGCAGTCCTATGGCATTTAGTGACCCTTAGGGACATTCTGGTTTAGCGTGCCTGAGAATGTTTGAGCACTGAAGGGGACAAGATGAGGTTGGGGATAGGGTTTACTCGGCCACCTAGAGCTAATGGAGTAGACAGTTTGATCCCACGATAAAAGATGAGAGAGATTTGGCAGTTGGCAACTTTGTACTGGCCAACACTGCAAGTTTCAGCATCACCCGAGATGGTGTCATAAAATGAAAACAATGTGTGATCTCCAAAAAGTGAGAGAGGTTATTGTAGGTCTCTAAAACATGGTCCTGTAAGAATTGGAATCTCATCCATATCTCACATGAGCTTTGAGCTATGCCCCATCAAAGATCGCAGCCCTGTGGCATTTAGTGACCCTTAGGGACATTCTGGTTCAGCGTGCTTGAGAACGTTCGAGCACTGAAGGGGACAAGATGAGGTTGGGGATAGAGTTTACCCAGCCACTCAGAGCTAATGGAGTAGACAGTTTGATCCCATGATGAAAGATGAGAGAGATTTGGCAGTTGGCAACTTTGTACTGGCCAACACTGCAAGTTTCAGCATCACCCGAGATGGTGTTGTAAAATGAAAATAGTGTGTGATCTCCAAAAAGTGAGAGAGGTTATTGTAGGTCTCTACAACATAGTTCTGTAGGAGCTAGAATCGCATCCATACTTCACACGAGCTCCAAGATACGCCCTGTCAAAGATTGCAGCCCTATGGCATTTAGTGACCCTTTCTAGTTCAGCGTGCCTAAGAACGTTCGAGCACTAAAGGGGAAAAGATGAGGTTGGGGATAGGGTTTACCTGGCCACCCGGAGCTAATGGAGTAGACAGTTTGATCCCACGACAAAAGATGAGAGAGATTTGGTAGTTGGCAACTTTGTACTGGCCAACACTGCAAGTTTCAGCATCACCCGAGATGGTGTCATAAAATGAAAATAGTGTGTGATCTCAAAAAAGTGAGAGAGGTTATTGTAGGTCTCTACAACACGGTTTTGTAGGAGCTAGAATCACATCCATACTTCACACGAGATCCAAGATATGCCCTGTCAAAGATTGCAACCCTATGGCATTTAGTGACCCTTAGGGACATTCTGGTTCGGCGTGTCGGATAACATTCGAGCATTGCAGGGGATAGGATGAGGTTGGGGATAGGGTTTACCTAGCCACACGAAGCTAATGGAGCAGATAGTTTGATCCCACGATGAAAGATGAGAGAGATTTGGCAGTTGGCAACTTTGTATTGGCCAACACTGCAAGTTTTAGCATCACCCGAGATGGCATTGTAGAATAAAAATGAAATATGATCTCCAAAAAGTGAGAGAGGTTATTATAGGTCTCTACAACATGGTCTTGTAGGAATTGGAATCTCATCCATATCTTGCACGAGCTCCAAGATATGCCTCATCAAATATTGCAGCCCTGTGGCATTTAGTGACCCTTAGGGACATTCTGGTTCAGTGTGCCTGAGAATGTTCGAGCACTGAAGGGGACAAGATGAGGTTGGGGATAGAGTTTACCCGACCACCCGGAGCTAATGGAGCAGACAGTTTGATCCCACGACGAAAGATGAGAGAGATTTGGTAGTTGGCAACTTTGTACTAGCCAACACTGCAAGTTTTAGCATCACCCGAGATGGTGTCGTAAAATGAAAACAGTGTGTGATCTCCAAAAAGTGAGAGAGGTTATTGTAGGTCTCTACAACATAGTTTTGTAGGATCTAGAATAGCATCCATAATTTGCACGAGCTCCAAGATACGCCTTGTCAAAGATTGCAGCCCTATGGCATTTAGTGACCCTTAGGGACATTCCGGTTTGGTGTGTCAGATAATGTTCGAGCATTGAAGGGGATAGGATGAGGTTGGGGATAGGGTTTACTCGGCCACCTGGAGCTAATGGAGCAGACATTTTGATCTCACGACAAAAGATGAGAGATTTGGCAGTTGGCAACTTTGTACTGGCTAACATGGCAAGTTTCAGCATCACCCAAGATGGTGTCGTAAAATGAAAATAGTGTGTGATCTCAAAAAAGTGAGAGAGGTTATTGTAGGTCTCCGCAACACAGTTCTATAGGAGCTAGAATCACATCCATACTTTGCACAAACTCCAAGATATGCCTCGTCAAAGATTGCAGCCCTATGGCATTTAGTGACCCTTAGGGACATTCTGGTTCGGCGTGTCGGATAATGTTTGAGCATTGAAGGGGATAGGATGAGGTTGGGGATATGGTTTACCCAGCCACCCAGAGCTAATGGAGTAGAAAGTTTGATCCCATGACGAAAGATGAGAGAGATTTGGCAGTTGGCAACTTTGTACTAGCCAACATTGCAAGTTTCAGCATCACCCGAGATGGCATTGTAGAATGAAAACAAAATGTGATCTCCAAAAAGAGAGAGAGGTTATTGTAGGTCTTTGCAACACAGTCTTATAGGAATTAGAATCTCATCCATATCTTGCACGAGCTCTGAGATATGCCCTGTCAAAGATTACAGCCCTGTGGCATTTAGTGACCCTTAGGGACATTTTGGTTCAACGTGCCTGAGAACGTTCGAGCATTGAAGGGGAGAGGACGAGGTTGGGGATAGGGTTTACCTGACCATCCGGAGCTAATGGAGCAGACAGTTTGATCCCACGATGAAAGATGAAAGAGATTTGGCAGTTGGCAACTTTGTACTGGCCAACACTGCAAGTTTCAGCATCACCCGAGATGGCGTTGTAGAATGAAAATAGAATGCAATCTCCAAAAAGTGAGCGAGGTTATTGTAGGTCTCTGCAACACGGTCTTGTAGGAATTGGAACCTCATCCATATCTCGCATGAGCTCCGAGATATGCCCCATCAAAGATATTTGAATTCATAGTGTTTAATGAGAATATAGTTGAGGCTTGCTTTACTTTTCTATGTTAAGTTTGGCTTTCAATTTTGGAGGAATGAATCAACCTTGATGATAGAGGTAAATGTTGAATAATATTTATTTAATCACATTGTTTGAAACAACTTTAATGACCTTTAAATACAATCGAAAGAAATGGAATTGATCTCCCTTACTCATGTAGATGAATAAAATTGGAATTTAAAAAAGAGAGGGACATCCACCATAAAACCATGCAATCATGCACTTCTTGATGGGAGTATCATAAGTTCATTGTTAGATGGATATGCCAAATGTGGACGAATTGAAAGGAAAATATGTTGATTGATTGAATATAAAACCAAACATGTGGAATATTTAAAAATATATCATGGGGCTATTAATAAAATCAAACTAATAGAATCAAACTCTACAAACATGGGTATTCAAACTATGAACAAAAAAAACATCATTATTGAGGTTTTAGCATGTTGGGCAAGATAGGGTCTTATTGAAGCTAACAAGAAGCATCATTGTATATAGTGTTTTATAGGCATAAAATTAAAGTGGCATAAAACCATTCACATGCAAAAACATCTAGAACATGTGATAAAATCATACGTTCAAACCATTCATGTAGCCATAGTCACAAATTTCAACAAAGAATTCAACCAACATAAAGGTGCTAAACTTTGTAAGGTATGGATAACTATTGATCTTTAAATATAAAAACATTTGTATGGGTCTAAGGTAATATGCATTATGCAATTTCTTGATTTTCCAAAATATTATATCTTAAAATTCACAATCATCAAATCTTAGCATCCAATCAACTAATCAAGTAATACAAGCATCAAACCAATGTGATAACAAAAAATCAAAGTTGATTCCATAAGGTCTAACAATATCATATAACTCATTTATCAATAATTTGAAACATCATAAGCATATGTCTAATAATTTCATACATGAAATATATGTAAAAAATGACATACATAGAAAAAATTATACAAAACATATGTCCAATAATGCCATATAGGTGTAAAATGTACATCATTAGATATATACTCTTTCCAACTAGGGGAACAAAATAAATCCCTAATTGTCTTTAATTGCCAACAAGTGGGAGATGGTGTATATAACGAGGTCTTCCTAACATGCTCACTAGTCCATTAGTCTAGAATCTTCTGTAACTTGACATGTTACAATCAAAATTATATGTGAATAAATAACTATTTTATATAAAAAAATAAAATGTATTTACACATAAAACTTAATATTTTCTTACAGCTAGCTAATAATTCCTCTGTATATACACCTCAGGGATACACTAATGGTCAGGAGTAATAAGACCCTACAAAAACCGTCAAAGTTATCACTCGATTGTGCCTATGAATTTTATATTGAATTTCAGTACTAATGAAATTTTAATGTAAACTCTTTCATACCTTAGTCATTGGCTTAGAACTAGTGAGTGCAATAAGGACTCGTTGATCAATACAATGATGAAGATGTAAAGGAATCTCTGATGTCAATAGCTGAAAATGATAATACATGAGACTCAAATGCCGTTATGAAGAATACACATTTTCTTTTGTCTCCATATCAAATAAAATATTTTGGTACCTCTGTGAATGTAGTATGACATCCTTCATTTTATAGTGTTGATCCCAAAGCTACAACACTTATTATTTATTACACATGTATGTAAATCTGCTAAGCATCAAATTCAACACCTTTGTGTGCAAAATAATGTACTATATGTTAGAGTAATAAATTCATTTTCTTATTAATTAAATTATATTGATATAATTACTAAGTTACTTATTATATTGATATAGTTTACTTATAATTCCTTTCAATTTACAACTAAGTTACTTATTATATTGATATAGTTTACTTATAATTCCTTTCGATTTACAACTAATTGAAATGATTTCCCCAATTTTCCATCTAGTCACTAGGAAATTGGATTTGTTGTCTCTTTCTCTTAAAGAACCGGATCTACTAGTTCCTTTGGTCTAGAAGCCTTCCATTGAGATTGGGGTTTTGAAAGGTTCAAGGGTTGAGGAACTTTTTATAGAATATCTTGAAGAAGGAGAGGTCATGTATAATGGTTTTGAGGAAGGCTAGAGTTCCATCCAGATGGTGTTGCAAAATGGCCAAGCGGAGGAGGAGGTAGAAGAATAAATAGAATAAATGCATGAGAAGGAGGGTCATGAGGGCAATGGAAAATTTGGGGAGGGAAGCAATTAGGAGAATGGGTCAAATATGCTTCTCAACTAGAAGGAGAGTATTGCATTGGACACTAATACTAGTCCACCTCGTAGCAAGATCACCAATGTTGGTGATGACCTTGTTAAGGAGATCACTACCAATCAAAATTTTACCTATAAGCCTACAAGACTTCATCCCTTGGTAGTGGTAATGGTGGTAATTATGGTTGAATGTGTTTGAAATAGAAAAAGAAATGAAGGTTGTTTTGCATGACACTATTCACTCATCATAGGTTGTATGGATTCAAATCCACAACCAAGCTTTTATACCATTATACAAATTACAAATTATAAGACTATGCCTTTCATGATAGTCGCATTTTCATATTGGAAAATGAAGAATGACTTTTGGAACAAACATAATAAATACTTCCAAATACAAATGAAGCCAATGTATTGTATTATAAGCTCGAATGGTAAAGACCAAGCCCAAACATTTATTAAGGTGTAGCATTTATAATTGTTAGGTTCATGTGAAGAAGTCATCATTCATATTCTCATTGTTGTGTAATTTGATGATAAGAAGAATACAATGATATAGAGGTTGATAGTGACTTAAAACTTTACAAAATGCAATCAATGAGAATTTTACATTGAGGGGGGAGTAATAATCAATGTTTCATTCTCATTTTTTGACAAACTCTTATATAAAGAGGGAGTAGACAGATGATATGGTTTAGTCTTCTTCTGAGAATCTTAGTCATATTGGTTCAGAAGGATTCATGATACAACTACTATACTTAGCGTGACCAATTGATGCTAAAAACCTTAGTATTGACATAATTTAACCTCTAAAATTCCAAGCATAAGATGATTAGCATACAATGGTACTTGAACAAAGAACACTAATAACTATTGAGGATGTGAATTGATAATACCATTTTGTAGATGATTTTGGCATTTCACCCTTTATCACTTATGCGTCAACTTTATTAGCCCTCTTCTTTGGTGACCTACAAATGAAAAATTAGCACAGTAAAAAATCTAAGATAAGATTAAAAAAATGGGTCCTATTAAAGAATCTAATATAAATTCAAATAATGTATCTAGATTCTAAACAAATCAAAACTAAATCTCATCATTTACACATCATAACAATACGGTCCACCTTAGTCATGTGATAGTCTTGGGGAAGAGGTTGTAACATTGTATTTGGATCCAATTGATCACTTTTTCTCTCTCTCCCAATTCAATCTAATGAGCGAACTGGATCTGCTTGACATTTTAATGTTTCAAGTATTGCCTCATGGTCTGACTCGTGAACTTTCCAAAGAATCTTATTATGTGGTTTTCCACCATATTTTATCAAGTGGACATTTGATGTGACAACAAGGGTTGAATAATGAAGAATCTTCCTCTCAATTTGCCAATCCTCGAATAACCACAAGTTAGGATTCTTCATAGGATATCGTGTAAGCCATGTGCTTGTTACAACCACCGCACCGACATGGTACTCTAAACCTTCACCATCTATAATCGAGTGATCCAATTTTTGTTTAGCTTCAACACAACGACACAAATAATAATTTTTCCCTTCTTCATTGTCTTCAGGTGCAATAGCAGCAAAAACATGGCCTGCAGTGACAAATGTACAAAATCCGGTCATTAATTCAGAAAATACTTGGGTAAAAGTTATAAAGTTACATATTGAAATTAGAAAGATCTATATATATATATAACCAGGTTGCACTAGATCTAACAAGCGGTCAAAGTCAATAGATGAATCCATCTCTACCATTTCCAGTGCTTGTGGGGGACGATAGGTGTCAATTGGGTCCAAAACCTGTATATCCCATTTGTCCACCCATTTAGTTGACTCACAGTCATCCTAATTTTCCTCTGCACATGATGGACAATAGCATGCCATTTTTCGAGTGTGGATACTCCATGAACCTGCATCAGTGCTTCTAAAAGAGTGTAACTCACTAGATTCTGTTAGTGTGCAACAATCTTGATATCGTGCAATGTTAGTATTATCTATCATCCAAAAATATCTACGAACTGTAGACTCACCTTCCTTACCTGGACCCATTGTAGTGTTACACCATTGGATGATGGATTTTTCATCTATCAATATTGCTCCACCTTTGTACTTTAGTTCTTCACGAGCCAAGGCTCTTTTAATGCATGCGCCTGCACCATCGTGCTCTCCCTTACCATGACCAACCTTTGTGAAATTCCACATATATTGAATTCTACACAACCTGTGCATCCTGCTCAACCAATAGAACATCCGTGCATTCTTGAATTGAGATGCACAATTGTCTGACCAAATAATGTGTTGATGATATGATATGCCCCTGTTAGCCAAATCTTCATAAAATAGTTGAAAACAACCATGTACAAACTCTGTAGAATGTGATCAATCATCGCTGATGTAAAAATGGTACTCCCTCAAAATCTTCCTGTCATCCTCTGTACTTGTAGGTGAATGCATGAATGTTATGTGAACAAATATGGAAACCTGTTGAGATGTATAATACTTTGCTTGCACCTCATTTTGTGGTTGTAGTGTGTAGTTTTTTGCAAAATCTACAATCAAAACAATGGTATCCAATGGAAACATATCCTTGCATAACTTGAATTGCAAATCCAACCATCGAGCTCTATGGGTATGCCTTGCATACTCGTAAATAATCTTTTCACGAAATTTTTTCATGAACTCATACACTGAAATCTTTTCAATAACTAGATCACATCTTTTACCATGTTTTCCATCTTTTAGAGCATATGTCACTATCTTGAATTTTCCATAATCTACTATTTCATTTCCAATTGCATGTGTACTATCCATATGCTGACAAGTTAATAAAAGTTGCAAAGAACCACAAAATAAGCACGTACCATCCAAGCATGATGTCTTGTAAAATTTTTGGTTGTCCCCTATTTGACATAAAATGTTGGATATGAATTCCCTTGAATATCTTGGTGGCTCTTTTATATCACAATCCTGCAAAACAAACTGAGAATGCAAAACTATGCATATGTGCCTAAAAACATCAAAATGATTAGAAAATTCAATATGTATCCTACAACAACAAGTTGTGTGTGTGTGATTTATTTTCACATAAAAAGGTTTACCCATCTCAAAAAATCTTTGACTTATTCGAATTTGAGGATACATACCAATAAATTTTGCAAAAAATTGTGTCTGAGTTGAGTCCAGAAAATGTTTCGCATGTGGCTCGCGATTTCGACTACCAATCCTCCTTCTTACAACATCTCTTTGATTAGGAGAAACACGTATGTTAATTTTTTCAAAAATCTTCGATCAATGATTTCAAGGCTTCACTAATTTTTTTATCCTTTCGTGGTAGTCTACTGCTAAATGTCCATAACTCATTTTTTGTTGGATCTTCTAATCTCTCACGCCTTAGCATGGCTCTCCTTAAGGTACCTCTACCAATTTTTAATATTTTTCTTGTCTTTCTCATGAGTCGAGCTTTCTTCATTTGGCTACTTACTATTGTCAATTTGAGTACTCGTCTTGTGATATTACTATCTTTGGTGCGTGATTTAGAACCCACTTTGTCATAAGCACTCATTAGATTCTTTACAATATTTCTTTCATTTGAATCATCCATCGTTCTTAGCCCAAGAATCTTCATGATAGGCCTAAATTTCAAACTCCTCATCATTTCAACAAATAATTGGCATTGACCTATCATATTTAATTCTTCAAAAAATAATCTCCACATATGATTAACTTTTCTTTGACAAGTACGCTTGCTAATCTTGTTAGGCATTGATTTCAAAATGTTAGTATCAATATCAATCAAATATTTTGGTTTTCTAAAACGAATTCTAGAAGGTGTTCTAATCTCTTCAATTCTCTCAACATTATGAACATCAATATAAGGTTGAGTGTATTGCGTACCTTGAACCGAAGATGATGTGCCTTGGCAATAAGATGTAAAGGATGGAATATCACCTACTTGATGTGTTGATGTTGTGCTTTCAACATGACATGATGGAGTGTGTATATCGTAGGATCTATAAATCAGTGTCTCTTCAACATGAGAGGATGATATGACTTCAACATTGGAAGATGGTGTAGCGGATGATATGACTCCAACATTCGAAGATGGTGTAGCGGACGATATGAATCCAACATTGGAGGATGGCGTAGCTTCACAATTCAATTGTCTTCTTGAGTGTAACAATCTCATTCGTTCTCTTTGTCTTTCTAATTCTTCCTCCTTGTTTCTTTGTACTGGTGGTTCTTGATCCTTTTCAAAAGTCGATTCTTCATCATTGCGTTGCAATTTTCTTTGTTCACGTAGTAATTTCATTTTATCTCTTTTAATTGTCAAATCTCTCTCCCTATCTGCATTTGTTTGAATCTTTGGTTTCTTCCTTGGCATGATGATGATTTCTACATGTCAAATTATTCAAACATCCGAATTACTTAAAATGTGTAAATTACAAATTATTCAATTACATATAAAAATTATAATTATTTGAACGAATACACAATATATATCAAACAACTTGTCAAATTTCTAACCATTTCGAAATAACATTTCATTCAAACATACAATTTTCAATGAATTCACTATATATTACATAACATATCAAATTATAATCAAATTTGTATCTATATATCGACAAACAATATTTAAAATGGATTGCACTAACCTTTTCTATTAAAGGAATATTAAAAAATTCTTCAAATCACGTATCCAATGATTGAATTTGGTGTTTGCTAGCTTCCAAAAGTGTTGAAATAGTGTTTACTATGTTGAAACCAATGTTTTCTATCAGAATAATAGAGAGCATAACAGACCAAAAGTTAAAAATGGATGAAATGGCCCCCAAGGTTGGTTTTTGACCATTTTTTGGTGATTTGAGATAGTGCGTACGCACTATAGCGCGTACGCCCTATAAAGTGCATACACACTATCTCAAAACACATCACTCCCCATCCTCCCTACTCTCTCTCCCATCCCCTCCCTCTCTCTCTTCCTACTCTCTCCCATCCTTTACTCTCTCACTCTCCCTCTCCCACTACCTACTCTCTCTACCTCTCTCACCCCCTCTCCTCTCCCATCCCCGGCTCTTTAGATCTCACACACACACTCTTATCCCCCCTATCTCTCTCCCTCTCCCTCTCCTACCACCTAATTTCTCTCCCCCATCCCCTACTCTCTCTCTTCTCTCCCATCCCCTACTTTGTCTCTCTTACACACATTCCCATTCCCCCTCTCTCTCCCTCTCCCACTGCCTACTTTCTCTCCTCCATCATCGTACTCTCTCTACCACCCCCTACTCTCTCTCACACTCACACTACTAATATCTACTATCTCTCTCTCTCAAGTTCTCTCTCTCCCTCTCTACTCTCTCTCTCTCTCCCATCTTGTACAAGCTCTCTCTGCCTCTCCCACTCTCTCTCCCACTGCCTACTTTCTCTCCCCCATCCCCTGCTCTCTCTCTCGTCTCCCATCCCCTACTCTCTCATACTCTCAAACTCTCCCCCATCCCCTACTCTCTCTCCCCTCTCCCATCCCCTACTCTCTCACACTCTCACTCTCTCCCATCCCCTACTTTATCTCTCTTACACATACACCCCCATCCCCCCTCTCTCTTTCCCTCTCCCACTGCCTACTTTCTCTTCCCCATCGTCGTACTCTCTCTTTGTGCCACCCCCTACTCTCACACTCTCACACTCTCTCCCATCCCCTACTCTATCTCTCTTACACACACACTCCCATCCCCCCTCTCTCTTTTCCTCTCCCACCGCCTACTTTCTCTCCCCCATCGTTGTACTATCTCTCTGCCACCCCCTACTTTCACACTTTCACACTCTCTCCCATCCCCTACTCTCTCACTTTCATAGATACACATACTCTTATCCCCCCACTCTTCTTCTTCTCTCCCATCCCCTACTGTCTACATCTGTCGCACACACTCCCATCCCCCCTATTTCTCTCCCTCTCCCTCTCCCTCTCCCACTCCCTCTCCTACCGCCTACTATCTATCTCTCTCAAGTTCTATTTCTTCCTCTCTACTCTCTCTCTCTCTCTCTCTCTCTCTCTCTCTCTCTCTCTCCCATCCCTTACTCTCACTCACTCTCCCATCCCCTACTACTTTCTTTCAAACTCTCGCACTCTCTCCCATCCTTTACTCTATCTCTCTTATAAATAAATACACATTCCCATTCCCCCCCCCTCTCTCTCTCTCGTAGTCCTTGTCCCACTACCTACTCTCTCCCATCCCCTACTCTATCTCTCTTAAATGCTTCCATTCCACCTATCTCTCCCTCCCACTCCCTCTCCCACCGCCTACTATCTCTCTATCTCTCTCTCTCTCTCTCACACACACACACACACACACACACACTCTCTCTCTCTCTCTCTCCCATCCCTCTATCATTGCCTACTCTCTCTATCTCTCTCTCCCCTCTCTCATTATTGACTCTCTCTCTTTCACACACACACACACCCATCCCCCCTCTCTCCTCTTGCATCCCCTACTTTTTCTCTCACTTGCTCTCCCTCTCCCACTGCCTACTCTCTCTCTCTCCCTCTCCACTCTCTCTCTCTGCTACCCTCTAGTCTCTCTTAAATTTTCACACTCTCTCCTATCCCCTACTCTCTCTCTCTCTCTCTCTCTCTCTCTCTCTCTTACACACATTTCTATTCCCCCCTCTCTCCCACTCCCTCTCCCACTCCCTCTCCCATCACCTACTCTCTCTTCCATCCCCTACTCTCCCTTGAGCTACTTTGTCTTCCCCCTCTCCCATTCCATACTCTCTCTCTTTTACACAAATGCACTCCCATCCTCCTCTCTCTCAAGTTCTTCCTCTCCCACTCCATCTCCCATCCCCTACTCTCTCTCTCCCCCATCCCCTACTCTTAATCTCTCTCTCCCAACCTGTACTCTCTCTCACACTTCCTCTCTATACCATCCCCTACTTTAAATCTCTTTCCACCATCCCGCACTCTCTCTTTTCCACCCCTACTCTCTCTCTCTCACTTCCTCTCTTTGCCACCCCTACTCTCTCTCTCTCATCCTATACTCTCTTTGCCACCCCTAGTCTTTCTCACTTTCTCTCTCGCATCCTATACTCTCTCCCCTCTCCTATCCCCTACTTTCTCTCTCTCTTTCACGCACACATATAGCCATTCCCCTATCCCCCCCCCCCCAATTTAGTTCTCTTTTGTAACTTAGATCTTAATAGTGCATGCGCGCTATAGTGCATGTGCACTATAGCGCGCATGCGCTATTTATGAAGTTTAAATAGTGTGTGCACGCTATAGGGCGCACACACTATTTAAACCTTAATTAAACCCAAGCCTAAGGCTTGGTTTTGCCTTGGAGATCCAACCCAAAGGTTTGGATTTGATGAACAGGCCTGAGACGTGTTTTCCAGCAAACATACAAAAAATGAATATTTTTTCTTATGTGCTCCCCTTCAAGATTTCTCATGGTTGGGTATCGATTAGATCAAGTTACATAGCATTATAGGTCTCTGTGTTAGCTATCTAACCATATAATTTATTTTTAATTTGAACTATTTCAAGCCTTTCATCTATAATTTCTTTTGAATGTATGTTCATTTTTTGTCAAAAACCACCACGTACTAATTGGGCTATAGATTTTAGTTTGTTCATCGAATTTTGTAATAACTTAATTTTTTAGAAACTAGACTCCATTCTACACACTTTGAAAAAAAAAAGTTTTGATTTTAGATTAGTTTTCAATTATTTCTAGGGGGAGCACACAGATATTTCACATTTTTGGGATGTGTCTAGTTAAAAACTTCACAAAAATAAAAATACACATTATAAAATTACCCGAAAAATCTGGGATAAACTACATAGTGTTAAGTAACTTTTGACTAGAGCGATTAAAGAATTTAAAAAAAAAAGTTAAAATTTTAGGGGGGCCACACTTTGTACTGTGTTATGTTTTTTTGGAATAAACAGTACCACTTTTTGTGGTCCCCTTTTTTGAGGACCTAAAACTAAACCAATTTGAAAAAAAATTAGTAGTTTAGAAACTAGATTCAAAGGACTACGACTTTTGTTTTTGTCATAGCTAAAATTTTTGAACGTAACTATCTTCAAATTCTTGTTGAAGTTCAAAATTTGCAGATTTCAGGAAAAAGGTGTCCACTTATACCCCCCTTTTGGCACCACAACTTTGTGCACTTACCCTACAAGATGTGGAAATTGGACTACAAAAACTATACAGAGTGATCCTAATTTCTTAGCTCTCAAGCCCTAAAATTGCAATGTTCTACACTTTGTAGCTTATTTCATTCTTTAAAATCATCCACTTCCTTGCATAAATGAATACTTCTTCAACATAGCCTCAGAATTATTCAAATAATGTGAACTAAGCATGTTAACCAACCTACATTAAGAGTAGACTGAAGAGAGTTGAGTGACATAAACAACTGCTAAACTTAGGATCAATCTAACATACAAGCAAGGGGTAGCCTATTTCACATGCCAAATTTATATACAATACTTACTAAGTGGCTATAGAAATATTATTTAAAACAATGGGTAAAAATTGACATGCAGACGTACACGTGTCAGCATATGGCTCTAGGAGTTGAGCATGCAAAAGACATGATAGTCAATGGCCATGCATGATCCCAACTAAACTTCTGTGTGGTGCCAACTAAAAAGTTCTCTAATTTTTTTTAAGAAAAAAGAAAAATACTACAAAGAAAAAAGCATCAACCAATAGTAAAAAGGCAATTTCTATTTTCTACTTCAAATTAATTTTGAAATTCTTCGAAGACTATAGTTTTACACTAATTTTTCCACAATGCACATTTTTCTAGAACAAACTAATACCTAAAAAGCTATCGAAAACTTTAGTCTCCTGCCTTACGGCAGAGATTAATAATTTCACAATTGGTTTGACCTTGAACTTGGATGCATTTATATGTAATATAGAAATGAGCACCTTCTATGTATTTATGTACATGTTGCATTACATTATGGGATGAATAAGGACTTCATGAACAATTTATTGGTTATATTCAATTTAGTTTTATCAATAGTTCTTGGGCATTATAGGCTACCTAAATGAGCACTAGAAATCAGTGCAATACTAGTTGGATAAGGTTTGAGAATATCCAAGTAAGGTGATAATGTAAATAAGAAAAGGAATTAGAATTAATAGTACATGGTAAACAAAAGATGAGAGGTGAGAAATTGAAGGTGTATTGGAAGAGCTCTAAAAAATAGAAACAACAAACGAGGAGAGTTAGAAGGTAGGGGAGGCATACTACTCAAAGTAATTAAAGAACTTAGCCTTTTACCTATACCTTAATTAAAATCCTTAATCAATTCAAGGATCTAATCAAAATTTGAAGATATTCACGTAACTAAACAAAATGTCTAACTAGTAACTAATAACATCGTTTTAAACTAATAATTTAATGATCCTATTTCCTTCAACTAATAGTATAATGATTATCATATTGCTATTCATATTTGACTGTCAAGTTTTTGAGACAAACCTATTGACATATTTCCTGATAAGTGATTCACAAGAACCAATCTATTGTAAGAATGACTACTATTGCATCAAATTGATGTTCATAGAGGTGAAACACTATCTTGAAATATCATCATCTAATGCTACTCCAACTCAAACACACTTACCCATAAATTTTCCTTAAGATAAATCCCATTAACAAACTTAACTTGCTACCCACTTAAAAAATCTTATGAATAAACAATACAAATCAAATTTTGAACACTTCTTAAAAAGAAAAATCAAAATTATAATCCAATGCCAACTATATTTTAAAAAACATTTCACTTATGGCCACAACCATTGCATATATAAGAGGAGGAGGAAAATCAAAAATAAATTTAATCTTGAGTCACATTATCTCTATCTTGAAACACATTATGATCACATAACCCCTATCCAAGACATGAGATGAGGGGTGGCAGAAATGTTGATAAGGCTCCACGTGTCGTGTCCAAACGAACCTCTAAATGTATTTGTTGTTTTTTTCTTCTTTCTGGGATGGAGTGGTCGTAATCTCCAGGGCTTTCTCGAATAAAAAAAATCAATCCTCGTTTTAGAGGGTCGCCAGAGAATAATAAAATAATTGTAAAGGAAGGATAGGTAGAGTCGCCCAACACAAAGTACAACAAAATAAAACATTAGAAAATTGTTATCACTATATTTGGGGAGCTAAAAAACATAGGGCCGGGAAGGCGTGTGCGTAAGGCGCAACTGCTCCATCTAATGCTGTGGGTCCAATGGCACACTTTCCAAAACCGACTTCTCCTTAGCGAGAACGCCATAAACTTTCCCCTCCATAAAAATTCCGCTATTAGCAGAAATTTCTTTTTGTGTGAATAAACAGCTGTATATATATCGAATTCGTGGGGGAACTCTTGGTGATAAGACGCTGTATAGCCTTTCTCTTGAATCTCTTCAGAGTTTTCGAATTTCCGGCCTCTCCCCGGTTTCGACCATGGATCCCTACAAGGTGAGCACTTGTGTTGTGAAGAAATAGGTGTTTTCAATTCGGGCCTTATTATTTCCTAGGAGATTAAGTGATTTCTTTTAATATGGGTGCAGTACCGGCCATCGAGTGCATACAATGCCGCTTTCTGGACAACCAACACTGGTGCACCAGTTTGGAACAACAATGCTTCCCTCACAGTCGGATCCAGAGGTGCCGTTATGTTTATTTTTGGTATTTTGTGTTTTTCCTGTTGTTTTATTTGATGATTTGATTGTTTTACCTGTTGGGGATTAATTAGGGCCAATACTGTTGGAGGATTATCATCTGGTGGAAAAACTTGCCCAATTTGACCGGGAGCGCGTGCCAGAGAGAGTTGTGCATGCGAGAGGGGCGAGCGCGAAGGGCTTTTTTGAGGTGACACATGATGTATCTCACCTTACATGTGCTGATTTTCTGAGGGCCCCCGGTGTGCAAACCCCACTCATTCTTCGTTTCTCCACTGTCATCCATGAGCGTGGTAGCCCTGAAACCCTCCGAGATCCCCGTGGGTTTGCTGTCAAGTTTTACACCCGCGAGGTACGATTGCAATTTGCTAATTTTCCCTCTTTTAATCTCTCGCTATGCTGTTTGGTATTATTCTCATGCTCTTTGCTTTGATTTGCAGGGTAATTTTGACATGGTTGGGAACAACTTCCCTGTTTTCTTTGTTCGAGATGGGATGAAATTTCCAGACATGGTTCATGCCCTGAAGCCTAATCCGAAAAGTCATATTCAAGAGGACTGGAGGATTCTGGATTTCTTTTCTCATCATCCAGAGAGTCTGCATATGTTCACCTTCCTGTTTGATGATGTGGGTATTCCGTTGAACTACAGGCATATGGATGGATCTGGTGTCCACACTTTTACCCTCATCAACAAGGCTGGGAAGCGGACTTATGTGAAATTTCATTGGAGGCCAACCTGTGGAGTCAAGTGTTTGCTGGATGAGGAAGCTGTTATTGTGGGTGGAACAAATCACAGTCACGCAACCAAGGATCTCTATGACTCCATCGCTTCAGGCAACTATCCCGAATGGAAGCTTTTCATCCAGACAATGGATCCTCAAGATGAACACAAATTTGATTTTGATCCTCTGGATGTTACAAAAACTTGGCCCGAGGATGTATTTCCTCTCCAGCCTGTTGGTCGCATGGTGCTGAACAAGAACATAGACAACTTTTTTGCTGAAAACGAACAGCTTGCGTTCTGCCCTGCCGTGGTCGTTCCCGGTGTTTATTACACTGATGATAAGCTGCTTCAGACCAGGATATTCTCCTATCCTGATACACAGAGGCATCGTCTAGGCCCCAACTATTTGATGCTCCCAGCTAATGCTCCCAAGTGTGCACATCACAATAATCACCACGAGGGATTCATGAACTTCATGCATAGAGATGAGGAGGTGTGTGCTTATGTATTATTAGGGATTGAATGGCTATAGAAAGACTTGTGTTTTACACTGTAGGTCATGGGAATATTTTGATTTGAAAAAGAATAAGTCGTGTAATGATTTATTTTTCACAGAGTTGCTCCTTGTAACTGCAGGTAAACTACTTCCCCTCTAGGTTTGACCCAGCGCGGCATGCTGAAAGATATCCCATTCCTGCTCATTCATATTCTGGAATCAGGGAGAAGGTTAGTTGATCATATTTTGTCATACTCATTTTACTATATCTTTTCTTCTTTTTCAGCCTTTAATTTCTTCAGTCCAGGAGAATGTCGATATCAAGTGATACCATTTTTAATGTCTTCTCTGTTCTGTATTAGAGTTGCCTTTCTAATTGTTTGGTAAGTTCTATTGGAATACATTTTCTATTTCCTGTTTGGTTTGTCAATTGCAATAGGGATCAGGAATACATATTTCCATTTTGCCCCTAAAATAAGCTTGTACCAATTCCAAAAAACAGCTGTTATTGGAATAGCCTTTCCTACTCCCACTATGCATTCCTATTCTCCATTCTTATACCTGCAACCAAATGGATCCTAACTTCAGGTTAGGATGCCACTTGTCATTTAATTTTGGTTAAAGGACTGACTCTCAAAGAATAAAAATAAATAAATATTGGTATTGCCCTTGCATTTGCTAGCAATAACATTATCTATGTAGGCCTTCTTCCCCCTTCAAAAGACGAATGCACTCTTTGTTGAAGGCTATAGTCTTCATTGGCAATTCCGCTCTTTGGCAATTGGTTGCATTGTATTAAAATTTTGAACTTTTTCTTATTTAAGTTTACATTATCGGCATAAGCGGGGTATGCGTTTCAGGGAGGTACGTTTAAAGACAACGATTTAAAGGCACCATGCCTAACCACCAACTTCTTCAATCGCTGAGATTTAAACTAGCCTCTCTTTGGATGTGGGGTTGAGGGGCAGTGTTCCTTAACGGGCTAAGGGGTTGGGTGCAATATCCGAGCACACTTTTTTGTGGTGATACAAGGTTTGGTGAGAGGAAAAGAAGCACCCACAATCAAGCCCAAATTAAAATCTCGCGGGCAACTCTCCCTACCGTTTTCTCTACCTTGAAATTTTTGTGCCTTTATAAAGTGACTATAAACATGCTTGGGCTGTCGGTGACAGATAGACTTATCTGGTTACTCAAATTTTCCTAATCGGTTTTTGAAGCTTTGCGTTTTATCTCAATTTATGAAAATATGGGGATGGAGATGTTAAGTACCCATGCCTGAAAGATTCTTGGGGGAGTCAGTGTGGATGCTTCTTTCTAAAGACTAGTGCACATGCACACACTTCCTTGATAATTGCATTCTTTTTGCTATTTGTTGCATTACCTCACTTTAAATCATGAACTGTTCAAGGGAAAAGAGTCAATGACAATTTTACACCTCATACATGCACAAAAGTGGTACATAATTTTCTAGGTTTAGGGGTAAAAATTTACATTTGATTGCCAAACTGTTGTTGCTTTGTATTGGTAAGCGCATGCTTTGCTATTTGGTGCAGTTCTCTTCAATTGGTACTCTCATGCCTTTTTGCTCTCTGTTGATATGCTTTCAATTGGTGAATTAAATTCCTTTTGTATTTTTTGCGTTTGCTTTCAATTTGTATTCTCAGATTTCATTTTTTATTTACTGTATTTGCCTTCAATTACTAGTTTCATTATCTGTTGCATTTACCTTTTTTGCAAAATGCTATTCTTTTTTGTTGATTGTTATGTTTGCTTTCCATTTGTAGCTATTAGTCTGCCATTTGGGTGAAAATAATCTCATACTTTTGCTGTATTTTGCATTTTCCTTGAGTTGTCTTTCAATGAGTGGAGTTGAAGAGTGCCTTGAAGATAACCAATATTAACTTTGCTGGCAATAATTGTTATAAAATGGTGCAGTGCATGATAGAGAAGGAGAACAATTTCAAACAACCTGGAGAGCGATATCGTTCATTTGACCCTGAAAGGTAGCTAGCTGGGTTGATGCATTGCAAATAGTCGAGTTGGACCTTTTTATATAACTAGAGAAGAAACTAATGGTGATTTTGGATTGCAGGCAAGAGCGCTTTGTGAAACGTTGGGTGGGAGCATTATCTGACACAAGGGTCACCCATGAAATTCGCAGTATCTGGCTCTCTTACTGGTCACAGGTGATTTCCACAAAAAATATATCGTCTTATTTCTCTAGGAAAAGTATTTTTTGGGTGTGTAATGTTGTGCAAAGGCATGGTGTTTATTATTGGTTTCTTGAATGGGTGCAGTGTGACAAGTCACTCGGTCAGAAGATAGCAGTTGGGCTTAGCATGAAAGCTAATATGTGATTCTGCTTGCGGTGCTATACGCATTGTAGGTTGCAGCATCTGCATTAGGATGCCGCTGCTTAGTTAAAAGATGGACAAAAGAAAGTGGAAGAGGATGGAATCATGAAATTTTATTGTCTTGTTGTAGTACGAGTTTTGCATTAATAAGTTGTCAGCAACATATGCTAGCTACGTTGCGGGGATAGATACCCATATTTTACATTATTACATAGGATGGGTCTATTGTCTGTCTGTGACTATTGTAGTTGTTGGATAAAACTATACTGACAAATAATTCAATATAAAATAAGTGTTTTCAAGTCATAACAGTAAGATCTTATCAGGGATGTTTCATCAGTATGAAGTAAGCTAAAGCACTTCAAAGATCTTCCCTCTCTTGTGAGGCACTCACTGAAACAAGAACACGTAAGACAGAATTATAATGTTTCTACTGAAACCTTAACTTCACCATTTAAAAATCAAGGAGAAAGGCCTTTTCAAAATAATGTAAGCGTAAATCATTTTTTACGAGATCAAAATTATGCCTATTGCCAAAAGCACAAAACAAAATACGACATAAGGAGTGATAATGAATATTCAAATATTGGAGAGGAAACATTTGAAGGCACACATTTGAAGTCATGTCTATAAAAAAAATACGAAAGGAATAGTACTCACCATATTCATATTCATATTCATAATCTGCTGACACTGTATTACCGTGTCAAACTAAAGATGGCTGAAAGATCTCTGTCGGGGGTTGAATAACACACTAACAAAGGTTTGAAGGCATCTTTCGTCCTTGTAACGAGTAAGGATGAAAATTGTTCTTTCTGTCTATGATTAATATTTTGATTAGTTAATTCTAATCTAATAGATTATCTATACAAATTCTCAACTAAAAATTAATTAAAACTATTTTTGTATATATTAACATTGTTTCGAAGGGTTAACTTTAAAAAAATGATCTTAAACTTCTGACAATCATTACCTGTTAGCGTTAACTCGAGATTGAATACGTTCAGCAAAATCATACCATATGATAAATTTATATAATGCATATTGGCATATTATTAGTTACAAGATTATTGTTCAAACTCTTAATTTAATTTTAGAGGTTTTACTTAAAGATTTCTTGTATATTTGTTTTTTAAGCGATAGGAGGCAAATAGGGAAAGTGGTAATTATACAGACTAAATTTGTATGGTAAGCTACTGCTTATAGATAAAAAGATTGTATCTATTATAGAGAATTGGAGGCAAACAGGGAAGCAGGAGTTCTCTAGACTTTTTGTATGGTAAATTATTTTTTATTTACAAAAAGAATTATTAAGGAAGTTTGGATTCCATATACAGATCAAAATATAAAAGATGGTAGATTGTTTTGATTTTGACTAATTTGAATTCTGAAAGGCTGATTAGAAGCAAATACTACGCTATATGGAACCACACCAAATAGCTCATAAGAACATAACCGACGCATACCAATCAGAAACAAATGAACTTGAATTTAGGGAATTAAATTAGATATTGCCAAACTTAAATTTCCAATCTTATACTCTTCACTTTGGTAATAGATCGAGAGATTTAAGACCCTTCTTTCAACACACGTACAGATTTTGCAGGATTTATATCATCCAAGTACTTAAAATTTTTATACAACAAAAGCAAAAGAATGTTGAAGTGTTCAAACATCGAAGTGACTCCATAGTAGGTTGAAATATAGATTTGAACATAGGCACTGTAGATAGAGGAACTAGAGTTTGAAGGTGATTTGTTTTCACCAATAAAAGTTGATAAGAGTAGTAGGAGTGGGGGCATTTGCCAAAGCCACACCACATTCAACATTTTCATCTTTAAAAGAACCATCAATTAGAAAGTGGACGACATGAACCGTCAACAAAACTGTGGATCCATTCTCACTACTTCGATGTATTCAGATATTAAAAGAGTAGAGATAGGGTGGCCGAGGGTATGGTTTGCATTTGAACGGGAGATCTTTATATATTCAGAGAGGTTGGATCCAAGAACTATCTTTCACTCAGAACATCTTCTTAAAGAGGCTTGAAATCATAACAGAAGTAACCTTTCACACAAAGGGAGATCTTAATCTTATTTTTAGGAAATAAATAAAACTATTTATGAATCCATAGTCCAATTATTTGGATGAGAAAACAAAATATTTTATTCTTAAAACAAAATTCCAAAAAATCTTCTTAAACACATTCTATCCAGAGGGTGTAGATTTTTCTCGTAGAGGGCAGTATTCACATGGGAATTTGAAGCCGATCCGAACGCTACAGCTGAGGGACAAGTGAAAGCAGAGGCAACATGAATTAGAAAGCCAACTACGTAAGTGGGAGTTGGAGAGGGAATTTTCCACTTCTAACTTCAATTCGTACTTACATCCCACAGGGTTATGATTGACAAGTAACGACATAATCAATTTAGCAGTTTAGATTATATTGTGGTATCTTTCAATATTACACTTAATTTGATTCATGGGGAATTTTATTGATAGCGCTTTATGGATTTCAAGTCGTACAGTTCCTTGAGATTTCAGCATATTTTGTCGTGCTCAAAATTTTTAATGGGTTTGATAGGTTTTGATTTCATTTTCATTTCAAATGAACATAACATAGTTTCTTGCCAGGTTGATTTATGACCATTTCGATGTAATCAAAGTCCACCATAGCTTGACAAGCAACTATGTCATGGCCATTTGAAATGAAAATGAAGTTTCTGTTCAAAAGAGCTTTAACTGGCTCTATGACAAAGTGATGATTTCACAATTTATCAGAAGTTTCACGCTAAATTGAACAAATGATTCCTGTAAGCTGCCATATGTCTGAAACTTTACCATCCTCTGCACATCTGTAATCTAAATTGATATGCTTCCTGCATAGCTATCCCTTCATTTCCATTTAAATTCAACAACTATTAAAATAATCTATTAACAAATCCTTAAGAGTTCTACAAAAGAATAACCCTTAGAGTTCTACAAAAGAATAAAATAGCCTGCGATCTGTTTATAGTTGGGAACTTACCAATGAAAAAACACCTTGAGCTTTTTATACGGTCCCCTCTTGTCTGGCATCTTTTCCAGCAGCAAGTCTTTGATCTACAATGATCTACATCTCTGATAGAGATAATAATTGCTGGTTTCATCTTATTTGGTGGCCTAGCGAAACTCTCTTAGATCTCGCTACATATTTCTTTCCATTCATCTTGTTTGACTTGGCCTTCAGACAATATCAACTCTTCCTGTTCTTCTATTCCAAATATTGTGATCACCCACAATCTATAAACAAAATATACAAAATAAACGATGTCTTCAACTTCAAAGCATTCAACGTACCTTTTATGTTGGGTGGCGGTCTTCCTTCATCTGCAGCTCTTAGTCACATCTCTTCAAAAACAGCACCGATCCCGTGGTTTTCACAGGCTCTGAATCGTTTAGCCCATGATCTGCTGGCTCTGATACCAAGCTGATGAAAAGTCACCACACACAACAGAGGCATTTCTCTTATATTAAAATTATTTGGTCTGATACATAATTTCTGTCTTGGCCCTTCTCTTTTATCAATACTTGCATCTCTATACCACGAATTTGTTTCAAATCTTAAAAATCCAAGTAATCTTAAAATATTACTATGAATCATAATTATATCTCGAATCTCACAAGTCCATAATAAGACAGATTCATTACAACCAACTCTATCCATCAAAATCTGACTCATTCTTTCTTAAAAAACTTCAAAATTTAACGAAATACAATTTATTTACACCACCAACTCAGAATTGAGCTTCAAATATCAAGAACCTCTTTTTCAGATTTTCCCTTCGAAAGTTTACGACTTGGAAACTTGAATTGAGGCTGTTCACTGCCAGCGGTCCGTAGGATTTACCATCCAAAGATCCCATTTCAATACATCAATTATTGTATATAATAAAAAATATTAAATTTAAAATATTTATTAAGAGTTAAGGTTTTTATAATTGACGTTTGTGACTCTGCAACAGTGCGACTACCTAGGGCAACGTGGGGATGCCATCGTACTTGCAGAGTCGCCTTGTGATTTCCACTTGTACTCTGGGTGCCCTTCGCTGCTATTTGGTTTTTATGTGCTTTATTGTGAAATCAAATCGGTTCCTTCTTATTTTGGTATGATTTTGGGCTCATCATTTTCTCATGGTGTGCACTGGTTTTTTGTTGGGTTTTATGTCGTCGGAGTCGGGCTCCCTTAGCTCCCAGCCTGGTTTTGCTAGTGCAGGGTGAGTCTTTGCAAAATAATGATGGCTTCGTCGATCAGGAAATGGATATTGCTGAAGTCTCAAAGCTGGATGGGAATGTGGGTATTGTACACTTGATTTGTGTTCCACTCTAAACTCTTCTATCCAAACGATTCCATGAGTTCGAAATGCTTGAATGCCAGCTTAGAGTTCCCTATCCACAGAATGCAAGAGAGTGTATTTCAAGTTCAAGAGCTCTCGGATGAGCCTTAGAGATACTCTTCTTGCTAGTAAACTATGCAATGGGAGGTTCCAAAGACAAGATGCAAGAATGCAAATGTCCCAAGGAGTTCTTCAAGAATGCAATGCAAATGAAGATTAAGCTAGAATAAGATGCGCAGTGGAGCTATGCTAAAACATGTATGAGAGTGTTACAATACCATTATTAAGCTATGTGAGATTAAGCTACATGTAAAAATAAAAGCTAAGCTAAGCTAGAATGCCATGATGCCATGGATAAAAGAATGTAGACAAGAAATAGAAGTTCTCCACAAAGCTCCAAAGAAACCTGTTAGAAAACTTGCAGCATAACAATATTCAAAATGAGGATGGATTCAATTGAGAGGGAAAGCTCTCTCCTTTTTAAAGTTGTACGGATGGTAGAAATCAAAATGAAGATGGTGGATGATCAACGGTGGAATTCGAAAATAGGTGTGATCCATGTGCACACACAAGTCAACCAATAGAATATAAGTTGACTTGTCATATAAGACAAAAGTTTCACAAGCCTTTTCTTTTAATTGTAAAATAGAAAAAGGACTTTATGTGTGCACCTTAAGTGGGTTAGAAGAATGAGGTTTTTTATTTAATTAAAAGGGGACATGTTCTTTTAATCAAATAATGAACTTAGGATAGCATAGTCAAACTATAGGTTATAATCAAATAAATTGATTATTAGCAATTTGGTCTAGGTAAGTAATTAAATTAAATTAGCCAAAATGCTAAGAAGGGGGCTAATAGTCTAAATGACCATTTTTAGGTGATTACAGGTATCAGGTCTGAGGAAGATGGAAAGCCAAAAACCACTAGTGCTAAATCTATTGGAAAAATATTTTTAAAAAAAAAGGAGAAGAAAGAATTTTTAGCTTTTCTTTTATTGAATAATAGATGTCTTTTTATACAATAGCTTGAATCAACAACATTCCTAAATGATTGTTAATTAGATTGACAACAAACTACTTCATGATTGACAACACACACATAAACTTGACACTAATTGAAACTAATGGACACCTAACTGAACACATCTGCAATAAGAACTTGATTCAAACTAAAACTCTTTGACTCAATCCTAAACTAAACTTGTGTTGCTAGCAACTCAACAATGCTTGTCACATGTGTAACAATTATTATTGACTACTGTTAAAACATTAACTCCAACGCCTCTTACAAAGCAACGGTGGCTGACCAGTCATGACTTGAGTGTCTCTTTTGCCTGCATTTCATGAATTTTTCTTCACGAAGAAAGATAGTGGAAGACCTGTAGCCAATGGAGATAGACTGGATGGAGACACAATGGAGGAAGGAAGAGCTGCTAGAGGTGATAGAGTTGGTAAGTCTCCTCTCTATTAACCCAAAACTCTCTTCCTTTCTCCTAATGAGGACATGATCAAAGCTATTCGAAAGAACAGTCTTGGCTTAGAGATATTATTATTTTCTTTCTTTTGTGTTGATAAAGATTCTCTCCCTTGAAATTTTTTGATGTTTGGATAGCCAATAGTTGGGGAAGGAAACTAGGGATTCGAGTTAGCTTTTACAGGTTGATTCAAAAGGGACTTTTTTGTGGTGTTTGTTTCAAATCCCATGGTATGCGAGATAGGATTACTGGAATGTGGGTCATTATCTTTTTAGGTCTTTTCAATGGTCTGCTAAAGGGAATGTTGAGCAAGTTGTTGCATGTTCCTGACCCTTAGATTGAGATTAAAAACTTACAACCAAAATTTTGGCTAAGAGGTTGGAAACTACCATCAATTTGGAAGAGATTGAATGTGCCATGACCTCCTTAGCCAATGGTTAGTCTCCAAATTCTGATGGCATACCTTTTGAACTCTATAAACACAACTTGGATTGGATTTTTCTTGAACTATTGGAGTTGTATAAGGATGTGTTTAAGCAAGGCACTTTAGGAGCTGATATAAACTAGGGTATTATTAAACTTCTTCCTAAAGGAGCTGATAAAACCCAAGTGAGGAATTAGAGGCCTATTACTCTGTTAAACCTGTCTTATAAGATTATTGCCAAGGTTCTTGCTAAGAGAATAGGGGATATGCTTAATGAACTTATTTCTCCTAATCAAACTAGTTTCATTAAGAGGAGATTCATACTTGAGAACCTAATCACTAGTTGGAAGGCAATACATTTGGCTAAGTTCGAGGATCAAAATGTAGTAATGGTGTTGCTAGGTTTTGAGAAGGCATATGATAGAATCGAATGGCCATTTGTCTTGGGTATGCTTTAGGCTTTTGGATTCCCCTCTTACTTTCATAAATGGATCAATATCCTTCTTAAAGATTCTTTCTTTGTCGTTGACATTAATGGTGACTTGTCTGATAGTATTAAACTCCAAAGATCTATAAGGCAAGGTTGCCCCATTGCTCCTTCCTTGTTTTTTGTTACAAAATATGCCCTCTATTACATTATTAGAACTCCTCAACTAGGGCCTCTGGTAAGAGGTATTACTCTTCCTAACAAGGAGACTCTACTTAATGCTTAATTTATAGTTGATTACCCTTTTTATTGTACTAGAGGAAGTGAACTTTGACAATATGTATAATAGATTGCAATTCTTTTGTTTGGTCTTTGGATATAAGTTGCTACTCACAAGTCTTCTATTATTGGTTGGCATCCTGAACCCCCAGAGTAGATTGTGTCTAAAGGTTGGTAGTGACTTGGCCCTAACTCTATTGTTAGGTATTTGGGATTCCTTTTTCTATTGATCCATCTCTTAAGGATATGTAGTCTTGGCTCTTCTCCAAAATTGAGAAGAAGTATCTAAAGTGGTAGACTAATCTTCTATCTATGGCCAAAAGGATATAAGTTGTCCAAAAGGTTCTTTCAACTCATCATATTTATTTTTCTTTTGCCTGGTTATTTGCTAATTATCAATCTTATAGTGTGAAGAAAATCATGAGAGATTTCCTGTGGTTTGATGGTTTGGGGAACAAAAAGAGACACTATGTCAAATGGGAATGGTGTTGTCTTCCTAAGGAGCAAGGGGGCCTTGGTATTAAAGATTTGAAGGCTCACATAATTGCTTTGGCCTCCAAGTGGATCATTCAATCTCTCTTTGGGGAGGAACCATTGAAGGTCCTGATTAGGAACAATATTGCTAAATCTGTTATTAAGAAAGGGCAAAATTGGAACAATGTCTCTCTTTGTTGTAAGGTTTTTGGTAACTTTCAACTGTCTATCTTTGGTTCTAAAGTTTTTCTATCTCCTTGGAAGGCCTGGTCTAATGTTAGGGACTTTATTAAGTCTAGGGGGGCTATTGGAGGCTCTCCTATATACTCTGTCATTGATCGATCCTTATGGCTGGGAGTGGAAACTAATGGGAAACCATTGGCGCTTACTTAGAGTTGCTTTGCTAAAAATTGGCACAAGCTTATTATTTCTATAGTGCAAGATATTTTGATTGACAATCGGTTAGGGACTTGGGAAGAAATTTATGCCAAGTTCAATATCCCTAGTACTCATAATTTTTTTTTTCTAGTGTGTAAAGCTGTGGGCAGTTGCTTTCTTGGACATATCATGAATACTAATCATTTTTTACAATGGACTAAATGGCAACATGGTATAGATTTTGATAAGATCTCTACTAATAAGATGTATTGCATGTTGAAGAGTGATTGTTCTACTTTTGATAGAGTGAACCATGGCTGGGGGCTAGGATGGACTATTTCTAAATGACATTTTATCTTTGACTTTTTCTGGTATTCTCCTTGTGAACCTAAAAAGGCTTGTTTTAAATGGTTATTTTTGCTTAAGAAACTTGCTGTTGGTTTTTCTAACCCCCGTGATAAGAATAGTATCATTATGTGTGAGATTTGTTCCATTCCTGAAACTTATGAGCATTTGTTTTTTGAATGTAGCTATGCTCATGGTATTTGGTCTATTTTTTTGGTTCTCCTAGTAGCTGGAATAGTGATCTCGATCTCTCTTGAAGTGAAATCCTTTATGGAATTGTGGAACCTTTTGATTTAAACACTAATACATTTTTGTCTATCTTAAGCAATGAGATCTTGTGTCTCCTTTGGAAGGACATGAATGGAGAGATTTTCCAAAGGTGAAGGAGGCAACTTACTGGTTTTGGTTGTAAACTCACACAATTTCATATAATGACATAGGTTGCAACTGCCTTGGAGATCTCCAAAGACAAGTTTATTATGTTAATGAGGGAAGCTCAATGGTTGATACACAGGAAGGATGTGATCTCTTTCCAATACTTCTTAGTGCACAAGGACATGCTTAACACAAGGGAATTTGATAATTTGAACCAGTTCATACAAAGTCTCAAGATTGAAGAGAAGACCATTGGAGTAAGGGGCAATGCACATGGACTCCATAGTGCCAAAACTGTTAATAGTTGTAAAGATGTGTCTCATAGTAATTGAAAGATGCATTAGTGTTGCATTTTGATGCTTTCATTTTTGGTCATGTTATATATTGTACTCCAATTTTTGTTTTATATTGTACTCGAGTCTAGTTGTATGTGCTGATATATGGATATGCAATGTATACAAATGGAGTATTATAGCAAGGATTGAGTCAAATTCCTTTTACAGTTATGGTTGTTAAAGTACATTTGATGTAACCTCTTGTTTGAACTCTTTTAATATATTAATTTAAAAAAAATAAATTTGGAACTAATTTAATTAATTTCTTTACTATATCTAGAATAAAATATTATAAAAACTTCTTTTAATTTAAATAAAAATTAACAAATATAATATCTTCAACTTTACAGAATAATTCATCTTTGAAATATAAAACTGTAAAAAAGGTGAATTTTTTAAAACACTATTAAAATTATATTTTAATATATATAGAATAAAATATTATAAAAACTTCTTTTAATTTAAATAAAAATTAATAAATATAATATCTTCAACTTTATAGAATAATAAATAAATAATCATCTTTGAAATATAAAATTGCAAAAAAAGGTGTTTTTTAAAACCATTATTAAAATTATATATTGAAGTCATTTAATACATTTTTTGAAAATTTAAACAAAATCAAAAGATATAGTAGATCAAACAAGCTAATTTTGGTTCCAAGTCAAACTGGATAGGCTTTGGGTTCCAGTTGGCTGGGAGGATCTAACCTCCTCCTCTCTCATGGGATTACCCGAGACGGTCTCGGATCACACTCCCATCTTTTTTAATTGGAAAGAAGAGTCCTTGGGGGGCCCAAGACCTTTTAGATATGAAATTATGTGGCAATCTCATCCTGATTTTAGTACTAGGGTGGTGGAGTGGTGGGGAAATTAGTGTGGAAGGAACCGCTATGTATATACTTTCTACTAAATTGGAGAATGTTAGAAGGAATGTGCGCCCCTAGTAGAAAAGATTTTTTGGAGATATCTTTAAGACTAGGGTGGAGGTGGAAGAAAAGCTCCAAAAAGCTATGGGGGGAGGCCTATCCTCAAAAGATATGATTCAGGAGGACAACTGTAGAAAGGTCTGGAAGGAAATGATGATCAAAGAGGAGACCTTTTGGAAGCAGAGATCTAGGGTGTTATGGCCTAAGGTGGGTGATAAGAATACTGCTTTTTTTCATCGATCAACATCAATTCATAAAAGGAGAAACACGATTGACAATGTCAAATATGATAACAACGTGAAGCTCACTAAAACTAAAGAAATAGGAAACTAGGCAACTGCTTACTTGAAGAACTCTTATTTGGAGGAGTAGATAAATATCAAGGAGGATAGACGATGGCTGATTAATTCCATGCCCATTGTGATCTCAGTTGAAGAGAACAAGGAACTAACATAGTTGGTCACTGAGGAGGAAGTCCACAGAGCTATCTTCTTTATGAAAGCCTACAAATCCCCAAGCCTCGATGGTTTCCCCTCGACTCTCGTCTAGCACTTTTGGGACATAGTTAAATTGGACCTTCTCCGGGCTGCTCATGACTTTTTCAGAATAGGGAAGCTTCTCAAGCAGCTTAATAAAATGTTTATTGCCCTGATCCTGAAGGTTAACTCTGATTTCAAGCCGATTAGCCTCCACAACACTACTTATAAGATATTGTCTAATATTATGGTGAACAAGTTAAAACCGTTGCTGCCTAAATTCATTAGGAAAACCCAGCATGGGTTTGTCCCAGGACGCCAAATCCTTGATGTAGCCATAAACACTCATTAGGTGCTTCACTCTATGGAGAAGAGTGGTAATCCGGGTATGGCTTTGAAACTTGACATCTCTAAAGCTTATGATAGGATCAATTGGACTTTATTGTATGAAGTTATGGTTAAAATTGGTTTTAGTCAAAAGGTTATAAGGATGGTTAAATCAATAGTTGAAACTATTAATTACTGGGTGATGGTGAATGGTTCTCCTTGGGGGAACTTTGGTGCAGAGAGGGGACTAAGGCAGGGTGACCCTATCTCCCCCTACTTGTTTATCATGGTTGCTAATGTTTTGGGAAGGGTGTTCTTGAGAAAGATGGGAGCAGGGGTGATTAAAGGTATTAAGCTTGCATCCACGTTTCCACCGGAGGTGATCCAATAGTTTGTGGATGAAACCTTCCTAAGTGTAGATTCCTCTATGGGCAAAGCTAGAGCTTGGAAGTTTGTCCTAGAGGTTTATGTGGTCAATGCGGGATAGTAAATTAATTTGGATAAAAGTAAGGTGTTCTTCTTCAACACTCCTAATATCCAACAAAGGATCGCAAATATTTTGGGGTGTAATGTTGTTGTGTTACCTGACATGTATTTGGGCCTCCCCTTGACGATAAAAGATGTAAGTAACAACTTTTGGAATACCATCCTAGAGAAAATGGAAAAGAAGTTGATTGGGTGGAAGGGTAAAACTCTGACTAGTGCTGGTAAGCTTCAACTCTTGATTTCATCCCTCCAAGGTTTACTTGTGTATTTCCTATCACTGTTCAAAATTACTTAGTGTATGGCGAATAAATTGGAGAAAATACAATGTAACGTCGTTTGGTTAGGAGGAAGTGAGAAGAATAGGTTAAGCTTGGTGAACTGGGAAACAGTTTGTAAACCTAAGAGTAGAGGGGGCTTGGGAGTTAGAAAGATATCTGATTTGAATAATGTGCTTCTCACCAAGGTGGGGTGGAACATGATGAAGGAGGAAGCTAATTGGTGCAAAATTCTAAAATTCAACTACCTGGGGAATTTGAAATTCTCTCATTGCACTTGGAGAAATGATCTCCCTATGGGATCTAATATTTGGGAGAATATTGTGAAAAAAAACTCTCTTGAAAGAAGATGTAAGGTGGCCGGTAGTTAATGGTAATCAGATTAATTTCTGGGAGGATCCATGGCTTACTAATAAACCTTTAACAAGAACGAAGTATGGGTCCCTTCAGGATCACCTTTAGGAGCAAATGGGGAGTAAGGTTACTTATTATATTGGCCCAAGGAGGAAGTGGAAAAAGGTTTAGTTGCAATAGAATGCACCAGATGGAGGGGAGCTGATTGAAGAGCTAAATGGTCTGCTTGAAGGGTACAAAATCCCAAGAATGGATCAGAATGATGCATTCATTTGGAAGGTCACTTTGACAGGGGAATTCTCTGTTAAATCTACCTATAGATTAATGTTTGATAAAACCTTGGAACCTAATATATGGTTTAATCATTTAATCCCAAAGATTAATATTTTCTAGTGGACCACCATTCGTGGGAAAATACTCACTATTGATAACCTTATGAAAAGGGGTTTTCAATTATCCAATAGATGCTATTTGTGTAAGAAAGCGAAGGAGAATATTACCCATTTGTTCCTTCATTGTAATTATGCTTCTAATCTTTGGGGGAGGATATTATAGAAGTTGGAGATGACCTAGGCATTTAATAAGCGATTTGAACAATTTATGGTGAGTTGGCAAGGTCCTTTTTCCCACTCTCTCCTTGTCACTGTGTGGAAGGTTATCCCCCCATGTCTACTGGGGTATTTGGAAGGAGAGAAATAACAGGGTGTTCAAGAATGAAGAAAGAAGTGAGGAGGTTGTTGTGGACAAGATCTACAAACTTATGGTTGAAAAAATGAGATGTAGCAAGTGGAGAAAACTAGCATTCCACTGTAATCAATTGGATGTTAGAATTGCCAAGGGTTGGAGTTTGGAAGAGGGGGTAATGGAGATTGATAATTCCAATACGTTGGCAATGAAAAGGACACAATGGAAACCCCCACCAAAGAATTGGGTCAAGCTCAATTTTGATGGTGCTACTAGAAAGGAGGGTTCGGCAAGAGGAGGTATAGTTAGAGATAGTAAGGGCAGGATGCTATTGGCGTATATTGGACAGCTGGGGATAGTGTCCAAGAACATAGTAGAAGCAATGACTTCTTATTGGGGTCTAAATTTGATGATAAGTGTGGGATGGAAAAATGTGGAGATTGAAGGTGATTTAAAAATCATTATAGAGATTGTTAAAAGCAACATGAAGGAAGGGTGGGCTGCTAAACGTGTGATAGAAGACATCAAACACTTATTAGTTATTTTAAATAGATTTGATTTGAATCATATTTTTCGAGAGGGAAATAGGGTGGCTAATGAAATGGTAGCTTTAGGCCTAAATGTGAAGGGACTAAGATGTTGGAGGGAATTTAATGCCTTGCCGAATTTGGTAAGAGATTTAGTGAACAAAGAGATCAAGCACAATGAATCCTAGCTAGAGGATTATTTTAAATTTTTGTGACCTACTACTGAGTAGGCGGATATGATAGAGTCATGATGGATAGATGGCAAGGAGTGGTGGAAAATGTACTTGTGATAATAAATTTGCATGGCTTGAAAAAGAAAGAATTTTGAAGTTTGAGATGAAAGGTTTTTTAATGATTTTTCTGTGCATGTTCTCATACGCTGGGATGAGTAAAAGTTCAAATTTTAAATGGTTTGAGAGTATTGGAAATGATGGAAAAGATTGGGGGAGAGATAGAGGCAATCGACATGTGACATTAATGTCTAGAAGGGACACTACTATTATTAACAATAAAGGCCTTTATGTCCGCTTAAGGGCTATTATTTTTTCTGCCTAAGTGTGACTTCATTCTTAGTAATTGCTGCTAGGTTTGGAAGGAGAAGAGATTTTTAGGGAAAATTGAAGAGATGGGTGGCGACCTTTTGCAAATTGAGCCTTTCATGATAGAGGAGAATGCTAGGAAGCCACTGGTGTGGTACATGCTAAAAGAAGGTGGTTTCATCCCATTTATGGAGGTGTTAAATGGGTACAATGAAAATTGTTCCCTGTAGTTTGTCAATTCTTGGGAGGACCAAAGAGTCATGATTGTTGAAGTTGATGAAAGATCAACCCCACAGCTCCCAAGAATCACCTGTATGCAAACACCTGTCATAGAAAGAGAAGCAAAAAACTATGGAGGCAAGAATTGATAGATCCATAGATGAGACATTCTTGATGAGCAAAAAAAGAGATTGCTATTATGAAAAGTGAATGAATAAATTACAAAGAGATCAATCCTTATAAAAGGAGATCGAAACTCAAAAAGGGTAACCTAAAGCCTAAAAAAGCTAGGTTGCACATTATAATTAATATAAAATATTAATTATATGTACCTAAGAGATAGCTTAAGAAAACTAGAGTAATAGGCAACTTATTTAATTAAATCAAAGTGATTTAATTAATAAGTGTAAACAAATAATTACTCTAACACCTCCCCTTAAGTGAAGCTTAGGAGGTAAGCTAACCTAGCACAACTATGAAAGCAAAAAAATGGGTCCCGACAACAAGGCCTAATGAGGCAACTAATCACAACAAAATCTCTATGAAATGGAGAAATAGAGAAAACCACATGGGAAAAACCCTACTCCAAAAAGAGATAGCAAAGAATGTTCCAGAAGATAGGAACAAAGAGTGATCATGAAGAGAATCACTGAAGCATGAAGAAGCCACAAACTCTGTCAAAAAGAAACTATTGATCTGTAGAACCTCCACAGAAATAGAAGCCACGAACCGAGAGTGTCTATATGGTAGATGATCCATCTCATCGAAATGCATAGGTAGCCAGCCACTGCAATCGCCTAGTATATAGGATCAAACATTGAATACATAGCTTACTCCAATGAACCATCGAACCAAGGAAGCATTAGAAACAATAGAAAAACCCCTCCTTAATGCAAACAAGGTGAGGTGACAGGCAGCTGAGAAAGTGGGCCAAAAAACTCCTACAACACAGGAACCAAGCACATTCAGAGTGAGGTACAGACATCTATAAAGGCACGTGTCACCGACACATCATGGGGCTGATGTCATGGAAGGGACACTCACTTGACAAAGGAAGAGGGCCTAAATGGAAATCAACTATCCCCCCATGGCACTTTATAATATAGTGCGAGTACAATAAATCAAAATGATGAAAAGGATCCTGAAATGCAAGAGTGGCACTTTATCTCAATGGGTTTGCATAAAGATGCTTGGAAATGATATCAACAATGATCAGAAAGGGAAAAAAGCTGATACAAAAAATAGTACAACCCAAAACCAAGCATCTGAAGCAACAAAATCGATCCCCGAACTTGAAACAGTTAGGATATCCACTAGAATGCAAAAATGTAGAAGACTGAATAGAATGTGCCTAGAGTAAAATTTAGAACAACAACCAACATCACTAAAAAGAGCGTAGAAACAAATTTCCAACGATATAAATAAGTCCCAAATTGGAGATCGGATGCTCAAGATATGCCTCCCGGAGTGCAAAATAGAACATCCAACTTTGACTACCAAAATAGGCAACCAAACTATATTAAAACCAAAAAAAACCTAAACCAATGTCTCTATCTTGGAACCAGCTTTCTGACACATTTTTTGGATCGAAAAAATACGTCTGTATGCTCAAGTTACGACCAAAATACCCCCTAGTGCTTTTTATGACAAAAACTTATAAAAGTGACGGTTTGAAGGCCATCAAATTTTGGCTCACGTCAGGACCTAGGCTACTGTCAGATGTACTTGCTTGCATCAGTACCTTGCTAATGTCAGTACTGTGTAGGCATACCTTGCTGATGTCATCACTTTAAATGCCAAAAGTGCATGCATTTTTTCTTAAAAAAATAAAAGAATATAAAAGGAGATTTTTTGATTTATTTGTTTTCAAAACTTTTTTTAAAAACAATGAAATGTTCCTTTTTTTAACAATAAAGCATTTTTGTTTAACTAATTTTTTTAATTTTTTTAAAAATTAAATCATCTCCTCAGAAAGCGTGCCCAAATTTGGTAGCAAAATTTTTGCCTCAAATTTCAACTGTGTCCAAATTGGACAAATTTTATATGGAAATAGGGATTTTTGGGTGCTACGAATCCAATGGTGAGGTCCGTTTGGGCTCATGATGCACCAAAAAAAATGACCCCTCCAAATCCAATACAAAATAACTCTAAAAACTGAAACCCTCTGAAATAAAAAAGTAAAGATTTGAAAGCCAAGAAAAAAATCTCATAAACTGAATAGGGGCATGAAGATCTAGAGCTTTGATACCATGTTGAAGTTGATGAAAGATCAACCCCACAGCTGCCAAGAATCACCTGCATGCAAACACCTATCACAGAAAGAGAAGCAAAAAACTATGGAGGTAGGAATTGACAGATCCATAGATGAGACATTCTTGATGAGCAAAAAAGAGAGATTGCTATTATCAAAAGTAAATGAATAAATTACAAAGAGATCAATCCTTATAAAAGGAGATTGAAACTCGTAAAGGGTAACCTAAAGCCTAAAAAGGCTAGGTTGCAAATTATAATTAATATAAAATATTAATTATATGTACCTAAGAGATAGCTTAAGAAAAATAGAGTAATAGGCAACTTATTTAATAAAACAAAGTGATTTAATTAATATGTGTTAACAAATAATTACTCTAACAATGACTAATGACATATCATTTCATATCTTTGAGGAAGTCATCTCTTTGGCGATGGGTCTGGCTATGAGGGGAAGGAAATGGAGAAAAGTGACAAGGGTGGTTGATGAAGCAAGTTTGCAATGCTTCTTCTTAGAAGAGGAGGAACCTATTCGACATAGAGGTGGATTTATGTGGGAGAAGCTCCTTGAGCCATGGAATGAGGTTTGTCTAAAGTTGATGAAGTACCTAACTCTGGAAGGGAGGTATGGTGTCTATTATTACTATCACTTCCCTCTCCTAAACCATTTTCACTACCGTGACTTTATTTCCATTATGTTCTTTTTGTTGCATGATTTAGTGGATACAATTACTGATGTTAAAGAAAAATGAGGAAGGGTGTTAATTTTACCATTTTGCATCAAGGGTTGATGTTTTGACTTTATCAATTTCACCTAGCTTTGGTCCCCCTAGGATTGTTGAGATTAATATTCCTACCCATCCCAACCCTCGACCCCAACAGGCACCCCTTAGGATCATGGGTCCCAGAGCCCCTATCCCACAACCTTCGCCTAGTGGGTCCCCTGTTGAGTTGAAGCCCACCCCCTTCGGTAAAGAAGGGAAGTTGGATAAAGGGAAAGAGAAGGAACTAGAGGATTCAAAGGACAAGGGGAGAGGTGGTAGGAGGAGGTTGCAGAGGATTGCAAAATCCAATGCTAAAAGGAAACTGAGATCTAGGGCCTCGCAAGAGGAGGAGTCAGATTCAGAGGGCATGGGTCATCCTAAACAAAGGATGAAAGAGAAGGCTTCAAGTTTTGGTGAGGGGAACATGGAGGAGGAGGAAGTGGAGGTTTTAGATTCCTCACGATCTGGCTTGGGAGGTAGGATTAAGGAGAAGAGGGAGATGACACATGTTTCAACCACCATTGGGTTGGGGTGTGTGGACTTAACTCGGGATTGGTTCCTAGAAACTGTGGATAGAGTGCCCTCCCCTATAATGATATCCTCTCCTATTAGGGTTTCTTCCAAGGATAATGCTAACCCCCTGATTGTATAGGATGTTACTAAGGTGCAGGCGGGTGACTATCTTTGTGAAAGGCAAGAGGTCACTGTGGAGATCAAGTAGATGACTGGCAATGATGTGTGGGAAAGAATCCATCCTTTGGAAGAAAGAATGCAATTTTTGACAAAATTTACTGTCAAGGTGACACATGCAGCTGCAACCATGCTACACCTACTTAAAGACTAGAAGGGTGACTTGCCAAAGGAGGGCTCCAAAATGTTGTTTGACTTCCTTGCAGATGATTGGGCTAATATCCTCCTGGGGAGGAAGGAGCCCAAGAAGCCTTGCGGGTTCTCTCCTTCTAGTTTTTCATGTTGTTTCTCTATTGGCTGTTGAACTTGGTTGGGTTTAAGGCTATTATGCCTTTGTTTTTATATTTCCTTAGCTTTTTTAGTTCTATTTCAAGCAATATTTATGTAATGCCTGTTGAGACTCTTTTAGTTAAGTCCCTAAACTATGTTTTTGTGTTTTAAGAGGTAGGGGGTAGTTTTGGATGGTGGTAATCTGCTGGTGGTTCACTAGTTTGACTGTTTAATGGGCTAGGCCCCTAGTTTTGGTTGCTTTTAATTCAAAAACAAGCTAATTTTCTTGTATCTACAAATATCTATTTTTTCCCCTTGGTAATAAGGTATTATTTTATTAATAATTAATAAGAAGAGTATAATGCATAAAGTAGCCTAAGAAAAGACATTGAGGATCCTTCTTTTAGGAAAATTACAAACAAACCAAGAACTGATAAACTAACATGTGAAAGATCTACAGCATGTCAAGAATTTTTGTAGCAAGGAACACAATCTAAAAGCCAACCATTTCATCCTCCAACTATCCATGCAAAATGTCAAAACCACATCAGAACCAACAAATCAACGAAGAGAATGTAACATGAGAGCCCTACCCTTTGCCAATCCAAAATTTTCCTTAACCCAGACTACAAAAACTTCATCCAAATTTGACATGATTGTTGTAGATTAATCTTCACCACAATGCAACCCACATTTCACAATCATCCACTTGAACCCCAAAAATTTAGAAAACTAGGATACATTGCTCTTAACAAGCAAATTATACCATCTCAAATTGAACCTACCATGACCATTGAAAAAACCATAAGAGGCCTCCTTGGTGGGGTTTTAATCAATTGTCCATCATTTGCCTCAAAACAAAATAACATTTTCATTTTGTTTTTAAACTTTCGCAACAAAAGCAATGGAGGAAACACAAAAACATCATACATTACCCATGCCATGTAAGGACCTAATAATGGATATTTCTTTAAGGTCTCTCATCTTTAAGAACAAGAGGTATAAAAACCTCAAATTCTCTTGTCCATCATGACATTTACCTTCCATTTAGGTCACTCTTCATCATCCCTTTGTGTGTGAGGGTTTTGACCCTGGATTTGTAAGCATCACACAACGTCTGCTTCATCATCTCAACTCCAATGTGCCCTAAGTTTCATGGCCTTCATATCTTCATCTAGCACATGAGTCATAATCAATAATTAAAGCAAGTACCAACCTTACCACACTTGTTTAAACCTTGCATGCTATTGACCTTTAGTGAATCTCACACAAATAGAACACAATTTTCAATTCTCTCGAGCCCTAATTTTTATTCACCTATCCACATGCTCACCTTTGAAGTGGAGAAATGGAGAATTTATTCCATTCCAATTGAGTGTGTTGACACCAATTTTTTCATGATGTATCTAATCCTTGGGTTCACTCACCCAATTGAAGTGCCCATGCCATGATCATAAAAAAGACTTATGTGTTTGTTCAATGACTATTCTTTAATTCAAAGAACATCTCACCCACCACCTGCACCACCACCGCTATGAGAAATTCATGTTTGAAGAAAATATGCCATCCAAGTGCTATTTTGTGTTTCTTCCATAGAAGTGGTTTTGATGATTTACACCAGTCACAGAAAAATAAGCCTCAATTCTTTCTTACAATGAAACATCTACGTCTTCCTTGAGAAATATATGAAACTCTCTTTAATGGTGTAATGATTTGCCATTCTCTCATTTAAAGAGGCAAACATTACCAAAAATACAAACTGTCTCCTACAAAAAACATTCTATAAATCTCATTTTAATAAACTTGGATTTGTTATGTTTTGGTACATGTGAATTCCAACCTACTAAAATCTTCTTTGAAAACCAATCTTGTGCTTAACGGCTCTTTGTAATGCTACACATTATCTAATTAGTTACATAATTTTAATCCTTCCCTGGTAGGTAAAGTTAACTATATAAACTCTTCCACCACCACTTCATTAATATTTAGAGTTAAGAGTCTAGTTGGACATTTAGTCAGCTTCTTTATTTTCCAGTCTTCATTTCCATCTGATGTTTAAAATGTAGTTTTGGAGATGCCACACATCTAGTTAACCTTTAATTACTCTAATAAGGGATCCAACTTTGACATGAAGCTTGGACACCCTCAATTTCTTGGATGTTTCAGATAATTAATAGAGTTGCTTCTGCTTCAGCCACATTTTTTTGTTTTGTCCTGTAATATTTTACCTCCTAGAGCAATTAAGTCCCCATTGCATCTCTGATGATAAATCCTACACTTAAAGGACCTGGGTTACCTTTTGAGGCCCCATCAAAGTTAGATTTCTACCATTCCTGTAAGGGTTTTTTCCTAAACTAAAGGCTCCTTTGGACAAGAAAACGAATTAAGATTAACCTTAATAAGCCCATTCATAGACATTTCATATATCTATTTTTAAAAGCTTATGATTGATAGATTTATTTATTCAAGGGAACTACAAAAATAAAATATAAATAACAAAATTATGAAATACATTTATAAATAATAATATAATTTTAAAATTAATATATAAATTAATATATATTAAATACAACTTTAATAGGAATAAATAAATTTAGAAAACATTTTCATGTGTATATACTTATAAATTATTTCACAAATACTTATGTACAAAGATAGGTTTGAATAAAAAAAAAGAATATTGAATTACATGAAAGCTTACTTTAGAATTTCCAAAATAAGTGATAATAGAAGTTTTGATGATATACAATTTCACTTTTTTTGAATTCTTGCCAACTTCATTAAGTATTTTTAGAGAAATTCTTTAAGCTCAACATCACTTTCTAATTTTCTATAACATTCTCTATTTTTTCAATTCAAGACCTTAAAATTTGTAACTCAAAATGGAATAGAAAATTCAAAGCCCTTGCAAACATGTTTAACAAGGTTCAAAATAATATTTATATATTTTTTTAGTTCATGAAATTGTACATAGAATTTCACTTTGTGTATTTTATTAATCAACATTTTAGATCACACTTAGTAATTCATCATGGAGAAAAACACATAATATTTGTTCTTCCCAATGATAGATTGTTGATTAATCCAAATTTTTGGTTTGTTCTTCGTGATAATGGATCATTGAGTGTGATCAGAAACATTGATTGAAAAAATACATATAAATTTTAGTTAAAAGCATTTTGTATGATTTTGAAAACAATTTATGAAAAATATCAAGTGCATTAGTAAAGGTACTATGGAGATCACATGAGTTCTACTAATATTGAAATATACTATAGCCTTTAATGAATAAGATATACACCTTGGCTAATTGTACAAACTTCCACAAAAAACATATACAGAAAATGTATAATATTATTCTAATAATTAAAAAGTACTAATTTCAAATAAAATAAATAAAACAATGGCTAACATTTTTAATTTTAATAAATGATTATCATTTGTACATTTCATTTTAAATTGAAACACATCAATATGATCTACTCCACTATTGCTAGGCGTAACAAGAAAACTTTCAATTTCAACAAGAAATTAACGATAGCTAGACTAAAAATTTCAAGATGTGACAATAGAAAGAGTTGTAACTTACTCAGATTCTAGTTTCTAAATTACTAATTATTTTGAAAAGGTGGAGATTAACACCCTAAAAAAGGGGGAGCAAAAAAATTGGTCTTATTCTTTTATGAAAAAACATAACATAGCATTTAGTGTGCTCTCCCTAAAATGTTAACTTTAAAAAAATAAAAATTAATCACTCCAATGAGAAGTTAGCCAACACAACTTAGTTTATCCTAGATTTTTTGTTAAGCTTTTTATAAATGTATAAGTTTTTATGAATTTCTAAAGTGGGCATATCTTGAAAACATAAAATTTGGGTGAGCCTCCTAGAAATCATTGAAAATGCATCAAATTGTTTTAAAAAAATGTGATGTGTAAACTAAAGTCCAATTTCTAAAAAAGTAAATTATTTCAAGCTTCGATGAATGAGAAAAAATCTAGGCCCAAAATACTACACGTTGGTTTTTGAGAAAAATCATACATACTTACAAAATAAATTAGAGATGAAAATCTTAACATAATCATAATTGAAAATATATTATTGTAGGACCAGAAAAACGGGTTAAATGCATAACATACTATGAGAAAATCACAAAACTCAATAATCATACGTTAGCACCCACTAGTCTACCATGAAAGCCAAACTAATTAAGAAAGCAATAGAAACCCCCTTTTTCGTTTGTAGCTCTCATGTCCTTCTTTCTTCTCCAAATGATTGTAGCTCCAATTTGCCTATAGTGCACACAAAATTGAAGCAAAGAGCCTATGATAGGGATAAAGCGATGAGAATACTTGAAGTGTGATTTAATGTGAGAGCAAGAATGCAACATGCAAAGAAGAAGAGACTCAAAGACTCAAAGATTTGGATTTTTAAAACTTCAGCATTCAGATTCAAGGACCCAAAATGGGAGAAAGAGTGTTCATTTTATAATCAACACTCAAAGTGAGGGCATTGGATTTGTCACCCATAGATGTGTGATGTGGCAAGAGATTCCTATGATGCATATGACCGAATATGCCAATTGTGAGATTCTATGACACATGTAAGTCAAACTTGGCTAAATGTGGAAGAGAATCTATGACGCGTCATATGACACCTCAATCCACTTAAAGCCAAGAATCTATGACAAAGAAGCCAAATAGAGACATGTGTAAGAGGTAATAATATTTGATTATGACAAATCTCAGCCAAGTGTCAAAGGAGAATCCATGAGGTGTCATATCCAAGTGTCATGATGATGGAATATTTTATGGAATATTTGAATTAAAAATCCTCTTATTCCACAAAATAAGAATTAGTAGAAAATGGAATTAATGATGGAAAATGGAACTTAGGAAATTAAGAATTTCCATGGTTTGCAGATGATAAACCAATTAATTAATAAAATTAATTAATTGAGGATGATAATTAGGAAGAATAATTAGAAAGAATAGGATTAAATTATGGGTTATTTAATCCTATAGAAGAAATTAGTAGATAATTGGCCAAATTGATTAAATGAATGCGACCGTATCCTTTGACGAAAAATGTGACAATGATGGATATGGAATAAGATGATGAAAAGGTAGACCAAAGCCATGGTCAAATTGATTGATTGAAGTTGATAACATGCCAAGGACACATGACATGAATTGGTTGATATGTAACATTTAACTGACATTGTAAATGCTACAGGATTGAAATTGATTGATAAGGTTTGATCATAATAACATCGACATACACTGTCAATATTATTAAAATGGTTAATGATGCCATGATCCAACATTGAAAGCCTCAACAATTTCAAAGATTAAATGACATGAATGATAGTTTGACCTAGCACTAAGAGCCATGACAGTACTAATGTCAGATTGATAAGATTGATTAGTTGATAGGTTTCCAAGGCACTAAAAGCCACAACAATGCCTAGGAGTGGATAAATGATGATTGATTTGGGATGTTTGATATGTTTCGAGTTGATTAGGACTGATTTTGAGTGATTTTGAGTTGATTTTGGGTGATTCTGAGTTGATTTGATATGATTTCGAGTTGATATGAAATTGATGTGAAAGGGGATACAAATGACGAAATATGGTCAATTTGGCCAAAAGATCAAAGTTAGTAGAATGAGAAAATGGGACAAATTAATATGAAGAAGTGATGAAGTCGTAGATGCAAACCATTTTTGAGTGTCTACAATTATATAGTTAGATAACTATCCAAAATATATATATTGGAAAAATTAATTACATGCTAGGAAGCACTATATTGGGCCAAATTCTATGGATACAATATTGGTATGCTCCTTATTGACTATGAAAAAGCCTACGATAGACTAGAATGGGAGTTCATTCTGATGAGACACTAAGGAAAGATGCATCAACAACTACTGAAGTTAATGGAGTGAGATCAAGGTTTTTTGAATTATCTAGATCAATCAAACAAGGGTGCCCACTAGCACCTTCTCTCTTTATTATTGTTGCTAACCCACTTCACTATCTTTTGAGAGACACCACTCTATCCCTATGATCCATGGCCCTACTCTACCTAACAAAGAGGAAATTTCCAATGTTCAATTTTTTGATGACACTACTATTCTATTTGTTTTAGAAGAAGAAAGCATGGAGCACCTTATGACAAAATTGAACATCTTTTGTAATACTTCAAGTAGTAAGATTTCCAAAAATAAATCTATCCTACTAGGATGGGAAGAACACCCCCCAACTTGGTGCAACAAGTTTAACATAGGGTGGGGAGGTCCAAATCATATTGTGAGATACTTAGGTATTCCTTTTGCAGTCAATCCCAACATTAACAATATGTGGAGTTGGATCAAGGAGAAGGTTACAACAAAAATCAATAAATGGAACTCCTTGTACCTCTCTCTAGCTGGAGGAATCCAAGTGTGTCAGAAGATCCTCTCATCATATACATTATATTTTTCATCAACATGGTTGTTCAATATTGATCAATTTGGATTCTTGTAGAAACTTATCTAGGACTTTTTGTGGTTAGATGGGAAAGGGAAGAAAATTGGTCATGTCATTAGATGGGATTGGTGCATCAAAAGAAAAGAGAGTGGGAGCCTGAGGCTTAAAGAGCTTAGAACTCAAGGTGTATACTTAGTAGCAAAATGGATTGCTAAAGCCATTGAAGGAAATGAACCATGGAAGGTCCTCATAGGAATAATATAAACAAAGAATTTCCTAGTCAAGCTCATCTCTAAAATGGCTTGGATATGTTAGATATTCTATCCCTCAATATAAAATTTTACGTTAAGGGATCTAATGTATTCAAGTCATTATGGGAGATCTTATAATGGCCTTGGCCCTCTCCGACTCAGTAGTTACCGCTGGTGCTGGAGTTGTTGTTGCATGCGATAATGGCCCCGTCGAGCAAACGCTCGAACAAATTCATGCTGAAGGTATTTCACAAGGTAATTCCTCTCTTGACTTGGTTCTAAATATTTTCAATTTTGAATTAGCTTGCCAATGGCTAGAACCCCAAACCCTTATTGGGTATTTTGTGGGTCACACTCGATCTGAAAGCACGCTACGTGAATGGGTATCCAAAGCCTAGTCTCCCCAAGGGATTCATCTTGAAGGGATTCAAAACCTCACCAAGGGTTTTTTTCTTGTTTCATTTAACCTCTCTTAGGCTGAGAGTATTTTCAGCCATGGGCCATGGACAGTTCACTTGTCTCTGCTTGTTTTCTAGAGATGGTCTCGAGACTTCTGTGTCTTAGATGACCACAAATTTAGGGTTCTAATTTGGGTAGAGTTCCCTGGGTTACCCATCCCTTGCTGGTTGTTTCTCAGTAAAATTTCCCAAACAGTGAGCGAAGTCATTTGCATGGAACTAGACAAATTTTTTAATGCTCGTCCTTAGCGGAGGGTTTGTGTTGAGGTCGACCTTTCTAGGGACCTTAAGGAGTCTATGGAAATTCAGATTGGTGTTACCACCTTTTCTCAAAAGGTTCTTTACTTGAATCTCCTGAATGCTTGTTTTCACTATCAATCTATGAGTCATGAGATCAAAGATTGTCCTCTTCTTAAACACAATCGCTCTCTAGTAACAGAACCCAAGCCGGCTTTGGCTATTAAAAAAGATGAGTGGACAACGGTTATCAAGAAAGGCAAGGGCGCTGTTAAGACAAACCCTATTTCTCAAGAACATGCCGACCTAGTTCTAGTGTGGCTCCTCTTGTGCCTTTGGCACTAGAGGCTCCTTTGGGTGGGCCGCCATCACCCATTTTAAACCCTACCTCATAGGGGACAACTAAGCCAAAGCTAAGAGCTTCCTAGGTTCGGGCACCTCAAGTAACTTTTATGATTTCTTCTCCATCTCCTCGTCACTCGTGTAGCCCTGAAGGCAATAAGCAAAGAGCCATCACTTTGGGTGACTCTTCATTTGAAGCCTCCACTTTCTTGCATAGCAATTTTTCCTCGCTTGAGGATGAGGAGAACATGCAAGCTATTTTATGATGAGTTTTCTCTCATGGAATGTGCGGGGGCTAATAGACCTCCTTATAAAGTATTTTGTTCGTGATACCAAGCGTAGGCTTGGCAATATTGATGTTCTATGTTTGCAAGAAGTTAAAGTCTCTGGGCTCCTTCTCAACTCATCTTTTTGTGTGATATGGCCAGATGTTGTTAGTTTTGCTTCCCAGCATGAAGCTGGCTGAGGTGGTGTAGTCACTCTCCTCTCTCCTCGGTTTTCTCCTTTTGTTATTTCTCATGGTTCTGACCCCATGTAGAGAGTAGATTGGATTTTGTTGTCTTTTCAAAATCATTCTTTTGGCATTGTCAACATCTATGCTTCTAATGATGTGGTTGAGCGCTCACACTTGTGGAAGTGGCTAGCTAATTCTTTGCCACCTGTCACCTAGCTATTTTGTGGAGATTTTAATATGGTTGAGCTAGCTATTGATAAAGTGGGTCTTCTACCTTTTCAATGGTCATCTAGTGAGCATGAAGCCTGGTTTTAGATTCGAAACAAGTTGTATCTTTTTGATCCCAATGCTCATCGCGCATCTAGTACATATGGTCCAACTTTCGAGAGGGAGTTGACAATGTCCTTAAAAGATTGGACCATGCTATGATTTCTGCTTAGTCCTTTTTTTATTTTTCTCACACAAGTTTGCTACCTGTCACTTTGCTCCCTGATATGACTCTTTTGGACCACTTTCCCATCCACTTCTCCATTACTTGGCATTCTGCCCCTCCTCATAATTGTAAAACTCAAATTTACCTTAATACTTCTGTGCTGTCCCATCTGCCCACTGCTGCCCATATTTTACAAACTTGGAACTTTGAACCTAGGCCCCACTCATCCTCTGGGTGGATCTAGTGGTGGAATGATGCCATTACTCGTACTGCAATGTTTCTTTGCATTTATGGGAGGTAATTGGCTATGTACCACAAGAGATCCTATGAGGCCACTATCAAAGATCTCTTTACAGCCACTGAAGCTCTTGCCATGAATCTGTTTGATACAGATCTCCAAGTTTAGATTGCCAACCTTAACCACCAAAAACAAGTTGTAGGCAATTATGCTAGCAAGGGAGCTCAACTCAAAGCCTACCTTCACTTGTTGGAGGTTGGTGATCAAGCTTCCAAGGAATTTTTTAATGCATTGAGGACATGCCACTCTATGTTGGGGATCAAGTGCATTTGAGAGGGTTGACATACCCTCTATGAGTTTCCTAATATTCTTTAGGCCTTTGTTCGCCACTATGAGAAAGTTTTCATAGCTCAGGGTTCCTCGGTGGCTAGGGATGAAGCCTTATAGGCTTGTTTGGCTATCATGCCTAAAAAAATTGCTCCAGAATAACATGTGTTCTATGAGTAGAAGCTCACTTTAGAGGACCTCAAGGAAGCTATCTTCTCCATGGCAGATGATAAAGCCCCTGGTTGTGACAACTTCCCTTGTGAATTTTACAAAGCATTTTGGGATGAGATTGGTCCAAACCTACACAAGGTTTATATCGAGGCATACAATTCTCATTCTCTAGGTAATCTTATTAACAAAGGGAATATTAAGTTCATACCTAAGGCGCGCGACTTTGAAGGCATCTTCAATTGGAGGCCCATCACATTGTCGAATGTTTCCTATAAGATCATTGCCAAGGCTCTTTCACTCAAAATCCATCATCTTCTTCCTTAGATCATTCACCCTGAACAAATGGGTTTTATCATGTCCTTTTATATCTTGGATAATATAATTGATGTGTGGGAAGGGATAGAATGGGCTCATCATTCCATGAAACATGCTATCTTTCTCAAAATTTAGTTTGCTAAAGCCTATGACAGGATTGAGTGGCCTTTCATTCTGGCCATGCGTCAAGCTCTCAGGTTTGGCCCTACCTTTTTGTAGTAAGTCCAAATCCTCTTTGGAGATGCCTCTACTTGCATCTCTATTAATGTCTGTTAGTCTCAAGCTTTTGGGCTTTATCGTTCAATTTTCCAAGGCTGCCCACTGACACCCTCATCATATGTCTTGGCAGTAGAAGGTTATGGATATTTACTCGCTAATGCCATCTCCCAAAGAAGGGTCTGAGGTATTTTGCTTCCAGATTCCCTTGACCAACTTGTGAATGGTCATTTTGAAGATGATTCTTTCCTCACTCTCATTGAGGATGAAGAGAATGTTGCTTCCACTTTGCAATGTCTTCACACATTTTATCTTGCTTCAGGGTCTACTATTTAATGTCACAAAACCCTTTGTTACAGATAGTCTTTCCTTCCTTGTCCTGCTTGGCTTGAGCAATACCAATGGAAATGGGTTCATGGGGAAGTTTTTTATTTTCTGGGTATCCCCTTCACATTCCAAGCCTCAGATGTTGAGCTCTGCAATATGGTTCTTGCCAGAATAGAGGAGAAGATGAAGTATTGGATCACGAAACCTCTCTCACTTGCAGGAAAATTCTAGATTTGTTCCAAAGTGCTAGCCACCACCCATGTCTATTATTCTTCCTATTGTGCTCTGTCAAAGGCCTCATACCTCAAACTTGAACACCTTTTACATGACTTCCTTTGGGTGTCAAATGCTTCTCACTAGGGCTTTCATAGAGTTGCCTGGGATTTCTGCTATCTTTCCAAGGAGTCTGGTGGCCTTGGCTTGTTGTCCACCCAGTTTCAAGGTATTGCTTTATGTGCAAAATAGGTGATTCGAGCTCTTTCTGGCAATGAAGCCTGGAAGATTCTATTAGGGCATTGTATTTCCTCATGCTTTTCGGTTCACTAGCTAGCCTGGAAGGGAATTAGGTTTCAAACCCTTCTAATTACCCTTGAACCTAGTCAAATTTAGGGTACTTTTGTTGCCAAGAGTATTTGGAAAGCTTGGGAAGCAGTTAATCCTTGGCTTCATTGGGTTGGCAATGGATTTAGAGATGGACTTTCTTTGAACTAGCATAATCTCTAGTGGTCACCTTTATTTTCTATACAAGGTGTTCCCCTGGCTAAGGTGCACAGGGCTAGTGCTCTGCATTTTTAAAAACATGGCATAAGGACCCCTTAAGATCTGTTCTCCAAAGTTACTATGAGCTTGCGGTCATGGGAAGACATGCGAGTGCAATTCTGGTTCACTCGTCCAAATCAGCAAACTTTTGATCTTCTAGTTTTGGCAGTGCCTCCACATTTGTTACACAAAGTGGGCATTCAGTCTTCTTGCCCTTGGTGGAAAGACTGGAAGTGGTATCCAGACACTTCGATAACCAGCTATAAATCTCGGTTGCGCTATTCATGGATGGTTCCTCACCTACCCATGGTTGATCTTCTTAACCAATGTTTGCATTTGGAATCTTCATATCATGCTTGGAGTCATAGGTTTTCCACTATGTGACATGGCATTACTAATCCCAAAATTATGTACTTTGCCTATGTATTCTTTTCCAGGGCTTGCCTTTGGGCTCCTAGCTACAACATCTAGGAGTTCCAGATCCCTGTTGCCCTTTTGTGGTCAACCACAGTCCTTTTTGCACATTTTTTGGTTCTATAGATGGGCTTAGTGTTACTGGCGATGGATCCATGATCTCTTTCACCCCTTCTGCCCAAATTTTTTTTCTTAGCATATGGTTCTCCTAGGTGATAATACCTTGATTCCCTTCAAATACACCCAGATATGGCATGCTTTTAGATTGGAGATCTTATTTACCATTTGGGAAGATTGCAATGCAGTCATTCATGCTCACAACACACTTGACATTAATGTGGCTATGTACTCTAAAGCATGTATTTATAACAATGTCATGTTGCAGATTCAAGTATAGATGGATAAAGTGGCTTTGGAGGTGGCACACTTATAGGAGCTTTTGGCTCATTGGGGAAATGCCCCCTATATGGTTGCTCATGTTTCACTTGAGTTAGCCTCTGACAACTATACTCCTCCTCACAGTCACCATCGAGGATGTAGCCGTTCCACTCACTGCTCTCACACACCTCACTCTCAACAGCACCACTCTCCTAGAGATGGTGCTTTTGGTTGGTGCCGTGTTTTTGGAGGTTTTAGTGATCGACACCGTTCATCTCGCCTCCCTAGAGGTCTAGTTTAGGGTGGTCCCCAATGGATGCTCTTATTGCTCCTGCTATTGGTTGGCCTTCTACTCACCTGGACCCCAAGTGGGTGTTTCCCCAGCTAGATTTAGCCATTTCTCCTCCCAGGCCTAAGGGAGAGAAAGAAGAAGATAATGTTGTTGTTGCGGATGATGGTTTGGCTCCCCTTGAGCCATCTTGTCTCCCCACTTTTGGGTGGGGCTTTGATGATAAGTATCCTCCTTCCTCAGCTGGTGCTATACTGGTAGCTTGAGGATTTCTTTGTTTTCTATTATTTTCTTTAGTTTTTTGGTGAATAGCTGATTTTCGGCCAGTGGCTATATGAACTCACAGGGTGATCCTATATCCATTGGCCCCTTTTTTTGTGAATATGTAACTTTAATGTATTATATTTTTTAATATAAGGAAGGGACTATTCATTAAAAAATAAAATTATATAGTTAGATAACTAGCTAAAAGATCTAAAATATTAGGTCGCTTCATTTTCCATTCTTGAAAAATGTGCAAACTTGACAGGGAGCATAGACCAAAAAAATGTGATTTTTTGGAATGTTTGTTGAAAATCACATCTCATACATGTTTAGATCCTCCAAGACTTTTCTCTCTTGAAAAGTCAATAAAATATCAACTCCAATGTTCTGGGAGGCTATTTTTTAACCAACTAGGTAACTCAATTGAAGATACATGATTCTTTTCATGAGGAGGCCTTTGTTGGTTTTGTAAATAAAAATTTGTAATTCCATGAAACTTGGAAAATGATTAGTGGAAAATAGTATTTTTCTATTTTTGATGGATGCAATTTTAACATGCAATTAATATGAATTTCTAATCTAGCTGGGGGGGGGAGGTGGTGGTGTTGCAAAGAAAATTACAAAGAGATAAGGTAACAACAGAATAAACAAATTGTTGAATATGAAATTTGAATGGACATAAACTACAATGATAACATGTCTATGAAATAAATCTTAAAGGGGATAGTAGGAAACAAATGAGATTCTAAGCAAAACAACCATATGCTAGCCCCAACTAATAATTCTATTATTCTATGTAAAAAATTCATATCAGCTGTCATATTGTCATTGATGTATATCATTAGCTGGTTAGAAATATTGCCAATTCAATAGAGTAACATATCATTTGATTCATGAAGAGGATTTGAAGGAAATATGGTGATGTAAGAGTTGATAGTATGGTATTCAATGACTACTTGAATGAGTTGGATCGTGACAGTGTAATGCTAGTTTGAATGTTTTACAATCATGAAATATTTGATGAAGATCATGTATATGCAAGACAAATTTCTCCCTCAAAAATACAAGGTGAATGAAGGAATACAATATAGACCGAGTTACTACAATGGTCCCCAAGCACTTGACAAGGAAGAGTTAAAGTTTAGTGATAACTGAGTAATTTTAGTGTTAACTGAGTGATGTATTGCCTGAGTAAAGTTGTAATGTTCATCGAGTATGAATAGAAAGAACAAGTTAAAAATATTTAAACCAAGAACAACATTTGATAAAAATTAAAAATGTTCAATAAGTTCAGAGGATATAGTCAAATTTATTTATGAGATCTACATCTAAAGAAATTTAAGGCAGATCCAATGAAGGCGATTCAACATAGTGAAACTGAGCACAAAGTTCAAGATGGAACTATTTTTCAAGTGACTAAACACAATATATTTGAGATCTATGATCATGATTAAGAAAAAATAAAATGGAAGAATATGGTGTTAATCTCATATTGGTTTTGACATATGAGTGACAATACACTTAAGTCATTTTCTTAGTTCCTGTTGAACAAGTAGTGTATACCGATCGAGATATATACAATTGATGCTGAGTAACTAGTAAGTGCCAAGTCACTCAAGTGCTGAGTGAATAGTAGGTGCTGAGTCATTCAAATGCCAAGTCATTATGAGGCTAAGTTACAACATTGAAGAGACAGTGGATGTCGAGCATTAGACACTTCAAGTGCCAAGTCAACAATTTTTGACATAGTTGTTTGTAATGGTACAAACTTCTATGTAAACCATTTTTGAGCTGACTTAAGGATTTTTTTGCAATTCTAGATGATAAGGACAAATATATATTGAGGATCCATATGCATTACATGCAACCAATTAGTTGAAGGAATGTTTTAAGTAGAAAAATGGGTGAATCATAATCGTTGATTCATACCTAACCCTAAGTCACCTAGGTCTTCTTAAGGAGGACAAACCCTAAAAGATAAAAGTGTGGAATGCAAGAATAGAGAAGTTTACATGCACAAACAAAGCACTTATGGTGCCTAAGGAGTTAGAGGAGAACAAAAGAAAGGAGTTAGAGAAAAAAAGTGATACATCTTATCATAAAAGATCAAGTACACATCAGGAAATAGGTGATATGTTATCTAGCATCAAAGTGCTAACCGAAGGATCATTGTTGATACATTCTAGTAGGTGAATTAGTTAAATCTCTTAACATAGTAGTCCTAATAGGATATTGTAAATCATTTAATATGGTGCTTACTTCATTGTAAGTTGAAGTCCTTTAATCAGGCACACTTAGGGTGTTGAAATCATTTAACAGGGTAAGATCTAACAATCTTATAAGCCTTTAACATGTAAAACCTTTCACAGGATAGATCATAGTTTATGATAAAACATTGTAGCCTACATTGGATGCACTTTATTACTACAGTAGTGAAGATTTGTGGGTGTCATCCCCACCCCAATTTTACCTTCTCATTGAAGGGTTTATAGGTAACCAAATATCTTGTGTCATACATGTGTTGAATTTTATTTATTTTCATACTATGGATGAATATGTTTAGCTAGCTATTTTAGTTTATATGTAAATTGTGAGATGTATGTGTGGTGAATGAATTTATGGTTAAAGATTAGAAGGACTGATTCACTCACACCCCCTCTCTTAGAGTTTACTTTCCCTATTGTATTTCCAACATATGGAAGGCAAAAGTTAGCTATTTTAAAGGGTGAGCAAGATTGCTTTTGCTTGCTGATTGTTACCAATTTTGTGTGAATTGTTATGCTACAATTGAAGTTGAAGAAGAAGAAAGATAGAAGGTGAACCAAGTAGAACAAAAGTGGAAAGTTCTAGCAGAGGAAGTGCTAAGTGAAAGAGAGAGTATGTAAATGAGCTAGAGATAGATAAGGAGGAAGGGATAGAGAGAAGCAGAGACATAAACAAGCAAGGTACTGCTATTGCATGCACAAAAAGTGTCACCCTTCTATAAACCATTATTCTTGAGAACACCCATGAAAGAGGGCATCTCAAGAGGTGACTTATAACTCTCTATCTATGATGTACAAAGGCTATGAGATGGTGGCTCTCAAATTAACCAAACTATGAAAACCTTGAAAGGTGCACCATAGAACGAGAGATTCAAAGATGGGAGCAAGAATGCTAGAATCCAAGAATCTAGAATGAAATGCAAGCTATTCTAAATGATATTCTAGCAAACAAAAAGAACTAAGCTAAAAAGTATGCCATAATGCAAGTAGAATGAGAGCTAAGCTAAAATGCAAGAATGCTCCAAGTCTCCAAAATCACCATGAAAATCTATAGCATAACAATAGCATGAGAGACTAAGATTTTTGAATGAGGAGAGAGCCCTCCCTTTTAAAGAAAAATGGATGGTAGAGATTAAGAGGCAAAAGAGGCATAATCAAGGGTGGAGTTTGAAAGTGAGAGTGATCCATGTGCACAAGCATCTCAATCAATCATAATTAATGGTTGTCTTTTGAGAGGGTTTGAAATGTGTGGAGGGGAATTAAAGTTATTTTAAAAATAAAATATTCTTCCCACCTAGAAAATTGTGCATTCATGTATAGACAAAAATGCCTTTTATCTTATTTCTAAAATAAGAATAATGCTTTAGTGTGCACACTTAGGATAAGTGGGAAGTGGAGAATTTTATTTAATTAAAATGAAGCATATTCTTTTAATTAAATAAGATAATTGGGATAAAGTGGTCACACCATATGTTATAATCGAATATATTGATTTTTGGAGATTTGATCAAAGATAACCAATGGATAAATTAAGCAAAAATGCTAGAAATGGGCTCATAGTCTAAATGACCATTTTTGGGTGATCACATTTTGCCCCTCTTTGACTAATGTGTGATTGGCCTAGGAACACATTACATCAAAGGATGAAAAAGCCAAGATGATAGAGATATCTAATTATGAAGAATGAAGCAAAGAGAGATAGTAGATCCTGAATGCATGATCTATTAGTAGCAATACTGAACATTTGGAGAAAGAAGAGATAATATCAATACCCGAGATGAGCACAGACATGTCAAGAAAAGAAAGTAGCTGGATCAAGAGAAAATAGATAGTTGTAACAGAAAGAAATTTACAACAATGATAGAATATTCATACCCCATCAGGATTGAAATCAAAATGAGACAGAGGAGATGCATAAATAAGCTAGATTTGATCAAATTAGAATAAAAAAAACGTTCATGATGATAGATAAGAGATTAACACCAAAGAGTGACCAACAAGAAATGAAGATATGACCTAGTCTGACTAACTTTGAGCAAGAAAGATAAAGCATAAGGTCAAAGAAAGAAGAAAGATGAAATGAGATGAAATAGAAATGAAAGCGAAGGGTGGAAGCAAGTAAAAATGAAGAAATGATGATTGCCCAAAAAGATTCAAAGATTAGGCCTTAATAGGTCAGCCAACTACATAGAAGAAGGAAGAAATTTTGACTAGCAAGATGAACCTGGATTTGGATTTTGATCCTAAAAATGGATCCAGGATGTCGAGATTAGAAAAGATATGTCAAAAGCATAGATGAGATGGAAAGATAGAAAAGAAGAAAGAAATAGGAAAGAAGAGATAAGATAAGATCAAGAAGAGGTAAGAGAAGGATGAACATAGTTAGTTGACATGTCCATGAAAGCTAAAGAAGAGAGCTCTCTCAACAAGAAAAATACAAAGCTAAGCTAGAATGAATCCTAGAATGCAAGCTAGTATGAAAAGGTACAATTGTAAGGGTTACATAAGTAGGTCCTAGTTTTTATCACTGAGCCTTATTAGGGACATTAGAAGATCATACAATCATCACTAACATAAACTATGAGGATATGAATATGATCTATATCAGATAAAAATGTGGAAATCCAATCTAAGCATCACAAATATGTAAGTCAAGATGGCTACACAATTAGATTCCCTAGTTTAGTATAGTAAGATTACACCTATATCAAGGCATAAATGCCAAGATAACCCCTGGGTTTGGTCTTGCAAAAATAGTCAAGGATAATACATTGTAGGTCCAAAGTGTCAAATAGGACAAGCATGAATGCTCTAAAACACCTTAGACGAGAAAAGTATACCCACAAGTAGAAAGCAAGAAAACATGCCCCATACCCCCAATCTTCTAGTTCATGACATCCTTGAAAGACTATTAGAGAGGGAACACATAGCAATGAAATCATCATAGACAAGACACAAAGTAGATAAAGTTCATCATAGCTTAGTTGTTTAAATGTTTAAGTGTATGTGTGTAAGTTACTTGGCCATTTCTTCAAGACTTGAATCTGATAGTGAGAAATATTGTAGCACCCTAGACTATAGGTAGAGTATCCAAAAAGTGTTGAGAAACACTCAATGTCAAGGGTGGGTAGTGTTGAGAAACATTATTTTGTGAGTTGCCAAAGAAACACTAATGCATAAGGAGACCTCAATAGGCTAAGAAATTGTGCCCCTGAGACAAGGAAAAGAAACAATTCCAAGCTAGGAAATTGTTGCAGAGTGGGTGATTGAGACAGACAGACAAAGGTACAAGGGTCTCAAGTCAAGCTTGTTTCCAAATTTTCATCACTTGGTAGATTTTTTAGGACTTTTTTCAAATTTTTATTTATTTTTGAGATATTTGATTTCTTTTGGTGATACATCAAAGCACCTATTGTTTTTGATTAAGTAAAATGCTTTTTTTTATAGGGGTTCTTGAAACCCACTAGTTATCAACATAAAAAAACTTAAAATTTAGGTCTAGCTACCAAGCAACAAAAAAATAATAGGCTTGACTTGGCCAACAAATGAAAGCAAAAATCAAAAGGCCAAAGGCTAGGGAACAAGCAAAAACTAGGAGAAGTGAGCAGTGGATAAGTTCTTAAGCCAACTCTAGTTTTTTTAACTCCAACTCTTCCTTAACCTCAAGCTTGTCGGTCTTCAAATGACTATCATCCTGAGAAGCCTCCTCATCCCTCTTCCTCTTTTCCACTCTCCTTTTTCTACTCCGGCTCTCCCTCTGCAAAGACACCTCCTTGATCACCTTGGTTTCCTCTTTGTCCTTATCCTCCTTCCTCTTTTAAATTTCCTCCATCATCCCATGCAACTGAATGATGTTATCATTTATACCTTTAATTATTTTGAGGCTCTGATTAGTTGAGCTATGAAGTCTAGTCTCCATCCTTTCCACTCTTTTTTTAATCCTTGAAACCCTAGCCTCCAATTTTCCAATTTTGACATTCTCACCCATCCCTTCTAGCCTTACCTATCCCTGCAACCTAAACTCAATTTCCTCAATTTCATGGAAGATCCATTTTATGGACCAAAAATGATCCACAAGGCTATTTCTGGCATTGTTAAGGAGGTTCATACCCATTTCTCGAGCACTGTTGCTAAGAATCACTAGGGCTGGATTAATAAACTCTTCCAAATGATTTTTTCCATCCCTTCCCTTAGGCACCTTTGAGTTGATATGTTCTCTGGCAAGCCCCACTTTTTTTGTACTAGCATAAAAATTCCTCCAACAAATTTTCTTCCCTTTGCGTCTAGAGAAATTGTAGTTTTTACCAAGCCCTCTTCCTCCTTCCTCTCTTCTAGAGCTTCAAAAATTCTCTCCTTACCCTTTTTGTGAACCCTCTTAGCTTCCTTCTCCCCTCCTCTTTTCCTTTTGACTGAGCTCTCCACCTTTCTGCTTGCATGTGCCTTACTAGATCCTTCCTCTCTCACATTGCCTTCCCTATCTGTGTCCATCCCCTCTTCCTCATCATTATACTCATCCTCTAATTTCTCCTCCTACTTTATCCTTTTCTCCAAACCTTTCCTTGGCTTCTTTTTGTTCTTCTTGCCCATATCCTTGATGATTATTTCCACCTCCTCTTCATCTTCTGAGTGCATGCCTGCACTATCCTTTGTGTCTAATGAGAGGTAGGAGCTCTCAGTTTCCTCATAAGAAACTAGCTTCTAGGAAATAGTCCTTCCTCGAGTTTGAGCTTTAAAATGATCATATAAGAGTAATAAAAAACCCTCATGGAAGACAGGGTTATAGTACACTTTCTTCTTATAATCCCTTATACTCTTATTAGCAGAGAAAAAAATATAGTAGGGAATGGAAATCTTGGTTCCATACCTGAAATGATTTAGAATAACAAAATGGTGGGTTCGAATCTTGTCAAACCTAGTGCCCAGTGTTATGTAGGAAATAATTTCACTTAGGCCAAACCTCCACAACTTCTTTATAGATGCAAGCTCATAGTAGGCACCTATCTTCACAAGATCCTTCATTTCCTTCAGGTCCTTAGCAAAATCTTTCACCACATTCAGGGAAATTTTCTTGTCCCTATAGAATTTTATGCCCTGGTTAGGGGAGTTTATCACCTCAGCAATAACCCCTTCATTAACCTAGAAGTCCACCCCAACAATCTTCACCTTCCCCTCTCTCCATGTCTTCACCATTAGGTCAATAATCTTCGAGTCCTAGCCATGAAGTTTTTCAAAGAGGGACGAGATATTTCCTTCCCTTAATTTCTCCCACACCTTTGAACACCTCTTCCACTTCTCAACTTCTCCCTCCAACTCCCCACTATGCCTCTCCCCAACCATATTGTTGCAGATAGAATAATAAAGACTCTGAGTTCTTTTGTCTTTGTGAGCCGATACCTAGTTTTTCTCCCAAAACCTGTACTTGACTCTGACCTTGGAAAAGTAAAAGATGTAGTAATTACCATAAGCCCTTAAGATCACCCATAAAATTTGCCATTCAATCCCCCCCCCCCCCCCCCCCATTTATGATGCCTCTAGATCGGTTCATGCCAAACTCTCATTGCCTTATACATATGATTGACAACATTAACTGCCATAATTACACTTTATGTTTCCCATTCTCCCCTGGATTCTTTCCAGCTCAATAATTCTTTTTGTGTCTATTGCCAAAGCCTCTCCACTTGACCATCTTTGTGATGTGTCCCTCCTTATTGCCTCATTTGCCATCCAATCACCAACCATGTTACCTTCAAAATAAACATGTGACACAAAGACCTTATCAAAGGGAAGAAAAATATTTTTTGCTTCCTCTATCATATTCTTTATACTCCATACTAGAGGTTGTTCTCCCCTTAGGCATTTAATAATGTTATTTGAGTCCCCCTCCAACCAAAGATATTTGACCCCAACTTCTTTAGCCAATTTTGTAGATTGAAGAGCAACACTAGCCTCTGCATAATGGTTAGTTTGAAAACCCAGGGTTAAAGTAACCACTGCAATACCATACCCATGACTATTTCTTAGCACACCTCTACAACCTGCCTCTCCCAGGTTTCCTTTGGCTACACCATCAAATTTGGCTTTATGCCAGCCTTTTGGGGGTAAAGACCAATTCACTTCTTTCTTCTTGTCTAAGAATAATTAGTTCTAACATTATCACCTGCAAAAGGGTTAGTTCCTTTTATAAACATATAGTTTTCCAAAAGGGCATTTTGAATTTTTTTGGAAACAATTCTAGTTGTTAGGTTAGCATCCCTAAAAATATGGTTATTACGTTCCTTCCATATACCCCAACCAAAATGAGGCAAGACTCATTTACTAATAGTTTGAAGCCTATACCCCCTCCAAGAATTTTCCCACTGCCTTAAGAAATTGGTAGTCAAGTTGGGAATACACCAGCTTATGACTAAATAAAGACTAGATCTCTCTAGAGAAAGAATAGTGTATAAATAGATGATCCACCCTCTTAACCTAGTTTTTGCAAAGGACACACCTATTAGGAATAGGATGCCCCCTCTTGCACAAGTTTTCAATAGTCAAAATCCTATTCTGGAGTAAAAGCCAAAAAAAATGTTGATTTTAGGGGTAAGACAAGGGTATCAGGCTTTAGCCCATCCTAGTCTCAAATCTTGCTTCATAATAGCTTGGTACCCTGAGGCCACCAAATAGGATCCATCCAAAGTATTCTCCCATACAAGCTTATCCTGATCCTCATTCACAACCACATAGAGAAGAATAGTTATAAGGGGTTTAAGGTCCATTGAAATGGTAGATAGATCCGTCTAGCCCTAGCCTTGTCTATAATCTAATACAAATCTTCCAAACCTTTGGATGCAAATACAACCCCATCTCTCAAAATTAGGGATGACAATAAGAGGCCCCTGAATCAGCCAGTTATCCTGCCAGAAAAGAGTTTCCTCTCCATTCCCAACACTCCATTTTTCCCTACTATTTTCTACTTCTCTAGCACTTAGAAATTCATTCCATACAATAGATCCCCTTGGAATAGATTCACTAAAGAGAAAGTTTCTGATTGAAGGTCAACAAAGATATTTGTCTTCCATGATGTCCCTCCATTCCCCTTTGCTAGAAAAGATTCTCCAAACCTATTTAGCTTGGAGGGCTTTGTTGAAATGTCATAGTTTCCTTATCCCCAATCGACCATTCTTTTTTGGGAGACACACATTATCCCAAGCCACTAGGTGTAAAAGCTTGTGGCCTTCTGATCTTGACCAAAGAAAGTTCCTCTAGATCTTCTCCATGTGATCGAATCAAAGCATAGGTTGGAAGGTTTTGGAGAGTAGCTTTGAGCAACTAAATCTTGCCATCTTTGCTAAGAGTGACTCCATTCTAGCCAGCTAGTTTTTTGTTAAACTTGTCTAATATGTTATTCCAAAAAGAATCAGGGAGCCTCAAACCCATGGGGAGGCCTAGAATAGTAGCAATCTTCCTCTGTCACTCAACTTGAGTAGTTATGAAGAAAATAGAGCTCTTGTTCTAGTTGATAAGCTACCTCGAGCCCCTAGAGTAAGATCTCAAAATCATTTTCACCACCCTGGCTTCACCAACTATGGCTTTCCCACCCATTATAGTGTCATCAACAAATTGTTGGTGGGAGAAAATGAGGGGACCATAAGAAGTTTTGATACTAGATAGAGCACCCAACATTCTATTAGTAGAAATCATCCTTCCACGACAGTTAGCCAAAAAAAAAAAGAGGATGGGGGAGATTGGATCACCTTGCTTGAGACCTCTGGAAGGCTTGAAAAAGGCTGAGGGGGATCCATTGACCAACATTGCAAGGGAGGTAGTAGTCATGAATTGAACAATAATTTTGATAACCCTAGAATTGAACCCAAAGGTCCTAAGAACTTTGAAGAGAAAGGTCCAATCCACACGATCATAAGCCTTAGACAAGTCAAGCTTAAGCAGTAAACTTTCTCTCTTACCTTCTTCCAAAGAGTGGATCACTTCATGGACAATCATAATAGAATCCAGGATTTGTCACCCTAGGAAAAAACTAGATTGTTGAGGAGCTATAATGGAGGGGAGAATCTTGATGATCCTTGACGCCATCACTTTGGAAATAATCTTATAGAAAGAGTTACATAGGTTGATAGCTCTTAATTAGTCCATAGAGTCCACCCCTGCCACCTTTGGGATAAGCACTAGGAAAGTAGCATTAATCTCCTTAACAAGACTTCATGCACCAAATAATTCTTGCACTGCTTTAGTTACATCTTGTTGAACCACATTTTAGAACAACTAGAAGAAAAAATATGGTAACCCATTTGAACTTGGAGATTTTTCTGCTACTAGAGAGAAAATAGCTTGTTCCACTTCTAGTTGCAATATAAAAATCTAGATGCTTTGGTATATTTCTCTCTTGAATTTTGAATGGCATGTAGAGAGGGAGCAGGTGTCAGAGTGAGAATTGGAGATATTGGAAATTTGAATTCAACAACAGGAGGATCTATCTAGGATGGAGTAGAGAAGGGTTTGAGGGACTGCCAGGAGGAGGAAGACCAAGGGAGTATTGTTCCCTCGGGAAATGAGGGCCCACAAGAATCATGACAGGCCCCAAGGAAGGAGGTTTTGGATTTTAGTAGCAATTTTTTGGGCCTACAAAATGCACGAAGGGTCCCTGACTCAGGTTCAAAAGGGAGATAGTCTTCTCTCTTCGGGATTAGACCAAAAGGTAAGTATTCCTTCCTAGAGATCAAGGACATCTTAGACAAAGAAAAGGGTATATTCGCTATTGAAATCCCCAATGAACTAGTAGACCATAATATTGCTTCAATGGTGTTCTCTTTGGTTGGTAAGTTCATTGGTCTAAGGCCAAATATTGACATCGTGAGGAACTATATGAGAAATAAATGGGAACTGAAAGTGCATGTGGAGATCGCATCTATGGCTAAGGATTTTCTCTCTTTTGAGTTCTCTTGTGTGGAGGATCTCACGAGGATTCTATGTGCTAGATCCTAGTCCTTTGGACACTCGACACTAGCCTTGCAGAAATGGACTTCAAAGTTGGATCTTAATGATTCCTTCTTTGTCCAAGTGCCTATTTGGGTTCAGTTGCTAGAACTTCCAATGGAATTTTGGTACATGGATCTTTTTGATGGCATAGTAAAATCCTTTGGGGAGCTCTTATCCATTGACCTTGTACCAATGACGAGGAGTCAGTTATCTTATACAAGAATATGCATTGGAGTAAGTGAGGGTAGAGATATGCTCGAAGTGGTGTATGTACACTCAAAGCTAGGAACCCATATTCAAAAGATAGATTTTGAAAGTGTCCCATTTGCCTATTTTCATTGTAAGAAGGTGGGCCATGTGGCTAAGCTTTGCCCTAGGGTCTTGGAGGAGATAGCTAGAAAATAAAACTAGAATAAGCTCAGGGAAAAAGGATTAACAAAGGAAAGAAATGATAGTTCTAAAGAGGGAGAGAAAGTGTGGAAATGAAAGGGAACTACTAATAAAGAAATAGGACTGGAGTAGCAACAAGAGGAATCGATGGCTACTCCTTTGGTGGTAGAGGAAGTCCTAAGGACAAAACTATCATGTACCAAAACTTTTTGTGAGGAATCACAAAGGCCAATATCTAAGAAGTAGAGGATGGCGGCCGAGCTAGAGGATCTAGAAAATTTGAAGTAGCCACCCCCTAAGGGAAAAGTAATCCAAAAGGTTTAGACTAGGAAGGAGAGTCCTAGACCAATAGTAGGAAAGGAAATTTCTTATGTTCCCAAGATCCAAGCTAGGGAGGAAAAGGAGGAGGCAACTCTCTTAGGCAAGTTAATACTCAGTGGAGGCGATAATCTCACTATGGGGATTACCTCTCCTGGGAAGATTTCTAGAGTGGTGGAAATAGTTAGATCCTCTTTGCCAGGGAAACTTACTCATATGGAGGCTCTGTTTATGATATGTATTGATGAAATCCAAGGGGAATGGACATCGATAACCAAGAAAAAGAATAGTTGGGACCCTTCTCCAGTGTCCCTAGTTGCAATAAGAAGCAGAGCGAAGATTGATGTTGGAGCAAAACCTAAGACTCCTGGAAGGAATAGTAACAATTAGACTAGGAAAGTGGAGACTAGAAGGAACCTAGTGGATGGGAGCCAAAGGACCATCCTAGAGATCTACCTTGCAAAGAATAAATTAATGTCGTACCCTAGAACATAAAGGGGCTAAATGGAGCCCACAAACAAGAGGTTATCAGAAATATGATTAGGGATCATAGGCTTGAGATTTTCCTTATTCAGGAAACCAAAATGAGAAAGGAGGTAGTGGAAAGAATCTCTTTTAGTAGTAGTATGGAGGGCTTTGCAATGAATTTGAAAGGAGCTTTGGGAGGTCTGCTTGCCCTTTGTAGCTCTTATCTCTTTAAGTCTCAAGTTATTTATAGTGAAGGTAATATTCTCCTCATTCATGTTGAAAATATTAAGAACAAAGAGTCCTAGTTTTTGTTGAATGTGTATGTTCCTAACACTAAGAATGGTGGGAATAATTATTGGGTTATCTAGATTCCAAGTGGGAATGTGTATTATTATGGGGGACTTCAATAGTACTTTAAGGAAAGATGAAAAAAAGGGAGGTCTACCTCTAGATCTGGATAGTCGGATGGACCTCTCAGATTTTATTAATGAATTGACCTATCTTGATGTTGATCTTTAGGGAGGTCTCTTCCCTAGGTGTAATAGATGAGTGGGAAGAGATTGTATTCAGGTTCATTTGGACATGACACTTATCTCCTTAGATTGGTTGTCTTCTTATACTTGCAATCTTTTGTTAATGGCCAAGGTTGGATCAGATCACTCGCCCATTTCTTTCACTCCAGACCCTATTGATATCAAACACAACTTCACTTCCAGATTTAAGAAAATGTGGACTTCTCACCTGGATATTTTGCTTCATATCTTAGAGTGGTGGAATATCCATATAGAGGGAACTACTATGTTCAAGGTGGCCAAGAAATTGAGAAATGTGAACTTGAAAATTAGAAAGTGGAACACGTCAGATTTTGGTAATATCTTTCACTCTAAAGCTTGGATGTCGGAGGACCTAGGAATCATTTAGGATGCTATTCATAAGGAGGGGTGAAATGGTGTGAGGATGGAGGAGGAAAAATCTATCTTCTCTAAGCTTCACAATGTTATTAGTCAAGAAGAGATCTATTGGAAATAGAGGTCGAGGGCTATCTGGTTGAAAGAGGGGGAAAGGAATTCTAGGTTCTTCCACACCTCTTCTTTGAAGCACATAATCCATAACAAATTTGGCAACATCAAGAAGGGAGAAGTGGTTTTGGAAGAAGAAGATGAAATAGTTGGTGAGGCTATTTCCTTCTTCATTGATCTTCTTGCAAAAGACCCCAATCTAGTGAAACACGATCAGCTGGAAATCTTATCTAAAATTCTAGCTTTGATCTAACTTGAGGAGAATGAGATGATTGGGTCTATTCCCACACCTCAGGAAGTGGAAGGGGCTATTTTCTCTCTAGTAGAAGAAAAATCCAGGTATATCAAAGCACCTATTGTTAGGTTCTCACTAAGATGATCATTTTTTAAGGACATTTTCTATTTTTTAGGATTTTTTCAAGACCATATATGATTTTTTTGGATTTTTTAGAGTGATTTAGAGATCACTAGTTCTCAAGCAAGATCACATTATTTTGTCCCAATGTCTAGCAAGGTGTAGGAAATGATGGAGAACAAGCTGGTGGATAAGATGGATAAGAAATGAGTATGAAGCAAGTGAAAGTGATCCTCAAGGACTAACTCCTCAAGAGTACCTAAGCTAGAGAAAGATAGCCAAATAAAGTAGGTTTTGGATAAGAAATGGAAGAAATGAACAAGATAACATATAGGACAAGTAGTGAAGCCAATAAGCGAGATAGTGTGAAAGTATGCAATCCAAGAGAGTAGACATGTCAAGAGGCCTAAGAACCATATTTTTCTTTATTGTGATCAAGACCAAGGGGTCAACTAGATAGGATAGTGATAAGATAACAATAGGGATAAAGTTAGATATGAACAATATGAGTGAACAAGAAGGATGGAGTGATAGATAAGATAGCCAATGCACTTGGATAGCTCAAGAATGTTAAGATCAAAGAGGAAGAAAAGAGGATAGATGGATGATGGAAGAATTACACATGATGCCTATTTGCCAAGTTTTCATCATGTTACTTATCCAATGTGCCACGAGAGGTTTTTTTCACCATAGGAATAATTTATTCCTCTTTACTTTTTCTACCAAGGTGCAACAAGAAGTGATTTTCACCAAGGCACTTTTAAAAAAAAAAAATGCTATTTTTAGAAATCTAGTTCAAGATGTTTTCAACTTGGATAGTTCTCCTATAGGAAAGATAGGTCTTGATAAGATAACACCATAGATAAGTATGCTCAAAGATGTTGATAGGGTAATGGAAGGGAGATGATAGTAGGAGGAGTATATGAAGGATAAGAGTTCATGTCTTGAAAGAACTGAATGAGCATGGATAGCAAGTGAAATTTTTAGAGGATTCATGGTGGTATCTAAAATATTGGGCAAGATCAACATTGACACACACTTTGAAGGGTGATGTGATGGAGGAATTGTGGATGAAATAACTTGAGCTTTAGATGTATCAGGTGGTAGAAGAATTTTAGAAGAAGATGGTGTGGAAGCCTTTGGAATCTTTTTATGAAGATGTTTGGAAGAATATGGAGTGTAAGCCTTTGGAAGCTTGAATGTTGACTTTGAAGTATTTTCTATAGTCAAGTCTTCCAAAAAAGACTTGGGAATCCATATAGCTTTAGATTTTTTATTTCTTTTGGATACTTTAGAATGTGTATCTTCAATAATGAATTTTGGAACCCATATTTTCTTTGATTTCACATTTTTAATATTGGACCTTTGTGGTCTCTTGAATTTATTCTTTGCATTCACATGTTTATTAGATGGGACATAGTGATCTTAATTTTTGAATGGATTCTTATGTTTATTCTTGCTTCCAAAAGATTTGGGATTTGTGGATGAATATGGCTGATATGATTGGTTTAGATGGATAGATGAATGTGAAGAGTTCAAGTATGTGTGTCTTTTTTGACCTTGAGGTGTAAGAGGAGAGGTGGGACATGGTAAGATAGGAGAAATGGGTGATGAGCTAGAAGTGGAAAATGGAGATTAAGGAACATAAGGTCCTAATATGAAAGGAAGTTTTGAAGGCATTGTCTTAGATGGATAGGGACCAAGAATAGGCTTAGGAGATGAAAATGGATAGTGGAAAGGGATATCAACATCTTTAGAGTGAGAAACATGATCAAAGCCATCAATAGACTCATGAGTTACTTTGATAGGAGCAACATTTTTAATAGGAGCACTTAAAGCTTGAGCACAATTTTGAAGTGGATATGGAGAAGTAGAACACGAGGGGACACTTTGATCTTGACAAGTAGCTTTGGATAGAATAGGAAGAGAAATTTTCTCATTATTTTAAGTAATCTCAAGGGAAATAGTGGAAGTGATGTCTTCATCATACTTAGGAGGTGGATAAGACATAGGATATGGAGGAGTGACATTTTGAAGGAGATGAAAGGGTGCTTGATCTTAATCTTTCTTGACATTTATAGATTTTTCCCTTTGAGTGTCCTCTTGTCATGGAGCCACTTCTAAGGACAAAGGAGATCGCATGGATTACATGATAGGACCTTGAAGAGGTAATGAAGGACTAGTTGGAGTAGGAATAATAGGCATATAATTGTATGAAGGTTGAGGATTTTTAATTGTAGTAGCATGGAAAAGTTTTGCAACCAAGTGAAGGTTATCTTGAGTTTGATTTAGAGGTAGCCCTTGAGAATAGCCATAGTGTACGTGAAAAGCATTAGGTTGTTTATTTGATGGAGGAACATTGGAAAGCTTTGAAGTGTTGAGAGAAGTGAAGGTGTCAAGAAGGTCATCACTAGACATAGGTTCATCAAAATGATCTTTCCCAAGAGAAGTATCCTCATCACATGAGTCATTACAGGTATCAATAATAACATCATCAATAAAATATTGGATTTTATGTTTCAGGTCAATGCAATCTGAAGTACTATGCTCATTATGTCGATGATAAGCATAATAGATATCCAAGAATGGGTTTCCATATGAGATAGACTTGGCAACGTGATGAGCTTGGCCAAGAAAGTTTTCAAAGTGTCATCATAAGGATCTTCCAACGGAGAAAAAGTTCTATCAAAAGTATGTCTAGATTCCTTTTGTTGTTTCTCAAGTTCATATCATGCATCCATGTCTTCATCATTGTTTTGGTCAAAGATAGGTCCATCATGAAAGCCTATAATAGGCTTAAAGGAGTTATCACTTTCTTTCTCTCTAAGGAGGTCTTTATATCTAGAAGATGAAGACATTTGATGTCTTGGAGTAGAATATGTAGACCTTGAAGAAGATAACCCATGTGTATGTAAAGATCGTAAGAGATATTTACTTAAGAATGCAATCTTTTCCTCTAATCTTTTCTCAAGTTGAGACTTCATTTCTATTGTGCGCTTAGAGAGATCAAGGTAAGAAAGATCATTTATCTCTTCTAGTTCTTTGTATTGCACATATAGAACTTGAAACTCTTTAGTGGCATGGAGGATATCATGATCATCTAGATTTGGTAGCACAAGGCTTGAATGCCATAGTGATAGATACGTAATCAAGCATGAAGGAGACTAGAGGAAGCTAAGAAGTGACACACGATAACTTGATGTCCAAACTAGAGAGGTACAATATTCACTTGTCAATATAGTAGAGAGATTAAAGTGACCTGTCAAGCAAGGTATCCAAGAAACTTATGATATTGGTGACTCAAGTCAAGAGCTAGGCAAGAAGCCAAATAGCCAAATAGATAGAGCAAGCAGAGTGACAAGCGAACAAATTTCCCAGCCCAAGAGTGTAGTTAAGAAATCAAGGTAACCATTTTAGCAAAAAGATAACTAGCAAGAAGACACAGACCATGAAGATAGAAAGACCAAGAGCACTAAGACCAAAAAATAACTTCAAGCATGTTCAAGCACTAGACACATGCAAAAGAAAAGTCAAATGATGAGACTTCCCTTAGCAAGCAACACAATAAAATATTTGAACTTGATGTTTTGACTTGGTTGACAAAGTTTCACAATAGTTGATAGCATAGCAAGTTTGATGTTCAAAAACATTTTTTTCCCAAGCAAGACAGTGACACATGGAGTAATCTTTGAGAAATCAAGCAAGGGACAACACAACCTTGCATGATACAAGCATATGTGAGGTCTCAAAAGAAATCCCTAGAACTATCAGCATGTGTATGTTCAAAATGTTTCCACAAGTCTAACACATTCGAGAACACATCAAGCAATATCTACCTAAATTGTTGAGATAATGGGTGTTGCACACATTGCATAATATTGTTATATTGTATTATTTTATTTTATTATGTAATGTTGCACCTAGATGGATGTGCAACATGTAAATATTCTCATAGGATATACTTGATGAGTTGTGTTGTAACATTGTGATAATATTTTATGTAATTATTTAATATTGGGGAAAAATAATTAAAATTTTAATATTAAATGTGGGGTCAAGGGGTTAGGTAACACATGGTTTATGAAATACCACTTAGTGGTTTTGTGGGACTTGGTACTATATAAACAACCACAAGGGTAGTTGTTGGTGTGAGAAGGGAAAAGGGAAAGAGTCGAGCGGGACAAGGCTTGACAGGTTAGCCAAGGGAGCATTTGTGAAGGTTGGAAGCATGGCATGGGATGTGTGGATTCATGCTTGTTCACATAGATTGCTTGATTGTGACTATGGATTTGAAGGCTTCCATGGTTGTATTACAATGGTATTTTTGCTGAATAATACATGGTCATGAATGCTTTTGGAGGCTGGGTTTTTTCCTCAATGGGGGTTTCTCAGAGAATATCTTGTGTCACATTTTTGTGGGTATGTTGTCTATTCTTTTGCATGTGGATTTATATTGTATGTTTATTTTAGATCTATTATGGGTTATGTGGAAATAATTATATTTTTTTTTGCAAATTTCCTTATAGGACATGATTCATTACTCAACAACTTGGCCCACACTAAGTGCTCTTTCACCTCACACTGAGTGGTTTACCACAAGAGATATTGGCCTTGTCATGGAAATGGCATAAGCATAACCAAGAAAACACAAATGGTGAATGTAAAATCTTGGGGTGATCTGGGTAGTCCACTAGGATCAATCCTTGCACCAAGAAGTTGACCAAAAAAATAGGGTAGCTACTAACTTAGAGTGTTTAGAAAGGGCTTTCGTTCATAATGTTCCTCTTGCACCCAATTATGGGACACCCCACCTAGTAGTGGGTAATAGACCTCGCAGTCATAAGAGCACCTTAAGTGTTCTTGCTTAGCATTTTCCTCATGGTCCCAATCCCACAAGTACTCACACTAATTGAAGAAAAATACTACGTCTACCAAGGTTTTGTGTCCTTGGTAGTCTTGGGATTAGAGTGGGTTGGAATAGCCAACTTCACTTATCCCCACTTGGGTTGTTCCTCTTGGTTGCCATAGAGTAGGCCCTCTAAAGAATGCTAACTAAATAGATTGGATCCACATTCAAGAGTCAAGATTTCTAATTCACCACGCGGGTGAAGAGCATACTCTCCTATCTTGATTGTTTCCCCCAAATACACCAAAAAGATTCAATTAATCCTCTTGTTCTCAAAATCCAAAGGTGGGTCAATATTTTTTATTCACCACAAGAGTGAAGAGCATACTTTCCTATCACCCAACGATCCCAATTAAAAGTTTTATTTGCCTAGAAAAATGAAAAAAATTAGTAAGATGCCACATATAAAATGAAAGAAAGACAAGAAAGTGTTTGGTTTTTATTCTTTAGGAAGCCTTGCAAACAAGTGTTAGTAGCCTTTGTGCATTTGAAGCTTTGACATGCATTCCTTTTAGCATTGAAATGAGAAAATCTGTAATGCCCCACCCAGAGGTCCCTGAAACAAGGATGAAATACAAGCCAAGATTTTTTTTTTTTTGGAACAAGTATGAGTGCACAAGACAACCATCATACATGGATCACATAGATCGCAATGGAAGACGTAACCACCATCCTAGCAACCAACAAATCTCCAAATGCCACTACTTGAACTTACACACACTTGATCAGAACTAAAATCCAAAAAGACAACCATAAAAAGAATATTAAATCTATTAGAGCATAGTAATTTAAGTCAACCCAAAGGGTACTAGAAATGCCAAAAATCGATCCCCAAAAACCAGTGGAGGTGCTCCCTGGTTTCCATGTGAGGACCATAGACTGGTAGGTTTTCACGCAAAGATGTGCAACATGCCCCATGAAGAAGTGCCTTCCGTGTGAGGATGTGCACCATGCAGCGAGAGAAAGTGCTTGGTCTAATAGCCAAAGCACCCAACACTGGTGTTGGGTTTTGTGCGAGAAAGTGCCAAGCCATGCGAAGAAACCCAACACACCACGTGAGATCTTGCATCCTCACACAAGGATGCACGATTTTGTGTGAAGTCCAAAAAAAACACACCAAAACCAAAAAGGTAACAAAACTAAGGGATGACACTTCTCCACATCGGGGAGTACCAGATCCACAATTCGAGGCGTAAAACACTCAAACACAATACTAAAAGATAGAAACAACATCTGACCATCCAACAAGCAAAAAAGGGAAGGTACAAAAGGTAACATTGTAGTGTACTAAAACAACATCGTAGTAAATGGAAATAACATCATAATGAGCAATACAACCAAACTAAGTATGTAGTTCCTCCCAACCATAACAACATCATAAGACCATCGTGGGCCCTAGCCATCCTCCACGTGTAACATCCCAAGCTACCAATCAGATCGTTGGTACTATCATAAAAAGGGACGTCACTACTAAAACATGCTACAAAATAAGCATAAGATAATCCTACAAATGTGAGTAACATCAACTATCATATGCTAATCATCATAATAAGGAAATATGACAGTAACTAATATCATCTAACATGATATAGAAGCATTCCAATAAAAGCATAAATCACAAGAAAGCATACTCCAAAAATTGAAATACCAAGTGAAAACATATAGCAATGATTGCACTAGGATAATAGACCATCTCTGTACATCGGTCCCTAGCAATGGTATGGGTAGCTACGCCTGTCAACCACATGGCACTCATAGGTCCACTCCTACTGTGCTGATGGAGATAATGATCCAACCACAAGAAAACATAAAGCACAACGTCCATGGCTAACACACACGCCAAACAGTATGATGACTGAAACCAATACATAGACAATGCATAAACTATAGGTCCTGGCCAGACACTCAATGGGCTACTAAGTAGGGGTTGACATCATAGAGAGTGGCTTGGCATCGACAACCCCAAGCTCAGATCGTGTAGATTCAACTCCCTCAATAGAAGGCTTAAGCTCAAAACATTTTTCATTATCTTAAGTTTTATCACCACCCAATATTTTATTTAGTTATCACTTATATAAAGCTCCCTCTACCAACCTATGGTGCCATGATCACTAGGCTACGAGATAGAAGCCCCCTCCATATGGTACCCTACCCTACCCATGCTCATCCAATGATGAGTGCCCTTAGGCATGCAAATTCCCAACCCAACCCCAATGATCATAACTTCTAGAAGTACCATAGAAGATCAAGCCTTGCAAGTCACTCGACAGATGTACGCACACATACTCATGTGTGGAACACCACCATCATGAAGACCAAACATAAGGGCTAGATGAGAACACAAAGTAGAAAGTTGCTTAACCGAAATAGACTCAAGAGGATGGATGTAGCACACATCCCAATGCAACAAAAGAGTGCAATAATTATCCAACTAACATCCCAATAGATTATCCAAGTCCATGACTGACATTGTGCCAAGAAAACCTGAGAAAATAGGGTGGCATGTAAAATGAGGTAAAAACCCTAAAAACTAGAAAAATTTGAAATTAAAACCCATTTGGTCCATTGGTGCAAAAATCCTTAAAATCTAATAATATTTGAGTTTCAACATCGTATGCAAAAATGGCCAGCATAATAGTGCGAAACCCCAAACTCCCATCCTAAAAACTAGGAAAATGTTCATACCTGACCAGTCGAGTAGAACCAACAAACAAAAACATAAAGGAAAACTAGTTCTCAACCTCCTAACAAACTGCTACCAGAAATAGAAGCTAAAACAAAGCAAAAACAATAAAATGGGAAGATCCTACCTGATAGAAAAAGGGGCAGAAACTGAAAACAACCCATAAAAATAATACACCCATTAAAACTGTCAAAAATCATGACAAAGCAAGGTCTACCTAAGCCGAGTCCAACAAGACTAACCTTGCAAAGATCCCATGCTCACAGCTCTCAGAACAAATAGAAACGTGATCCTCCAGAAGAGGATTCTCAAAAAAGCTCTCAATTTTCTATTTTCAAAAAGTGAGAAGTGAATAATAAAATCCCTTTTTCAATACTTATTCACTTTTTGAGTGAATAGTCGATTAGGGAAAATAACCAGTTAGACTAGCTAGACTCTGAATCAACCCAAATCAAAACAAGTTATTCCTCATAACGAGAATTCACCTAAGGAAAAGTTGCCAGAAATTAAATTTGAAAAGACTTAAAGCCTGAAAACCCAAAATCGCAAAAATTACTAAACAACTTTCATGACAATGTAAACTTCTAGATGCGTAGACACACTCACTGGTTTAATCACAAAATGCAGATGAGTTCAGATTTAATAATCACTAAAAATTTAAACAATTAAAATAAGGATACGTCGACCATATAGGGACGACATTGGTGAAATATGAATAGTTGAATCACTAACTCCATGTGCCACTGCCAGGGGTATAATTTTTGCACACTAAAACACATGATCAAGTGCAATTGCATATAATATCATAGCCAAAGTAATAATGCATTAAAATACCTAATTAATCCATTTACATCACTCATGTTTGCATAAAGCATAAAGAGATAAGAATGAAGTAAATCACCATAGCATAAAGTTCATCGCATAACATAATAAGAAAATATGTCCAAATACCAGATAATCAGATATCATCATAGATCTACTATCATCTCAAAATGGAATAAACATGAAAATATGATAAACTAAACAACATATCAGTATAGCATCTATGATATTGAATCCAAGTATAACTTATGATCCTTAGGTCATCTTGAAGTACATATAAGAAGAGTATCAAGTATCTCTCGAATAAAAATAGACAAGGTACAGACTGTAAACATGAGGGGCACTCCAAAATCCCTAAAAAAAAAAACCAAGGTTAGGGCATAATAATCAAGTAAGAATCACAACACAAAGTGGTTAGTTTCCTCAAAGTTCCAACTTATCTTCAAACCAATTGTATGCAAAGAAAGTGCAAGCTAATCACAAAATGGTTGCTTTTTTACTCTTTGCTTTTGACATAGTCAACAAGATTGAACTTGTTTGCTATGATTTTGAATCCAAAAATAGAAATGAAAAGAAGATATCCCTACTAAAAACTAGAGAGATTTCCAAAAATGCAAGAAATTCAAAAATATCTCTTCATTTTTGCCCTAGTGACCCATTTTGCCAAAATAGACCAGATTTTTCAAATCAAGTTATTGATCCTTAATATCACCTCTAAATTCAAAACACAAAAAACTAACCCCCTGTATAATTCAGAGAGCTTTTCGAAAATGTTAAGTTTTTGAAAAATTCATCGAGTTGTGACCATAAATGACCTTTTTATGAAAATAAAATAAAATCATAACGAATGCAAATCAAACTAAAATGATCTAAAAATTGAACTGATACATCTCAATTGTATCACTAGCTTACAAAAAAATAGTTTAAAACCAAATTCAAAGTAGTTTGGAAGATATGCTCAAATCTTTCAAAACTAGGGTTTTGGCCTTCAAACAAATCTACAAAAGGGTTAACCTTAAAACCAAAGTAAGAAACCTACAAAACCACTTGATTAGATGCAATAAGTTGCTGTAAAAAAACCAGACATGAGGGTACAACTAAAATACTAGTAAGAAAATGGAGCTAGAAACTTGGTTCTAGCCCCACGGTGGCTGCTAAAAATGTGTGTACAAAAAGTGTCACACTTCTATAAACCATTATTCTTGAGAATACCCATGAAAGAGGGCATATCAAGAGGCTACTTATAGCTCTCTATCTATGGTGTGCAAAGACTATGAGATGGTGGCTCTCAAATGAACCAAACTATACAACCCTTGCAAGGTGCACCATAGAATGAGAGATTCAAAGATGGGAGCAAGAATGTTTGCATCCAAGAATCTAGAATGAAATGCAATGCAAATGCAAGCTATTCTAAATGAAATGCCAGCTAACAAAGAGAACTAAGCTAAAGCATGAAGGAAACTAAGTTAAAAAGTATGCCATAATGCAAGTAGAATGAGAGCGAAGCTAAAATGCAAGAATGCTCCAAGTCTCCAAAATCACCATGAAAACTTGTAACATAGCGATAGCATGAGAGACTAAGATTTTTTAATGAGGAGAGAGCCCTTCGTTTTAAAGAAAAATGGAAGGTAGAGATTAAGAGGCAAAAGAGGCATAAACAAGGGAAGAGGTTGAAAGTGGGAGTGATCCATGTGCACAAGCATCTCAACTAATCACAATTAATGGCTGACTTTTGAGAGGGTTTGAAATGTGTAGAGGGGAATTAAAGTTATGATAAAATTGTGCATTCATTGTTTCTTTCTTACCATTATAGTAGATAAAATATCTTAACTAAGTGGACCTAACAAGTCTTTGAAATACTATATGGTAGTATCCATTAGTGATGTTTGTAAATCCTTTAGAGAAGGTCATTATTTAGAAATGTCAAGGAGTGATAATGTCTATAAAATATTTGGTTAAAATCCTCTAACTAGGTCACACTAAAACTATGCAACCTTTAATAATGTTGGATCCTAACAAAGCCCATTTCAGAAGAGTGAAATATTTGGGTTGTTAGATCCTAGGCAGTTTTCCACATTAAATATCTGTGTCAAATGTGTGGATGCTTATGTATTGCAAAGTTTATTTTCATGTTATTTTTTTAATGCTTCAACTTGGTATAAGCTAAGCGATTAATATGATACATAGTATAATTAAGTAACAATAAGATAACAATTTGATGCAAAAAGTTTCTAAGTATGATTTGAGATTATGGATATAGTTACTGAGTTATTGATATGAAAGTTTATGAAGTTTAAATTGGTACTAAAGTGTTTTAAAGGCTTGTAGCATAACTGGATATAAGGGATTCACCTCCACCTCTTAGTTATCTAAAACTTGGTATCAGAGCTTAGTGCTTGAAGGAAGAAGTTTAAAGGGACTTGAGCTAAAGATCTGAAAATGTATAAGTGAGAGGTACCAAAGCTGAACAAGTAGAATTTATCCTCATGGAAAAACAAGATTAGTACATACACAATATTAATGTAGAGAAAAGAGAGTAAAAATTTATTATGGTGACAAATATTTCATACTGTTTCTTATTGATTATTCTAGAATGATGCCTATCATGTTTATGAAGTTAAAGTCACATGCTTTTGATATGTGATGTAGGAGCATTGAGCTTGGATTTTAGTGGAGTTATGCTTTTCATGGTGAGGGATGTGTTGGAAACGCATTGGGGAACCTTTTTTGGAAAATTGGGGAGATTCTTGGAAGATTGGTTGGAAGCATGAATGCTAATTATATTTCTATAGGGGAGTACTACTATGATTATATGTTACATTCATAAATGAGTTTTTCATTAATGTCAACATAGCATATTTGATGTCTACATAGCAAGTTTTCTGTGGTATCTGATAGAAGAACAACAGAAAGATCAAGTTGGTATAGAGGGCTAGTTGAGCATGATAACCACCCAAGGTTATGGGAGATACTTTTGAGTATCTGGTATATGTAGTTAATGTCAGAAGCATAAAGGACAAGCCTAGAAGAAGTTATGTAATTTTTGGTGATGTTTGTTCTAAGATAGAGTTTACAAAGACATGTTTCGGTAAACTTGTTATATCTCTTAGTAGAGTTGATATCTTGAGGATCAAGATAAAGGACATGAAGAAGACATGTTGAGGATGACATGGCTAAGCTTGCTTGTCATAATATTGCATGTATGGAAAGTTAAGGTTATCTCTAAGTGTAATGTATTCTTAATGTGGTCCTATAATAATTAATTAAGAAGGTCTAATAGCTGACTCAAGGAATTATTTTATGGAATCGGTATAAAGGAAGGATAGTTTCCTTTATCATGGTATGAGACAATGTGATTGAAGGAATGAAATGTGAATTGATGATTAGCAACAAAGAGTGTGAAATGTGAAGTTGAGTAGAGTAGTGTGAAAGTGAAGGAAACTTCATTGCCAAGGTTTTGCTGAGTGATCTAAGGTTTGGTATTTGGATCTGAGGTTTGTGACCTGGTCTACAAGATCTAAAAATGATTGGTCCAGTTGACAGGATAGAGGAAAGAGTAAAGGAAATAAGAAGATAATAGTAAATTACTTGTTTGAGCAGTGAGCTCTTCTTGTAGTTAAAATTGCATGTTTGGGCAGTGGGATCTTCTTGCATACATTATACCACAACTCCTAACATGGTTGGCACAACTCCTAATAGGGTTAAAATCTCCTAACAAGGATTCAAAGTCTCCTAACAAGGACTCATTGTACTAAATGTTGTAATAGACTCCTAACAAGGTCCATCCTTTAACAAGGAATATTTATATTAGTACATCATCTTGTGGGCATCATTCCCATCAGGGTTTTCCCTTTGATCAAGGGTTTCCCTAGTCAACATATTTAGTGTAATTATGTATGTGCACTTTATTATGGTTGTTGTTTACTTTGGTTGAATGGTTAAGTTTGTTTAATGAAGATAAATGTTTTAATTGTTGGATAATTGATTCAAACCACCCCCCCCGCCCCTCTCAGTTATCTTGGTGGACTATTATTTCTAACAATTGGTATCAGAGCATCAAGTCCTTGAAGAAAAAGTATAACAACTTTGGGAGATCCATGGCGAACATGTTCAGGAAAGATAGTCCAAAGTTTGATGGAGAAAAACATGACAATTGGAAAGAAAAAATGAAGACATTTTTTGTGTATGGGCTCGGGATATTGGATCTTGACAAAATTAGTGAAAAAAATCATTGAGGAAAAGGATTTGCAAATTTTCACTGAGGCAGAAAGAGATCTTTTCATGTGTGACATGAGAGCTAGAGAAGCACTATTGATTGCACTTCCTAAAATTGAGTACAATTAGGTAAAATCACTTGCTACTTCACATTTTATTTGGAAAGCTTTGGAAAATATTTTTGAAGGTGATGCACATTCTATTAAGTTGAGGCTACAAAGTTGGATTTGTGCATTTCAAGATGCTAAAATGATGGAAGATGAATCTGCAAGAACATATATAGGCAAGATATCATAAATTATTGTAGGTATTAAAGCTCAAGGAGGAACCAAAGAAGATGATGAGGTTATATGGAAGATATTGAAGACACTAACAATGCCATTTAAGTCAACAGTTCAGATGATACACTTGTTGATATCATGTACCAAAGATTTTACAAAGGAGACATTTCTTGGAAGACTTGAAGTAGTTGAGAATGAACTTAGACAGTCCAGAAAATTGACTAGAACAGAGACAACTTTCGGTGCCTTAAATATTAAACCTAACTTAACAAGAAGCACAAGTGCTAGAGGAGATTTTGCTAGCAACAACAGATCTGAAGAAGACAATTTTTTTGAAGGAGTAGCCCTTCTGGAAAGAAGAGAAAAGGGAGGTAAGAAAATCTTTAAATGTTGGACTTGTGATGAATATGATAATTATGCATCTAAATGTCCTAAAAGGGAGAAAAAGTATAAGGGAAGTTATAAGCCTAGAAAAGATAGAGACTATTTGTATGAAAATGAAGAAAATGATTATGATGAACAAGCATTAAGTGCTAGTGATGATGAAATTGGATTTGTGGCAATTAAAGAAGAAATTCCACAGAAGGTAGCTTTGGTATCATAGGCTGAGAATAAATCTAATTGGATAATTGAAAGTGGTTGTTCACATCATATGAATGGTGATATGAACAAGTTTGTTGACTTCAAAAGTCAGGATGGAGGAATTGTTAAAGTTAGAAACAATGCAGCATGCCAAGTAAAAGGTATTTGATCTATAAATCTTGATGGTAAAATTAACACTGAGGATGTATAATTTGTTGATGGTTTAGAGCATAATATTTTTAGTGTTGGACAACTAGTAGACAAAGGCTATTAGTTGCAGTTCATAGAAAAGACATGCATGATCAAAGATAAGGATGGAAAGGTAATTAGAACAGGAACCATATCTAGAGGTAATGTATTTCATTTGAATCCTACTAAAATGACATGTTTGGTTGCAAAGGTAGATGACAGTTGGTTATGGCATAAAAGATTTTTTCATATAAACTTTGATAGTAAATTGAGGACTATTAGAGTGTTTGTTGTTAGAGATTTGCCAAAGATTGTAAAGCCTACTAACACAATTTGCAAGGAACGTGTTTTGGCAAAGCATAATCGAACTTCTTTTCCTAGCAAGAAGTTTACCACTACAACGAAGTTGGAGATTGTACACACTGATCTCAATGGTCCTACAAAGACTAAAGGATTCTATGGTGAAAGGTATTTTATGATTCTAGGTGATGGATTTTCTAGAATGATGTGGGTTGCATTTTTTAAAGAGAAATATGAGACATTTGAGAAGTTCAAGATATTCAAGAATAGAGTTCAGAATGAATTTGGTGTAAAGATTAAATGTTCAAGATTAAATAGAGGAGGAGAATTTACTTCAAATGAGTTTAACATGTTTTTTGAAGAAAGTGGAATCAAAAGATAGCTATTAGCTTTGAGAACCCCTAAATAGAATGACATTGCAGAGAGAAGAAATAAGTCTATTATAGAAGCTGCAAGAGCTATGTTAGCAAAAAATGATGTATCTAAGACATCTTAGAGAGAACCTATGAATACAACAGTCTACACTATGAACAAAGTGCAAGTAAGGAAAGACACAAATAAGACACCTTATGAATTGTGGTTTGGTCACTCACCTACAGTTAAGTATTTCAGAATATTTGGAAGTAAGTGTTACATAAAAAGAGATGATTGACATTGGTAAGTTTGATGCTAGAAGTGATGAAGGTATGTTTCTTGGTTATTCATTGAAAAGAAAGTCTTATAGATGTTATAATAAGAGAACTAAGACTATTATGGAAAGTGCAAATGTGAGAATTGATGAGAAATTCAAAATACAAGAGAGAATAGTTGATTACAATTCAAATGTTGAGGTTGTTACTAAGCCAAGGAATGATGAGGTATTTCTTGATACTAATAATGATTTGCAAAATGAAGGAAAGCCAAGGTAGGAACAAAGCTCAAAACCTTTAGTAAAGACAAGAGTTGAGATAACAACTCCTACTTTAGGAAAGAATATGATAAAGAATCACCCATCCAAAAAGATCATTAGAAGAAAAGACAAAGGTGTGATGACAAGAAGAAGAATAAATGAAGAATTATGCTTGATATTTCAAGTTGAACCTAAGAATGCAGATGAAGCATGTAAAGATGACTATTGGAAGCAAGCTACGAAAGAGGAATTGGATCAGATAGAAAAGAATGAGACATGTGAATTGGTCCCCAGACCAGCAGGCAAGAATGTGATAGGAACTAAATGGGTATTCAGGAACAAGATGAATAAGAAGAAGTGGTAAGAAACAAAGAAAGATTGGTATGTAAAAGTTACTCACAGTACAAAGGAATAGATTATGAGGAGACTTATGCTCTAGTGGCTAGAATAGAAGTAAAAAGATTATTCTTAGCCTATGCAGCATAGAAGAAATTCAAAGTATACCAGATGGATGTCAAGTCAACATTTCTGAATGGAGAACTTGAAGAAGAGGTATACATTGAGCATCCTGAAGGATGTCCTTTGATAGATGACAAGGACATAGTATGCAGATTAAGGAAAGCATTGTATGGATTGAAGCAAGCACCCAGAACCTGGTATGCGAGGTTGGACAAACATCTGACAAAGCTTGGATATAGTAAAGGTATGGTAGATAGTAATCTATATTGGAAAGAAATTGATGATGGTTTGATGATTTTGGTAATATTTGTTGATGACATTATATTTGGAGGAAATGATCAAGAAAGTGAGAAGTTTTTAAAAGAAATGAAGAAAGAATTTGAAATGAGTATGATAAGAGAGATGAAATATTTCCTAGGATTGTAGATTGTACAAAATAAAGAAGGAATCTTTATTTCTTAGACTAAGCACTTGAAGGATTTACTGAAAAGGTTTGGTTTGGAAACATGTAAACCCATTGGAACACCTATGGTAAATGGACACACATTATGTACAAAGGATGAGACACCTACTGTTGAGCAGAAGAAGTACAAATCTATGATCAAAGGTTTGCAATATTTGACTAACACAAGGCGGGATATACAAAATGCAGTTGGAATTGTTGCAATATTCTAGGCTGATTCTTGAGAAGCACATTATGTAGTAGTGAAAAGGATATTTAGATATTTGAAGGGAACATTTGAGTTTGCATTATGGTATGACAAATCTAATGATTTTACTCTAAGTGCTGACACTGATGTAGATTGGGCAAGCAATATGGATGATAGAAAGAGCACCAGTGGAGGAGCTTTCTTTCTTGGAGAAAGATTGGTTTCTTGGTTAAGAAAGAAGCAAGATTATACATCTCAAAATACAACAAAAGCAGATGTTGCAACAACAAATAATGCAATCAAGTCATTTGGATGAAGTAGTTGGTGAAGGATATAAATATAAAAATCAGTGAACCTGTTGTTATACATTGTGACAACACAAGCATGGTAAATATATCTAAGAATCCAGTATTGCATTCAAGGACTAAGCACATTGCTATTAAGTATCATATGTTGAGAGAAAAAGTTGCATAAAAGGAAACCACATTGGAGTATGTGAGCACTAAAGAGCAAATTGTAGATATATTCACTAAGCCTCTTCCCAAAGAGACTTTTGAGTATTTGCGAGGTATGCTTGGGGTTATGCCCCTTCCTACATTAGAGTAGAAGATGCAAGAGTGCATCAGTCCAGGGTAACAAAGCACCATTTTTGTCTGGATTGAATGTTGATGCTTCCTATATGGGGGAGTATCTATGATGGACAGAGTCATCTAGGACTCTTGTTGATGTTGTTTTGAATAGTGTCTTTTGACACTCAAGCTAGTAATGTTGAGTTTGATGCAGAGATGTTGGTTGTAGAAACTTTTGACATTGATGTCAATGGGGAGAAGTTTGGCATGAAAAACATTATCCTAAAGGGAGAAGTTTGGCATTATGCTAAGGGAGAAGTTTGGCATATGCATAGTATGTAGAATAACAGTTTGATATAGAGCACATTGAGGTATATCAATGGGGGAGTATGATTGATGAAAAGGATTTGAAGACTGGCATTCTTTTGTTGGTATTCTTTGAACTAGATGTTTTTCATCTTTGTTGCCATCAATGCCAAAGGGGAAGATTGTTGGAAGATTGGGGATATTCTTATGAAGGACTACTACTATGATGATATGTTACATTCATGACTGAGTTTTTCATTGATGTCAACATAGCATGTTTGATGTCTACAAAGCAAGTTTTTTGTGGTATCTGACTGAAGAACAACATAAAGATCAAGTTGGTATAGACGACTAGTTGAGCATGATAACAAACCGAGTTTATGGGAGATACTTATGAGTATCTGGTATATGTAGTTAATGTTGGAAGCATAAAGGACAAGCCTAGAAGTTACGTAAGTTTTGGTGATGTCTATTCTGAGATAGAGTTTACAGAGGCATGTTTTGGTAAACTTGTTATATCTCTTAGCAGAGTTGATATCTTGAGGATTTGTAATATCCTCCCCTGATTTGAACTTTGACTTGTAGAAATTTAACTTAAGGAATATTGTCAAACACTTTGTATGCAAACTCATAAAGCTGATTTCCTCAATAAATTGCTTTCCAATGAGTAGATTTACGAACAACTACGAAGTGACATTAAAATGCATAATACACATCATAACATTTTCACAAACACTTGGCACACATTCAACAATATATGAAAAATTTGGAAACTCTTTCAATCTGCTGATAAAGGGTGATTTTTAAATGTAGATGTGCACTTATAGCTGCCTTAAAGGCTACAACAACTATTCAAACTTGTATTCAACAATTATTATGCAAAGTATCAAAATTTGACAGAAGAAACTTGGAATTAGTTGACGTAGTATTTTGCAGATGTAGTCGGCAGCCCTCCAAACTTCTAATCAGCCGGAAAAACAAGTAAACTTGATACCAACACTGTTCACGCCATACTGTAGCAAAATACTGTTCATGCCGACTGTAGCAAAATACTGTTCATGCGGCACTATAGCAATAACTAACTTCAGATCTGCATCTCAAACCCTTGTAAATTTCTTTATGCGAACACCTCAAATGAAACCCAGTGTATTTCCTGAAGTGAAAACACCCTTGATCCTGCTGATTGTGTCTTCCAACAATGAAGAGAATGCTAGCAAAGAGGGATTCTGTCCTCCAAGCCCGATAATCAGATATCCAACAACATAACATTAATCTTCATCCAAGCATACAAAAAAGAAAGCTCTTCCATTTCTTTTATAGTGTTCTCACAAGAGCTCAATCCTTCATTTTCTTAATGTGGGATAAAACATAACTCCCTTTATGTACCTTATGTCTCCAATGTGTTATAAAAATAAAGGGAACTCTTTTAATTTAAATATTTCCCACAAACTATAGTCTATGCATTAATAAAGTTAAATATTTAAATTTAACTTTATAAAATGGCTTTATCAATGCATAACAAATCTTATCAATGATAAATAAGTTTTCCTGTCGATTTTAAACAATTACCATCGACATACCACTATGACTGAATGTCCGGCCATGTCCAAGATGACTTACTATAAATAGTAAGTATGCCCAAAGTTGCCCCAGAACCCCTCAGAAAGACCTGCAACTGAAACTGTCTAGGCCAAATGGCCTCTAAGCCCCTTTAATATCCTAGTTAGCCTACGGGACTGTGGGAAAATAGGCTAACGACAACATCATGCTATGAATGCTAGAAAGGGGACATTATAGGATTGAGGTTGAGGACATGTTGAGGATGACATGGCTAAGCTCACTCATCATAATATTGAATGTATGAAAAGTTATCCAAGTTGCAAGGTGAAAGATTAAAGTTATCGCTAAGTGTAACATGTTCTTAATGTGGTCCTATAATAATTAATTGAGAAGGTCTAACAACTGACTCAAGGAATTATTTTATGAACTTGGTATAAAGGAATGACATTTTCCTTTATCATGGTATGAGAAGATGTGATTGAAGGAATAAAATGTGAATTGATGATAATCAATAGAGAGTGTGAAATGCAAAGTTGAGTAGAGAAGTGCAGAAGTGAAGGAAACTTCGTTCTCGAGGATTTGCTGAGTGATCCAAGGTTTGGTATTTGGATATGAGGTTCATGACTTGGTCTACAAGGTCTGATAGTGATTGGTTTGATTAACAGGATAGAGGAAAGAACAAAGGAAAGAAGAAGATAAAAATAAATTACTTGTTTGAATAGTGAGCTCTTCTTGTAGTTGAAATTGCATGTTTGGGTAGCGGGCTCTTCTTGCATACATTATACCACAATTCCTAATAGGGTTGGATTCTCCTAACAAGGATTCAAAGTCTCCTAATAGGGACTCATTACACTAAATTTTGTAATAGACTCCTAATAGGGTCCATCCTCTAACAAGAAATATTTATAATAGTACATCATCTTGTGGGGATCATTCCCACTGGGGTTTTCCCTCTAATCAAGGATTTCCTTAGTCAACATATCTAGTGTAATTGTCTATGTGCACTTTATTATGGTTGTTGTTTACTTTGGTTGAATGGTTAAGTTTGTTTAACGAAGTTAAATGTTTTGATTTTTGGACAACTGATCCCCCCCCCCCCCCTCCCCCCCAATCTTAGTTATCTTGGTGGACTATTTTTTCTAAAAACCTTTTCCTATGTGCACATAAAGATTGGAGTTATCATGTTAAAGTTTGAGTCCTTTTTACATTGCTGGTAGAGTTGTGTTTTTTAGTTTTTGGGAGCCTATTGTGGGCAATGTAACTAATTTTGCACAATGAGTTAGAGGCTTAAAATTTTAGGGATTGAAGAGAGCCTAGAGTAATATCTATGATCCAAGGACCAAGTCCTAATTCATCATTTTTTGGGAAATATGGCCATTTTTCTAACACATTAATTTTTTTTCAGTTTCACGACGAGTTTCTATGCATGACTTTCAGGATGGATGCACAGTTATCCTTGAGGAATCAAAATTTTTGCACTTAAGGGGTTGCAGAGGACCTAAATTACTACCTTTAGTTCAAAGCACAAGTTCTAATTGAATCAGAGCTAGGAGATATCACGATTTTTCTTGGGTATCAAATTTTAGACAGTTTCTGCATGAAACATGTGGAGTTTTTGTCTTGTGCAATTTCGTATGAGGAAATGTGATCTTGTTAAGAGAGGGAAATGTTATTGCGTCATGTGTGGACCTAAATTTAATTTGGCATTTAGTTTTGTTCATGTTTGTTATATTTTTGGTTTATTCTTCCAAGGTGGACCTATATTGTGATTAAATGCTTGACTAGCCAACTTGTGGCTTAATTGGCTATTTAAGGAGGGCTTGGGTAGTGTCTTAAGAATTGAGAAGGAGAATGAAATTTAGATTAGAGTGGGAGATGGAGAGCAAAGATTCAAGTTGGAATCTGGAATAGTGAATTTGGAGAAGAGCTAGTGGCTACAGTTTAGAAACAAGGAGGTTACTTGGTGGCTTGCGAGCACAAGTTGAGATCTTGGAGGTTTCTACAAAATTGCTGTTGTGTTATAGATCTAGGCTAGCTAGGAATTGAGTTGGATCTTGAAGGATTATTGTAATTGTTTTGTATTTGGCCATAATCGGGAAGACCTTATAGTTGGACACATTGATTGTAATTAGTTATTTTATGAATAAAGAGTTCTGAATTTGGTACCAAATCTTGAATTATTGTTTATATTATCATGTGTGGTTATTTGCTGGGGGTTAGGAGATCTCCTTTAGGGATTCTCCTGCCTTGCATTGGGTCAATATGTTCAAATACTACAAAGATAGAGTTGAAAAGAAACTGGTAAACACTTTAAATATTTGAGATCTGATAGGGTTGGAGAGTTTATGTCCATTGAATTCACTGACTTTTGTGTTAGGCATAGAATTAAGAGACAATTGTCATCATCAAGGACACCATTGTTAGGATTAATGAGACATAAATAACAATTACATGAAAATATAACCAATATCAAAAAATAATAAATCACATAAAAGAGAACACAAGACACAAAGATTTACCATAGCTCACCCAATCCGTGGGCTACATCCACCAAACAATGAGTCCAATATTCTTATTATCTAGTGATTACAACCTAGTTATAATCCATAATCCTTTATAGCTCAATACCACCACAAGAAGATACAATCCCATCATACATTATGAAATCCCTAACCCTAAGCCATTTTATACAAGCTTTTTTCTTCCTACAAATTTAGAACTGGACTAAGTCACCTAATAGAAAAATAGCAGCCAATGACTTTTACAATAGTCAAGTTGGTCAATCTTTCAGAGGCTCTTCCCCAGGACTCCAAGAGGGGTACTTCCCCTTGACCCCATCTTGGGGGTGTTGCCTTCAAACCTTCATAGTAAAATATGGGGGGAAATCATGCCAAATTTATTGGGCAAAAAATTAACCTTGTTTTACATTTCTTAATTGTATTTGAATATAGCACACTTAATTTGGTGCTTAAATTTTTCCTTGTTTTTCATTTCCTATCTGTTAGTAGATTACACCACACTTCAATTTGGGATTAAGAATTGATCAATCTATCTAACATGTTTGGTATACTTGTACAATTTATTGTAGAAGCCCCATTTTTCATTTTATTTAGAAAAGCCCACCTGGGGACTTCATCACCTCAAGGAGTGTAACATTAAAGTGATAAATACCTTTGGCAACTATAAAAATAGAGCTCTATATGAACCATAGTATTATAGTTCAACTATTTTGGTCACTAATAGTCTATAGGATAGATAAACAAGCCTAAGGAGTTGTCATAGATGATGAGAGGCTTAAATGTCTCACCCTTGAATCTTTTTAGGTCAAGTGCTACTGATCTTACTGGAAACCTTATGTTAGATGGCATTCTTTTTTGTTAGAACATTGCAATATGTTTAGAGCAAGGGAGGGAAGGATCTAGACCAATATATTCACCTATTTTTCCTAGGAGGTTGAGTCAATAAAAGAGAAATCTTCTTTGGAAAACTCTAACAAAAGGAAAAAATGGGTGCACTCTAAGGTGTAACAGAGATTTTTTAGCTAACAAAATTCCAAGTTGTGGGTTTGATGCAGCAGGTAGGGTGAAAGCTATTCAAAACACAATAAGAGTTACAAACTTAAGAGGTTTAGGCACTTGGGCCTATCAACAACCTAGAATGCTTCAAAGGCTTATCCTAACAAGACTATCTTCAAGGCTCCTAAATGAAGGCTTTTTGTTTTATAGGCTTTAAATCAAATGAATTCTAGGTTCCAAAGTTCCAAATTCAGTCTATATACCCCAATTCACACAACTCTTTCTTAAACTATTCCAAAAGCCCAATGCCCTACCCATTAACCTTGCTGCATACTTGGAATGTAAATAATTCTACCTTTTCTCAAGACACTTGGCAATATAATAATATTTTCAGATACCCTTTACAGAGTTTAATAACATATCCAAAACTTTCATACAGTTGCTTTGGACCAATACCCTTGTTCTTGACTGATGCCCTGTTTCAATGCATAAAATTAGCTAATTTTTCAAAGGAACTACAAGACAAAGTCCTCCTAATGACTCCAACTCCTAGACAGTACTCAGTTATATCTTGAAATGGTCAAATCTCGAAGGAATTAGACTCCAGTACCCTGCAAATGCAAAACCCCCAAATTTGTTTTTAAAACCCTTACTCCTTAGGGCCTTCTCAAAATCCGGTCTCCACACAACCCTGCACTCAATTGGTAATCAAATCACCTTCTATCCAACATGCTAATACGCTTTCAAACATAAAACATGCTCCTTGTTCGACCAAAACAACCACTGCTATACCCGATCCACCATTTTCACTGTTTTTCCCTCACTATTACTGCTATCCCACGAATTTTCATATGCAATGTTAGTACTCCATAATACAAGTTAGTAATAGTCATTCCATGAATTAGGCCTTATGTTGTTCATGGAATGACTCCCATTTATCATAAGCTCTGCTGTAACAACAAGTTTAAATAAAGGAACTCCTGATAAATAAATCAGCAAACCGGCGCAACAGGAAACATCAATACCATATAAACTACATCAAATAGCCACTTCAATAGATAAAGAACTCTTAACAAATCATATGGGACTCCAATTCAATCGATACCAACTTCCAAAGCGAAAAGGATGCAGAATTAAGAGTTTTTCTTATTGCCCACTGTTTGCAAAGCCGTACACACCAGTTTTCCAATACCTTCTCTGTCCCGTAACATAGATCTTTTGCTATTAAAAAGACTCCACTATAACTCCTGAAACTAATCCAACTAACTCTTAGTGTTGAGTTGAATGTTTAAGTTTAAAACTATAATAAACTACACTTCCCTCTTATTCTTAACTCGCTGTTACATATTCAAATATTTGAATTTCAAAAAAACTATAAAAGGCTTTGTTTGAATATATAATTCCTTTCCTAAAGACTTAACTCCCACACTAGCCTATTCTAGACTTCCTCAACATAATTTAAGACTCTAAACTCAATTTATTGAATTCCACTAAACCCACTAATTTTGGATTTCTTATCATTATTAAACTCTCTAAACTTCCAATATTCCAATTTAACCCAAGGACTCTATTGGTCCCCCTTACAAAGCAAAATTTGATCCATTTAGGACTTTTAACCATTTCTAGGAATCAAAAGCTATTATAGGCTTCAGTACTTCCCAATTGATTTGAAAACCTCGTTTATGTATTTCATCCCTCTGATTTGCTTTGGATGACTTTGAGGCCTTCTTTATCTTTGACTTTGAACCAAATGCTTGAGGTGCTCCTGCACAAGGGTTGAGATATTGCAATGAAGTCTTTTCCTTAAGATAAGATTGTTTTCAAATGTCATTTTTGTGATAAAACCCATGAAAATTTTGGGGCTTGAAAAAGTCCTTAAACATACACTAAGTGTAATAGTCCAAAAACTAGATCAACTATTGTATTATTTCATGTGTGGGATCTTTATGTTTGTAAAATTGATTGGTAATCAAACATTCAAGAATAGGAAAACATAATTAACATTTCCAACTGTGCATCTATTTTCTAATTTGCATGTATAGTACCTAGAAATATTTCATTGCAAGTGCATTATTCGACCATGCACCCAACTACAAAATAACAAAATCATTTTAGTATGTTATGCATCTACTATTTTTTGAGTTGTAATTAAAAATCTTACAATGCAATCACTTTCTAATATGTCTATCGAGTACATTATTACTTAGATTTGTTAATTGTCTCTATCACCTCAAATCTTTCTCGTTCTTTCCCCCTCTATCTCTATCTTCCTATAGATCTATCTTCATTTCTATTTATGTGTCATTATCTCCAACTCTCTCTCATCCAATCTCTCTCTCTCTCTCTCCCCCCTCCCCCCCGCCGAATCAATAATTTTATTTCTATCCATATATATCTCTTCCTTCATCCCCTATCTCTATCTCATTCCCTATCCACATGTCTTTCTATATATCTCTCTATAAATTATCTCTCTCATGAGATGGAGAGAGTAGAGAAAGAAAGTTGCATGAAGGGATAGTTATTGAGAGTTATGAAAAATAAAATAGACAGGAAAGGAGGGAGAGAGTGGTGTAGAGACAAGTCTAGTTTACTGGGAGAGACAATGAGGTAGATGAAGTAGTTATGAAGAGGTAGGAATATGAACTTAAATCTTGATAGGGATAGAAGGAAGGAGTCATTAAGAGATAGGTACAAATATATTTATAAAGAGATGCATAAAGAGGGATAAAAAGAGGGGGAGAGACCAAGGGTGGAGAGAAGTGATCTAGGCTTACATCTTTGGGTGGGATGGGGAGAGAGATAATGGTTTATAAAAGTTTATTATTCTCATTGGAAAATGACTAAACCTTTTATTATAATTATGAATTTAAATATTTCAAGTGTTTTAAGAAGATTATTACAAAATAGACTATGGAAAAGGGGCTTTGGATGAAAAATTGCAAGCATTTAATGTTTAAAACGTGAAGGATGAACTAAAATTAATTATAATATTGAAACACCTTCTATTACATTATGAGAACTTTGAACCACCTTTCCAATGCCATTAAAAGATCAAAATGTTCATTAAAAAGCAAAAGTTATGCCTCTTTTACTAAAATGTGTTCATTCATTTATTTTCAAATAGATATCTGATTGGAACATATGTCCAATTTCTCTGACATATATTCCCCCCTAACCCCTTTCCTCAAGATTGTTATGGGATTTGGCTTGGGGATGCCAAACCTGGCAAGTCAACCCCAAAAACATGTTTATGGGATTTCCCCATATTTTAAGACTTTGATCATGTAGTTGGTGACTTTTTAGTTGATTAAAAAGGGGTTTATTAAGGAGATTTTCATCTTTTCACTAATATAAATTTGCCTACTTTTGATTTAAATAAATAAATATTATTAATTTTTAAATTAGATTACATCTAGTGCCTCAATTGGTATGCTGATTAGAAAACATCTATAACTTTAAAAAACGAGTCTTCTACTTTTGTGTAAAAAATATTATCATTTGATTGTGGTTAGGGTAGACATGCACCTATTTTTTATCCCTTTCATAATTTTTTGATATATTACATTGAAATTACAAAATTTTAGGTCAAAAACATTACTTTTGTTTTCAAAAAAAAAGTGGGTTAGAAACTAGATAAAATGTATCATGGATTCTATTCTTACATATTTTATATACAATGTTGATAGCTTAGTGGTTTTTTTTATGCAAAGTTGTCTAAGTTCATTTTTCTAATATTCATTGCCATTGGAGGGCCTACTTTGGCCCACCATGATCGTACACATACCCTCCTTGATGCTTCCATCCACTTGCCACAATAAGTTTTATGATGATATAATACTTAAAAAAGAACAAGTCCTCATCACCATCATCTTCTCCATCTACCCATATCATCCTCATTTTTTACTCAACTCTATGACAATTAATATGGCCATTGATTTACCATATCCCTATCCATACACCATTCATGCATCATCATCTATTTCATCTACTTATAGCCTTTTCCTTTATCTTTTCTTTCGAGAACACAAGTGTGTTCTCCTGACCCGCATGCTCTCTTAAGGGGGCATCATCATGCTAACCTGTCATGTATCATTATCCCCTTTGCATGACATCATGCTTCGAGTCCTTATCCCCTTCCTACCCATCATTGTTTAATCTTGTTTGAAACAAAGTGATAAAACACATTATCTTAAATGGGGGCAAAATGTAAACACGATATGATGAACTACATTGTTTTAATCTTAGTATTTTTTTCTAAAATCAATCTCGTGTATGTGCAATTACTTATGTATAAAGAAATAATGTAAGTACTTGAAAGGAAAAGCATAATGTTGATTTCCTTGCCAAAAAGTTCATAAGTTCAATGTATCAAATGAAAGTGAAATTAATGAAAATAATATTAAGAATTTTTTTTTAAAAAAATTATTTAATCATGTTTTTACTTTCATTCTATAATTTTGTTTACTTTGTTAATGTAAGTGTCAAATGCTACTTTCCTTAATAGAACATGGAAAATAAATTATTTGAAAAATATATCATTAAACATGCCAATTCATCTTTTCAATTTAACCAATCATATTAAACTATTATAACAGTCAATATTTACAAATGTTTTAATTAGTTAGTAACTATTATATCTTCCAATTAATTAAAACAAAATATTTTTCTTAACTCATGTGAATATTGATTTATTCTAATTTTAGAATATAAATTTCTAAATCAAATAATTGAAGGAAAATGATTTTGTGAATTAGGATTTACTAAATACTATGACACGACATGGGCCTAGATTCCAAAATTTTCTACTCTCCATTATTATTATTAACTTTATTTCCGATCCCATCAATTTATGCGTGTTTAGGTGACCTCACAATAAATTAATAATAGTGATTGAGATACATAAACCAAATAATTGCCTCCAATAAATAGGGGAAGAGAATCCGTGGTTGTACATATGTACATATGAGAATGATTTAGTAAATCAATACCACATAGATAAAACATAAAAAAATCCAAACAAATAGGTAGAGATACTATTATTTCAAGGAATACATACTATTTTCTAAATAAATATTATTATACATTAGGCAAAGAATATAAAAATGTTGGTGACTATGCATGTGAGAAGAACGGATATAATTGATTAAATTGTGACAATTTTTTATTACTATTAAATTGTGACAATTTAGTATAAAATCTTATTATGCATATGTTTATAAAAGTTTTGACCAAGTTTTTGGCATCTAAATGTTGCTTAATTCAAATCTCCCACAATGTCAATAAAATCGTTTTGGGGATTTACATATTTGTTTAATAAATTTATTTGAAATGTTATTTATTATAATAAAGAAAAATCATTGAACTATTCAAATAGTAGATATTATTTAATTTAATTGTTGATTTAAAATAGTTAAATGTTGTCAAATGAGAATATTTATTGTTTGTATGCATATATTAATATGTTTAAAGTTTGATGGTTAAGTTGTCGTTAAAGTTTAAATTCATTAAGATGTTATTGTTAAATGTTTATACTAGAGATGAGACCATCTTAATGATATATAATTCCTCACCCAAAATAATTTGTTTTTGAATTAAAAGTAGCCAAAATTAGAAGGTTGACCCTTAAAAAATCAAATTGGTGAACTACCAGCAGATTACCAACAACCAACCCCCTACCACTTAAAATACAAAAAACATAGTTCGGAAACTTAAAAAGTATCAACAAGCATACGTACTGCTTGTAATAAATTTGAAAAAGTTACGAAAATATAAACACAAAGGCATAAAAGCCTTAAACCCAAAATAATTTGTTATTCCTAGGTTAACTTTGTGTATCTACAATTCTTATTCCATATGTCAAAATATATCATTTTTTTCAATGAACCTCTGTTGGTGAGTGAAGAGCTTTAAGCTAACCTTTTGGCTTTTCCACATTTACAAAGCTCTATGTAGAGCTTGTAGAGTGTGAAGTGGTCTAAAATTGTCATTTTAAAACATTCCCTCGGAACCCCTTATGTTCAACCACCAATAGTGGTTCACCAAAAAAAAAGTACTTTTTTGCACAAATGGACTAATCAATAAAGAAAGCCAAAAATGATAAACTATTAGTACACATGTTGTCTTCCCTATTGAAAATCAAGAATAAGCTAACAAACCATACCTATGCAGTGATACAAAGACATAATTAAACATGTTATATCCATATCTATGCAATAATACAGGAACATAATTAAAGATGTTGTATCTACATGTAAATATTGCTATAACAAGAAAAAAAAACATTCAATAACTATAATACACTAATAGACACTAAAACTTTGTTCAACATTCATAATCATAAAATAAGATTCAAAACATTGATAGGAAAAACAAACCTATTCGAAAAATTCTTAAAAATTCAAACCACAATCACAAGTACATGGTGTATAGAAGGCCAATATTTACAACATAATTGAACATTTAATATTCAAATAAGATTACTTAATTACATTAATGTCATATATGACACAACTAATTCTCAAGCACTTTACTACAGAAAACCATGTGTGATCATTTTACACTTGTTTTAGAGTTTGATTCCCATGTTGTGGGCATGTGGAGAGCTTTATAACAAACAAAGTTTCAGCCCTTAATGGCGACTCCCCTGGCAGGTAGTGGGGTTTTATCCAAAGAAGAGCCAAGACCAGTTCGAGAAGTTAGGTTTGAATGCGATGGTGTGCGGGGCATTTTCTCTCTCTCTTTCTCAGCGTAGGCAGAGGCGTGAACTCCCAAGGCAGCTCTGCCAGATGGGTCAAGATTGTTCGACCATGCTGCGTCCCACTCCACCGCTTTCGCTGTGCTACACGCCACGCTTGGCCCCCCCGGCACTGTCAACCTCGCCGCATTCTGCCCATTCATCAAATCCATCCAACATTCAGTGTTTATTCCATCAAACAACTCTTTACCCCTCTTCCAAAAGATTTTTCTACTTGTATGATCTAACCCACAAGATTATTTCAAGATTGATTATACTCAGACTTGACTGAAATTGGTTTAATATAATAATTTCCATGGGATTGTATTGGTTTAATCAAATGGGATTGTGATATTGTTAATGAAATCACCTCCATGCACTGATTCACAACTTAAGATCAAAACAGCTTACCCCTCACCCATAAAGAATTGTATCCACATGTTTTGCACAGCAAAGAGGAATTGAAAACCTACCTGAGGGAAAAATCTTTCAAAAATCATCCTGTAGTAGAAAGCCTCCTTCGTGTTGGGGGTGTTGTGAGGAAACACATACTTGGCGTTGGCCAGCATCATATCTGAAACCTGAAAATTGCAAGGAAAAAAGAAAGAAGTTATAATATGTTCGGAACATCCACATCTAACTTGAGGCTTCACGGAGAATGAGTAATAAAAGGAACATACATGCTCTGCCGCGTGTGCTTTCAGACCATCAATCCAACTGTACCCAACCCCATCGCTGAATTGCTCCTTCTGTCTGTACAGGATATGCTGCAACATCACAACCAGAATGATGTTATATTTGACATCAGGGATCCCTTGGTTTTGAATTGGGTATGTAAGAAGAGGATAAGAATGGAGGAATGTAGTCAAACCTGAGGTAGATAAGGATTTTCCTTATCATCAAATGCCCTTCGCATTATCCACTTTTCAATCCTCCCTTCCTCAGGGCGCACCTGTTACACAATTCTCAATATAATCAGCAACACTGAAATTTTCTCTGCCTATTTTAACACTCTATTAACATTTTTGGGCCTGCAGATAATGGCAGACATTTTACCATTTTCCACTCGGGATCGATGTCCATTGCAACATTGATAAAATCCTTGTCCAGAAACGGTACACGAGCCTCCAAACCCCACGCAGATGTGGATTTGTTAGCCCTCAAGCAGTCATACATGTGCAGAGCTTTTATCTGCGTTCCCAATTGGACAACAAATTAAACAGCTGTTTTTGAGTATTTCCTTTCTCAAATGAGGATTTCCCAGAAAATTTAGCTAATCGATTTGACAGCATGAATGTCTATCTAGATTGGAATTTCTTCGCTTAAGAGGCAAAGAAAGAGGGTCTGTGGCATTAAGATGTGATTACCTTGTGACAGGTTTCCTCGTGCAATTCTTTCTTGTTAGGAGCCTTGTGGAAATACAGATATCCTCCGAAAATTTCATCTGAACCTTCGCCAGAGAGAACCATCTTGACTCCGAGAGACTTGATCTTTCGTGACATTAAGAACATGGGTGTGCTTGCTCTTATGGTTGTCACGTCATATGTTTCCACATGATAGATTACATCCTCAAGTGCATCTATGCCATCCTGTGTCATTCCAGGGTACATCCATAAACATTAGCCATGAAACTCTCCACCTTAATATCCCTCGCCTTCATGTATTTTACTGGTGATATACACGAGTGAAACACGCACCTGAACTGTGAAGTGAAATTCATGATGGAGGGTCCCAAGATAATTTGCAACCTCTCTTGCGGCAGCCAGATCTGGGGAGCCCTGTTTTTGTGTGAAGGGGAAAAGAGGATTAGTAGAATGCAAGGTTGAATAAAGGGAATTCAAACATAAATTGACGAAAGACAGTGACCTCTAATCCAACACAGAAAGAGTGTAGTTGTGCTCCCCAAAGTTTGGCGGCATTAGTGCCGGCCAAATGGCGAGCGGCAACTGCAGCGACCAACGAGGAGTCCAAACCCCCTGAGAGAAGTACTCCGAAAGGAACATCAGTCATCAGTCTTTTTATCACTGCCTGTTATCCCCATTCATTCAAACACAACTATGTTAGTTTCCTTCGTATTTTTCTCATTCCCAATTTAGTTTAGAATTTACAGAGCATAAGAAGCATGCTTCATACTTTCTCAAATGCCCTTCTTAAAACCAAAGGATCATATGGAGTGGATGGTATATTTTCCGAGAACCATACTGGGTTATACCATCTGCGCAAACCTCCTGCAATAATCGCACAAATCAGAGTTTAAATGCAATTGCTACAATCAGTTTCTCATTTCACTGTACCTCTTTCATTAATGGGCTAAGAACCAATCTGAAGCAGAAATGGACAAAATTTGCATCTAGTATTTGTTTTATTAGTTCATATTTGGGATGAAAGAAAAATTAAACATAATTCAAAAGTATTAATTACGGAAGGATTTTCTATGGGATGAAAGAAAAATAAAACATAATTCAAAAGTATTAATTACAGAAGGATTTTCTATATGTGAAATTGAAAGGTTATGACAGATCTTTTAATGATCAATTCTTATGATTAAGGTCTTTCAAAACTTGAAATTTCTAATTAATAAATAGATTTTTTAAATCTGTTTGTCAAATTACATATTCAGAATGAACCCACTAGAAATCAAGTTATCTCAGACTAAACAACCAAATAAACTGTAAGTTATATGAAGACAGTAATAAAAATTAAACTAAATATACCTTTAATCAAATTATATAGACAAAAAATTTCAAACCCCAGATGAAACAGGTCTATACCCCTCACTTAACTCTTAGCTCAAGAATTTTCAACATTGAAACATGCTTCTATATTGAATAAAAAGATTATAATTTAAAGTCTCTTTAAATACAAGGTCCCAACATGATAAGGAGTGAAACAGAACAAATACCTGAATTTAAGAGGAGGGACACGTCTCAGTTAGAAATGACTAAACCATAAAGATTGTGCTATGGTATTAATAAAACAAAGAAAGGGTCTTATAGATGAAATCATTACGATAAAGGGCAGTTATCTTTTTCACGGAGTATGCAAATAAAGCGCAATGTAAGGTGAAGTTGTCAGTATATGAGGGGTACCCCAAATCCGCCGTATACCTTGTTTGCTGGAGTAAACATGGCCAGGAGGAAATGCCTCAAAACGTTCACAGTCATCGTTCAAAGCTTTCATTTCTGACGCAAACCACACAGATCCTGCAGTCAATCACAAGAACAATATCAGTAAAGCAAAATTTGCTCAACAATTGTGCCAAAAAAAGCAGAGCGGAGTGGTGTGAGGTGTGTACCATCAAGTCCCCATCCGATATAGAGAGAAGTAATTCCAATGGCATCTCGAGCAGCAAGGAAGCTGCCATCCCGCGTGTCCAGCAGAACGATGGAGAACATTCCATCCAACATGTTGACGAACTCCTCGCCATGCTCCTCGTAAAGATGTGCGATCACCTCACAGTCACTTCCAGTCCGAAACTTGTGAGATTTCAGCCCACGCCTCAGCTCTTCGTGATTGTAGATTTCTCCGTTCACCTATACTCACAAACAATAAATATCAATTATGCTTTTTGACCCAACTCGTGCAAAAACCAGACCAGTCATGGGTTTAGATCCAAAACATACAAATGAATTCACAGGAGGTTTCAGTTAAAAGAAAGATTTTGAATCAAACTGTGATTTGTGTTTTCAAAAAGGACAAAAATTACAGTTAAAGGAAGAAATTAAGCTTCGAAAAGCAAGTCAAATTTTGACTATTTAACACTTTTGCTCTAAGAATCAAGTCTTAGTGTGTGATGTTTAAGCCGTTCTTAAAACGGACCCCCCAGAAAAAACCTGCAATTTTTCTCTAAGAAAAATCACAGTTTGATTCAAAATCTTTCAATTACAGCTGAAACTGAAATGTTTCCTTAAAAATAGGAAAAATTACAGTTCAATTCCTGAAACCTTATGAAGATGGCAAGGGACTTACGGCGACGACTATAGTTTTATCTTCGTTGAAGAGAGGTTGATCACCAGAAGCAGGGTCTATAATGGCCAATCTCTGGTGAGCAACGAAGGCATTTTTATTCTGATACAGTCCACTCCAATCGGGGCCTCTGTGCCTCAGCCTGCACAAAAACCAAAACAAAAATTCAGTTAACTTCCCCACCAAAACTCTTCAATGGGCCCCTGCTACCTACCTCAAATTTCATCGTTTCATCGCGTCCCAAGAATAAAAAAATACGCTGTCTTATCTGTAATGGATATGTCGTGTGGGGTATTGCCTACCACATTTCCAAACTACTTGGACGAGTAAAGTTAAAGACGGGACAAAAATTTGGCAGTTTTCGAAGCTTAGAATTGAGTGGGAAGCAGATAAAGCTGCAATTAACTTTGTAATTTGCGTTGAGAAATATAAATCTTTGGTTGGTCTAATTTATGGCTGGTTTTTAACTTTTTAGTACATGGGATGATCACGAACTAGCACTACTAACAAAGGCGTATAGCCAGCAGAATTTGAACTAACGCCATTTCTTTGAAAACTGTAATTTCTACACCTTTTTCTATGAGATAGAAGAGATAAACAAGAAACCCATGGAAAAGAAATGTATCAAAGTTTGCGACATGATTCATTTAGACATGAAAAACATTAAAATGAAATTAGGAGAAGTTTGAAAAATGAAGATGAGAAAAGTAGGAGAAGGGTGTGAAAGTTAGTGATTATACCTGCGGGAGAGTTCCAAAACTCGGACACGCTTGGCGTGGGAGGCGTCAGAAGACCCAAACAGAGCAAGGATTCCACACATGGTGATACCTAGATAGAATAAACCAGGCAATGAATGTGAATGTGAATGTGAACGTGAACGTGATGTAGGGAGAGGAGGAGGGAGAGGCGAGGCATTTATAGGAGAAAATGTGGGAGAGGGATGGATAATGGTCGGTGTCCGCTATCATAGCAATCCTCACGAAACGAAAGTGGTGACGCGGCGGGACGACTACTGCGTTTCTTCTCGTGGGTTACGTTCTCGAGTTTCCAGCGCACCTTCCTTGTCACTTTCCTCGTCTAAATCAACCAAACTTATCAATTCAATTCCTCTAATTTATTAAGAATCTTCTCATGGGTAACGATCTCCCGTTTCTCCCTCAGAATTCAATTCCTCTAAATTATCAACAATCTTTTGTGAAAGCCGATATTATTTTGGTATGGTATAAGATTTTATTAGTGGATCATGGTTTGATGTATTTATAGGAAAGAGATTAGGATATTGCTATCACGATTTAATTGTGTGCTCGGGAGGTCACCCATACCAATATTACTCTAGCTTGAGCATGCTTAACTGTATGGTTAAACCGACTTGCTTGTAAAACCTTCACCAAGTGGTGTGCCTTATGAACCATTCATTAGAAAGCCCCTAAAGCTCATCATTTGATAAGCAGGAGATATTTCTACAGCAAGTCAAATTATAATATTGCTATCACAATTTAACCGTGGCGTTTTTGAGTCAAACTCATTGAAAATGAGTGAAGGACTTTTATTATCTTAGTTGTTGAACTCTCAATTAATCTGATAGATTCAATTTCTTTGTGTAGTTTATTCATATTGATTGATTGCTAGAGTCATTTATATTTAGCCTTTAGAAGTAATCTTTTTAAGATTGAAACACATTAAGATACCTAAGATATTTTGCTCATTTTGGTGGAATAACTAAACGTTAGTCTCATTTATCATAATCTCTTGGACTAGTTCGTTAGAGGTAATTTAACTCTACTCAACACAACAAACAATGCCCACTAAAGATATTTTAATCAAACTTTTAAAAATATCAAATTAAAATATATTTGATGAGATATGGGGTATAATGATTCATTGGAGGCAATTCAACTATAGTCAAAACCTAAAAATCTCATTACAGCTGATGGAATAGAGGGGTAATAGTTTATTGAAGGTAATTCAATAATAGTCTAGATTAGACAAATGTATGTACTCAAAAAAATATGCATTAAAATTAAAGAGAAGAGATGTCCACAATCCATAGTAATCATCATTATCATCAAACTAAAATTATTCTACTTTTACATTAATTTTGAACCCTATCTTTATCAACTATAGTGACCTCCTCTTAAGACTTAGTATATTACTAAAAAATAAAAATAAAACTAGCTTATATATACCTTTATATATATTACGCAGAGAGTAATCGTTCTCGAGGTGCCTATTTTCATTTAATCCCAAGGTTATTTTAATCGTAGTTGGGATTTATGAAAAATGAAAATAGGCGCCTCGAGAATGATTACTCTCGGTGTAATATATATAGAGGTATATATAAGCTAGTGGCAATCGCGGCGCAATAGGAAAAGTATTTTTAATTTTTTTTCTATTTTTTTAAGGTAAGTGCTGAATTATTTATTTCTTTTTATATAAAATTGTATAAACTTATTATAAAATTATTCTTGAATATTTTATTTTTTAATTCTATATATGGTGTTTATTTGGATCACTTTAATTTAGTTTTATTTTAAGCATATTGTTACGTAAAATGTTATATTGAAGAGTAGAGTTATAGTTAGGGTTAGGGTTAGTGTTAGGGTTGGGGCTATTGTTAGGGTTTGAATTATGGATAGGGTTAGAGTTACGGTTAGGAATAGAGTTATGGTTAGGAATAGAGTTGCAATTAGAGTCAGGATTAGCATTAGGGTTAGGGCTAGGGTTATTTTTAGGATTATGAATCTTGTTAGGGTTATAGTTAAGGTTAGGTTTAGAATTAGAGTTAGAGTTAATGTTAGGATTAGGGTTAGAATTTGGGTTACAAATATAGTTAGGGTTAGAATTAGAGTTAGGGTTAGGGTTAAGGAAAGCACGAGGGTAAGAATAAGGGTTTAGGTTAAACATATAGTTAGGGTTAGGATTAGAATTAGAGTTAGGGTTTGAGTTAGAGGTAGAGTTAGAATTGGAGCTCGAATAAGGGCTAGAGTTAGAGTTTAAATTAGGGTTATAATTAGGGTTTAAATTAGGCTTAGGGTTAGGGTTAAAATTAGATTTACGATTAGAGTTAGAGAAAGGGGTAGAGAAAGGGTTAGTTTTAGGGTGATGGTTAAGGTTAGGTTTATATTTAGAGTTAGGGTTGTATATAGAGTTACATTAGGGTTAAGGTTAGGGTAAGGGTTTGAGTTGGGGTTAAGGTTAGGGTTAGGGCTATGGTTTTCATCTAAATTAAAGTAAGGGTTAAGGTTAGAGTTAGAGTTTTGAGTCAGGGTTAAGGTTAGAGTTAGGGTTAGGTTACGGTTTTAGTGAAGGTTAAACTAAAGATTAGGGTTAGGATTAGAGTCTAATTATGGTAGAGTTAGATTTACAGTTAGGGTTATATTTAGGGTTAGAGTTAGGGGTAGGATTATGGTTTAAAAAAAGTAATTTTCTTTTTGGCATATTGTAATGTAAAATGTTATAGTCAAACATAGATATATGGTTAGGGACAAAGTTACCATTACAATTAATGTTAACCTTAGGGATAGAATAAGGGTTAGGGCTGGAGTTAGGGTTAGGGTTTGAGTTATGGTTAAGGTTAGGGTTAGAATTACGGTTATGGTTATTGTTAGAGTTATGGTTAAGGTTTGGGTTAGAGTTATGTTTATGGTTAAGGTTAGGGTTAGAGTTATGGTTATGGTTAAGGTTTGGATTAGAGTTATGTTTATGGTTAAGGTTAGGGTTAGAGTTATGGTCATAGTTAAGGTTAGGGTTAGAGTTATGGTTATGGTTAGGGTTAGTGTTATAGTAAGGCTAGGGTTAGGGTTTGAGTCAAGGTTAAGGTTAGAGTGAAGGTTAGGGTTTGAGTCAAGATTAAAGTAAGGGTTACGGTTAGGGTTAGAGTCCAATTATGGTAGTGTTAGAGTTATGCTCATGGTTAAGGTTAGGGTTAGGATTAGGGTTATTATAGGGCTCGAGTTAGGGTTATTGTAGGGATAGGGTTAGGGTTTGAGTCAGGGTTAAGGTTAGGTTTAGGATTAGGGTTAGGGTTTTAGTTAGGATTAAAGTTAGGGTTAGGGTCAGGGTTAGAGTCTAGTTATGGTAGAGTTAGATTTAGGGTTAGAGTTAGGCATAGCGTTATGTTTATGGTTAAGTTTAGGGTTAGAGTTATGCTCATGGTTAAGGTTAGGGTTAGACTTATGGTTATGGTTAGTGTTAGGGTTATAGTAGGGCCAGGGTTAGGGTTAGGGCTTGAGTAAGGGTTAAGGTTCTAGAGTTATGGTTAGGGAAAAGTTTTAAGCCAAGATTAAAGTTAGGGTTAGGGTTATGGTTAGAGTCTAATTATGGTAGAGTTAGATTTAGGGTTAGAGTTAGGGACAAATTAATGTCTATGGTTAAGGTTAGTGTTAAAGTTAGGGTTAGGGTTAGTGTTAGAGTTAAGGTTAGGGTTAAGGTTAGAATTAAGGTTAGGGTTAGTGTTAAGGTTAGGGTTAGGGTTAGAGTTACAGTTAGGGTTAGCATTAGGATGAAAATTAGGGTAAGGGATAGGGTTTGAATTAGAATTAGGGTTCTTGTTAGGGTTAGAGTTACAGTTAGGGTTAGAGTTAGAGTTAGGGTTAGGGTTAGGTTTAAAATTAGAGTTAGAGTTGGGGTTAGGGTTAGGGTTAGAATTAGGGTTAGAAATATAGTTAGGAATAGAGATAGAGTTAGGGTTAGGATAAGGGTAAGAATTAGGATGAGGGTTAGAATTAGGGTTACAAATATAGTTAGGGTTAGTGTTAGGGTTATAATAAGAGTTAGGGTTAGGGTTAGAGATAGAGTTAGAATTAGAGTTTGAATAAGGGTTGGAGTTAGAGTTAGAGTTAGGGTTGTATTTAGGGTTAGAATTAAGGTTAGGATTAGAATTAGTGTTAGAGATAGGGTTACGGTTAGTGTTAGGGTTATGGTTAGGGTTAGCATTAGGGTTATGGTTAGGATTAGCATTAGGGTTAGGGTTACAATTAGAGTTAGAGTTAAAATTAGAGGTAGTGTTAGTGTTAGTGTTCATATAAGAGTTAGAGTTAGAATTAGAGTTAGAGTTAGGGTTCAAGTTAGAGTTAGAGTTAAAGTTAGAGATAGAGTTGTGATCAGGGTTAGATTAGGGTTAAGGTTAAAGTTACCTGATTAGATTTAGGGTTAGGGTAAGAGTTAAGGCTAGGATTAGGATTAGAATTAGGGTTAGGGTTAGAATTAGCATTAGATTTAGGATTATAAAGGGTTAAGGTTAGGGTTAGGGGGATAATTAAAGTTAGAGATAGAGTTAGAGTTAGAGTTAGGGTAAGGGTTAAAATTAGAATTGTCTAGTTAGAGTTAGAGTTAGAGTTAGGGTTTGTGTTATTATTGTTGTTAAGATAATTTTTGTGTTACTAATCATATTATAGCTAATAAAATTATAATTAATAAATATTATTACTCTAAATTATAATTATAATTTAGAGTTAGGGTTAGGGTTAGGGTTAATTGTAATCACACTCTCTCTCACATGTCCCATTCTATAATTCTCCCCCCACCCCCCCAATTAATGTATACCCTCCCCACTCCCCCTACGTTGTTCTCTTTTTCCATCTCTTTCTCTACATATATACATCTCTCCCTCCATAATTATTGTCATTGTCTATCATTATCCATCATACTCTTCCTCTCCCCATCATTGTCTACATCTCTTTTGGGCCTTATATATTCTTTTTCTTATTTAGCTCATCTCTCCCTACTCCCCTTCTATATATCTACATCTCATGCCTCCTCTAATCATCTCTCTCTCTCTCTCTCTCTCTCTCTCTCTCTCTCTCTCTCTCTCTCCCCCCCCCCGCTCTTTCTCCCTCCTTATTTTTCACTACATCTATCTATGTCTACCTCATGTCTCTCACTCTCTCCCCCTTGTCTCACTCTTTCTCTCTACCACATCACCTCATGTGATCTCTCTCTCTCTCTCTCTCTCTCTCTCTCTCACACACACACACACACACACACACACACACACACACACCATCTTCATGTTTATATATCTCTAAAATGCTCTATGTATGTCTACCTCATGTCTCTCACCCTCTTCCCCTCCTCTCTCTCTCTCTCTCTCTCTCTCACACACACACACACACACACACTCATGGCCTCTCTCTCTCTCCACCATCTCCATCTCCATCTATTTTGGACCCTTCTTGTGCTTTTTCTCTCCATGGCTCATCTCTCCCCCTCTCCCCTTTTCCTTCTACCCCCTCTAAGATTATCCTCTCTCTCTCTCTCTCTCTCTCTCTCACACACACACACACACACACACACACACACACATTGCATCATGTTATTTATCTCACTCTTTCTCTGTATCACGTCGCCTCATGTTAATTCTCTCTCTTTCTCTCTCTCTCTCTCACACACACACACACACACACACGTCACCTCATGTTATTTGTCTCTCTTTAAATTTGACTTCATTTCTAAAGTTTGTCCCAATTTATAATTTTTTTTTGCATTTCTATAATATAAAATCAAGTACATTTAATAGAACTTAATTATCTTTAATAGTTTTTTATACAATTAATAAATTTAGGTAAAATTTTATAATTTTTATATTTGATTTAAGTAACAATTTTATTATCTTTTCTTTCTTTAATATAAATATTATGTTAAAATTCATTTGTAAAATCTAAAATAATTTCTAAACTTCAATATTTTACAACCTCCAAAATCTTATTATTTTAATCATAAAATAAAATTACATATATAAAAATCTTTATTTTTAAGATTTGAAAAAATAATAAACTTTCATATAAAATGAAAACTGCAAGCGAAACAATAACCAAAAAAGATTTACAGAAAGTTTTTCCTTTCTACTTTACAATTCATTACCAAAATAATAGCAGATTTTCAAAAGAAAGAGAATATTGGTGAAAATAAAAACTTTCTGCAGTTATCTCAAACTGTTATTACTAAGTTTTTCTAGATTTAGTACTATTCTCTGGATGAACTTAGAGATATTAATAATCAATATTTGTAATAATAAAATTAAAAACAACATCAAGACTAACAATAATTATAAAAAATTAAAAATAGCAGCAACAATAATAATAAGAAAAGAGTAATTTCTTTCAGTGTTTTGTCTCTTCCATGCACCGTTTAATCTAATAGTCATGCACCAATTCACCGAATAAGGAAGAGAATGTAACATGCAGTTTGAACTTTGAGTTTTTAGAATCATGAATTTATGCATGAAATACGGAGAATCAAGCAGTTATAAATTATTAATCACAAGTTCTACAGCTGTCTATGCTTGTTATAACAACAGTTACATAGGAATCTTGGGCCAGTCGCATTCAATAAAATTAGATTAAGTACAAAGTTAGTCTTGATTGTAGTGTAGTTAAATAAGCATGTGAAAGTCCATATGAGGCATTTCTCAATATAAAATATGGCAATTGTAATATATTTTAAGCAGACGAATTAATACAAAAACTGAAGGTTTTTCTCCATTCTCGTTTTGCTGTAGCAATTGTGTTTTTTATATTTTTGATAAGTGCTATAGCATGTTATATTTAACATTAAATTAATCTTTATTATTATATTTAATAGTAGTTTCAAAAATTATTAAAAAGACTCTAAATACAACCAAATCACATAATCTAAGAACTAAAACATAAGTACCCATCACAGGAATAGTTAGAATGCCCAAAATTGCTAAAATAATTGCACCTGCAACTACCGTTACATAAGCAATTTGTTACTCCAATCTGTTATCTTTCTTAGACTAAAGGAGCACAAGAAAAAGTGAGATTGATATTATGAGTTACAAAAGAAATTTGAATGTATTTATAAGCATTTCTACTCAGAGATTTCCTATAACATTGTGTTAATACCAGATTTCCCTTTTTTTCAATTGTATTGCTAAGAAAATCACCATGGCCGCATTCTATATCTAGAGCAATTATCACATTGGACAAGTTGTTCAACATTGACATAATTATTCGCACCATTTTCCAATGAAGAATCCCATCAGAATGCCACACGCTAGACATCGTGACAAAATTACAAACTGGTGGGAATGAGCCAGAACCTCTCAATCCGCACTTAACCAGATTAAACCACCGATAGAATAGGTAGCAAGAAGGAACCTATAAATTGGAGCTGCAACAGAGCCAATTCCAAATGCATATCCAAATCCAGAGTCAGTCATTTATCTTTAATCCATTCCCATTCAGTCCCAGCAACGTGCTAATAGCGTCAGGAAGCTCCATGCATGAATCAGAAGAAAATGGATAGATCTGGTTAGGAAAGTACATATTGGACCAAAATATTTCAGAAATAAAAAGAAGACACCCCTAAAACACTCCCATCAAGCACCATTAACAGTGAAAAGTATTATAAAATATATATATCAAATAGATTTTGAATACAAATCTAAATCTAAATCAAACATGCAAGACTAAACTATTAAATGCAAGCCTAAATAGTTATGAACAGAATTCTAAATCTAAATGAAATTAATTGAAATTGAAATCTAAATCAAAGTAGAATATTATAACTAATTTTGAATTTCAATTTACATCTACATCTAAATCTAAATGAAAATGTAAATAAAAAATAGAAATCTCACCTGCAAAAATGTTACTCCAAAACTTCAATTTACTCCTATTCAAAAACTCCAATCTAATCCTCCAATAACCTCCACCTCTTCCTTTTTGCAAAAACATAAAATGAGTTTTATAACTTCTGAGAGGCTCCTCATATCCCCCAACAGACGTCTCTTCACATTCCACGAACTTGTTTCAAATTCCCCCACTCCTCGCAAAAAAAAAGCATGAATATGCATGCAAAATTATATTTAACAAAAAAAAAAATCATATTGAAATCATTTCGCCCCTGTTTTTTCGGGCCCTATTTTTTCGAGCCTATTATTTTGGCCTCCATTTGGCTTCCTATTATTTCGGCCAGCTATTATTTCGAGAATTCTTTTTTAATATTTAATTTGAAAGTTTGTAATCGCTCCCAATTCTTTTTTATTGACAAAGAATCTTGACATATTCCGTGTTAGACATTTGTGCTGCCATTGTATAGAACGCCTCTCGACGTAACTATATTGAGAATGGACTAAAAATAAGAATATTAAGAATATCAAAAAAAATAAAAAATCTTACTTTTACTCGTACTTTTTCAAAACTTCATGTTCCTTTATTATGTACTTTATCTTTAATTATAAACCATCTAAACGTAGAGTATACTTAACGTATGTATACATTGCAAAATCTTATTTTCACATTAATTAACCTTATCACCAACTATATCTTTTATTATTAAAAAAACTTGAATTTTCCTCCATAATTTTAATCAAAAGATACTCCATACTTTAGAGCATCAAATTAGAGAAACTTTATGTTTTTTATGATAAACTTATCACCTACCGTATCATTTATTATAAAGCACGTAACTTCACACTTTTCTCATTAAAATAAAAAATATAGAGGAGGGCACCTGAAAAATGCAATTATCCTAGTCAAATTAATTACTTAGTTTATAGGTAATATTCGTCCTCGTCATCTGCCATTATTTTTAATATTAAAAGTTGAACAATTCTACTATACACTTGTGCGGAGAAAATTCGGCAGAGTCATCATCCAAGTAATTTCCCGCGCGTCGGTGACGCAGGGAAATATTTTATTTTATTTTATCCCTGTAAAGGGAGCGGCACTGGCTATAAGGCATAGAAAGAGATAGAGACGTACAAAGATAAAACCATATAAAAATAGTGTTTTGGGATGGGTGGGTTTTTGTTTGTATGTTTGTGCGCATTTTCTATCCGTCGCATCACACGGGATGAGTGTGCATGGATTTTTAGGCCTTATCCATACTCGCCTGTACGAATGTTGCTCTTATTAAATTTATATGGAACTTGTTTTATCCACATTTCTTCCGTGTAAAGGCAATGTCTCAACAACCGCCATCACATGTGAGCGCCCTTCCCAAGGGATGCTGTCCTAACACAAAGTCCTCTATTATTGGGGGATTACAACACCAATTATTGGCCTGCCATTTCCATTATACACCAAACATGACAGTGGGGAAAGGTAGACATATGTTCTGGGGTTTCAAAGAAGCTTTATCCATTGCTTTAAAAAATGTATTTTGGTTGAAGATAAAAGTAGTCAAATGAACCTCATCAAGACAGCAAATAATAACAATAATAATATTACTAATTTTCATAAAGTCCTTTCCACAATATTCATGTGGGATTCTTGTTTTAACATATGAATTTTGTATGGTCAATTAAAGATATGCTTTGCGTGTAGAGAAAAGGTATAGGAGGATCTATTCAAATGGGCAAATTATAAAATTGAATTTCCAAAAAGGCATCACTCATGTGGGAAGTTTTGTATGGTATTTTGTATAACCCTTATTTATTTTTTAATACTTAAAATCACTCTTCTTAGTAGTAGGTTGTCTCGTCTCTCTTCGATACGTGTGTTTGAACCATTATGTTTCTTTTATGGTATTAGGGATATTATTTATTTTATACATTTAGTTTAGTTTCCTTAGTTGTATTCATAAGAGTAGATAGTTTTTTTCATAAGTATATCAATTATTTATTTTGGAGTGGTTGGAATCATTTTTCTTACTTGTTAGTTTTGTTTCCTCTTTTGTTATGTTTGTATATGTTTAATTTTTGTTAATAAAATTAAATATGTTTGTATATGTTTCACCTCTTTTCCATATATGTATAGGCTTGTCTATATATATATGTAGAAAGTGGTTACATGTCTTACTATAGACCTTATTTTTTGGAGTGGAATAGTACATATTTTTCTTATGCATTAGTTTAGCTTGCTTAGTTGTAAAGGGTGTCACTAGATCATTATAAGAGTAGATAGTTTTTTGCAAGGTTAACATCTACATATTTTTCAGTAGCTAGAATTACTTTTCTTATTTATTAGTTTTGTCTCACACCTTTCCTATATATGTATCCGCCCCTCTCCTCTATATATTGAAAGCGTTTAGCTTGTTTAGTTGTAGTATAAGTCAATATAAGACTAGATGACATGTTTTGCATTTGAAAAACTTACCTATTTTTTTATTAATTGGAATATTTTTCTTACTAGTTGGCTTTGTTTCACTTCATTTCTATTTATGTATCTACTCCTCTATATGTATGTAGAAATTGGGTACATATGTTAGTACATATTTGCATTTCTTTGTGTTGATTATTTTGTATTTTTCTTATACACTAAACTTAACTTTCTTAGCTATAGCAAATGGGTCATTATAAGAGTAGTTAGTGTTTTCACATGTGTAAGACCTACCTAATTTTTAGTAGTTGGAACTACAATTCTTATAGGTTGATTTTGTCTCACCTCTTTTCAATATAAATATTCAGGCTTCTATATATATTTAAAGTGGTTAAAAATATTAGCATATACTTTTATTCTTGTTAGTAGAATATAACATAAATTCATCACAATTTTAGTTTAATTTGTTTGTTGTAGTGAGTGGATCATTGATGACACTTTTCACATGTGTAAAATTGACCTATTTAAGTAGTTGGAATTACTTTTCAAATTGCAAAGGTCATCAACCCAACAAGAAGACTTAAAATTGCCATCGAGATAAATAACTTTGTTATACATGAATATCTTCATCAATTAGAATTTGTAACTTACTAGACCACTCTCGAGAAAGATACTCCCACTTGCTAATTTTCCAACCCCCCTAACGCCCTCTTGGCTAAAAAATTGGCAACACTTTTTCCCTCTTGCAATATATTGGTAAAAGAGACAAAGTTGAAATAATTCATAGGCCTAAGAAAGTAGAAAGATGCCAAAGCCAAAAACCAATTCACGCTATCGAAAATCGACTTGGTTAGAAAATTGATTAATATCTAGGAATCTAGCTCACAAATTACATTACTTTAGCTTTAGCAAATATCGCATTTACAAAGTATATATGTTAGAGAAATAAAATAATGGTTCTGATCTCTTCATAGATGGAGAAGAAAAACAACATTAGGCCAAAATGATATCTACCAACCCCTCCACTCCCAATGTGCCCAAGATTTCCTCTAGAATACCTGTCAACATTAATCTTGAGCTCTTTTATAGGAGGTTGTGACCATTTCCTATCTCTCTAGATTTTCTTAATGGGAATGCAGATCCTTTGAGCCTAAAAAGGGCCCAACCTACTCCTCTATAAACCTAAACCCTACATTGTCTTAGCTTCTCCATAATCAAATGGATAGATACATCATAATTAAAAGGACTAATTTCTTTAGTTTATAGATGGAGTCCCACTTAGCCAAGATTAACAACCAACTCTTGTCCTATGAGGAAGTATTGTCTTAGTCCAAGACCACCCTCTTTCTTTGGTTTGTAGCTAGAGTCCCACTTAACCAAACTCTACTTACAAAGATTCAAACAAAAATCCAATAGGAATTATCTTAGGAAAGAATCTAAATCCATGATGAAACTTTAGGCATATGACTTATGGTGAAAAAAAAATGGGATAGGGAGCTTTAATTCGGATGAAAGATCAGGGGCCATGAATCTTGCAAAATAAGTGATTTCACACATTGAAAGGAATATGATCCATTAGGCTCAAGGAGGCTCAATCATTGAGTGGATGCAACATGTTTATGTTTCTATGGATGAGATTTAATATGGTTATGCAAAATGGAAAGTGAAGAAAGAAAAATGTGAGTGAAATAGAAATAAATGTGTATTTAATGATGTCATTGCACTTGAAATGAGATCACAAGTGTTGATTCAGTAACAGGACTCCACAAGGACCTAAAATGACATCACAAATCACATGCATGTATGATGATTGTCATATTTTTCCACAAGATGGTGGATATATGTCAACATGAAATTACATGAATTCTTGATTTGATAATGGATAGTGGATAAGATGATTGGGTTCTAACATAGGGAGGCAATGTTTCTTTTATACCTCTCCAATCCATTTTAAAGCTTAAAACTTGAAGAGGGATGATGTGGATTTGAATATCTCAATAAAAAAGGGACCCTTTCCAACTTAAATATGGGTCACCTATATGTAAAACATGGCACTTCCTAAGGTACAAGGAACCCTATCATGCATGATGCCTTACAAGGCACCCAGTTCAAATAAGTATTAGAATAAAATAATAACTTAATTATTAAGTAATTTTGACTTGATCGTTAAGTTACCTTTAGTGCTCACTTAAGATAGAAATTTATGTAGTACTGACATATAATAATTATATAAATTATTAAATGATTTGTTTTTAGGGTTTCTTACTTTAGGTTACCATATCTCCTATATTACTATTGAAAATTGTCTGTTTTAATATAATTCTATTATTTGTGAAATAGATCTTTTCTATTTTCAAAGCAATCTTCTTTCCTTTTGCTCCATTCTTCCTTGTGATAGGTTATTTTGCATGTAGGTTGTAACACCCCGCTAAGGGACCGAAAAGAAATGTTACCAAACTTAGTAAAACTTTAGGTCATTTCTTTTGGGTCCCTTGGCATATATATATATATATATAAAAGTTATTTTAAAATATTTTTTTTAAAAATCAATTTATTATGAGCATCAAATAATTAGGAGACTCTTGTAAATGCTGAAAATTATTCCAAATTCCGACTTTAGTAGCATCACCACTATTTTAACAAAATACAATATGATTTTAACTTAGCAATTTAAATGAGCATATACCTTATCCGTAGTAAGTTTTAGAAAGGTTGATTTCAGATATTATGGGGGTTAAACCTTAATTTTTATGTGAATATAAATATAACTATAGGGTAAACAAGGATCCTTTTAACCTAATAACATACTATGAAACAGAAACTAAAACCTCACATGTTTGACTTAACCATGTGATTAAGCAAACTAAAATATGTACTTGTATCTTGTTTCTTTATGTTATCTATGTTTTGGGGTTCTGGGGTTGACTAGATTGTTGACCAGTTATAGGACATCTACCAGAGGCTCGATGGTTATGTGAGTGTGGTATCATGTTGACTCGATCTCAATCATTTTTGTTGAACCATGTATGTGATGGTATGCTTATGATGAGTATGTTTATATTGTTGGTTACTATGTTTCAATGTCTTTGTGGGATAGTGAGATTTATGCTATAAGATACTTGATTTAACCATTTTGAGCCATTGATTAGTATTGTTGGGATACTTTTCGATTGCTCATTAAGAACCGATGGATATTGTGATTTATCTTTGTTGCTTTCCAGTTGTTTGCAGAGAACTGATGTGATTATTATGATTATCTTTATGATGCTTCCCAGTCACTTGTATAGGATTGAGGTGATTTTACTATGATTATGTGATTTGTGATTTCATGAGCTTAGAGTAGGTAATCTTTATGTAGTGTCGGGAAGTGGCTTGCAATGGGGGCTGGTGCCTTAAGTGGTTTCTAGGGTAACCCATTGTAAGTTGTTTAATAAGTGAAAACATTACACTAAATGAGAGTAAAGTGAACCTAATAAGATTTAATTGTATGTTCTCGCCCATGCCTCAAGTGTTAGTACAGGCTAGGATGGGAGTAGAGAGAATGCTTGGTTGTGACCTTGCATTTCATAGTATGCCTTGTCAGTACGAGAGGATACTAGTGGCTGCAGTGGGATCACTAGGGACCCAGGAGTCCTAAGAGACTACTCAGGTAACTCCGAGCATGATTCATGCGATGGCACTTTCCTGCTTACATAGTAGATTCCTATGTGTCTTTGTGTGTCTTTGGGTATAGATTTTGACTTGTCTTGGAACCCTTTGAGTTAGATTACTTTTAGGATTTCCTAGACTTAGAGTGTACTTTTGATATGTGGATTGATATCCTATTTGGGACTCGAGGCTCTCTCCTCAGCACAGTGGGAGTGGGCCATTTAGGTTCCACGCAGTTGAGTGGTAGTGCTTTTTCACTCTTACCATTGAGATCCGTTTGTAGTCACCATGGTTGGAGCTTCTTGGGATGCTTGTTTATCATGTTTAGATGATGTTATTTACTGACACATTTCCTTATATTGATGATCATCATCTGATAGGTGATGTTATCTACTTTGTAGGATCATCTTATGTTTTATTCTAGTATGTTAGATTTCCTTATGTTTATGTTGTAGTATGTTTACTAGTGATGTCCCTATTACGATAGTACTGACGATCTGATTGGTGGCTTGGGATGTTATGCACGTTGGATGGCTAGGGACCACGATGGTCTTATGATGCTATTGACGGTTGGGAGGAACTGCGCACTTAGTTGTGTTTTATGATGGATGGATGTAACATGTATGTTATTGGTTTCATTACTTTATTGTACTTGTATCATGGATCCGAAGAGGATGATGTATTTCTATTTCTACATGTGTATATTCTTTTAGCCTTTCATACCCTATGACATGTACAGTGGATGATTGAGCATTCCGAATTTAATTTTCCAAGAGGCATTTAGAACAAATGTATATTATGGACATTGGACTTTTCATTATTCTTTAATGAGGATGTGGTAGTTGTTAGATTTAGTATTAGGTTAAATTTAAATCTAATTCAATGTCATGGGACCCTTAAGAAATGTAACCTGTTATATATGCTTTTAGTTGATTGTATGTTATTGCTTCCGCTACTATGTGTTTGATGTGTATGGTATTCTTTCTTACTTCAAAAAAAAAATGTTGGAAAACTTAGTAAAACTTTAGGTCTTTTCTTTTGGGTCCCTTGGCAGGGTGTTACATAGGTGTTCTTTGGGTTCTATGAAGTTGTATTTCACAACCATGTATAATAAGCCATAAGATATCTAGTAGATCCCAATAAGAAAGTAGTTTGTATGAGTTCCCTTAGATAACATTAGATAACACTACTCAAATCAAAAGTCTAAACAAGGAAAATAATTAAAATTGAAAATATAGAAGAAAAAATGATACTTTACTCAATGTGTTTGCATAAACATGCTTACAAAAGATGTTAACATAGATTAGAAGAGACAAAAGGTTGGTACAATAGAAATTACAACCCAAGATGAGTCATCCCATGCAATGAAAATGATCCCTTAACCTGAAACAACCAAGATATCCTCTAGAGCTCAAAAATGCAAAAAAATGAATAAAATATACTTGGATTAGAATGTAGAAAAATCATTGGAAAGATCAAAGAACAAGCTTTCTAATGATATAATTTTTTTCCCAAAATGGAGACCAGATGCTCAAGGTATGTCTCCTCGAGTGCAAAATAGAACCCTAAATTTTGATAATAGAAAAAGAAATAAATTAAAATTAAAATCTGCAAATGAAACCTATACCAATGTGATGGTCTAGGAACTAGACTTTTGATTGTATCTTGTTTGTGAAAAATGGAGTTCATATGAGCAGGAGATGACTAAAAAAAGAAGGTATCTCCAAAGGGCCCAAAAGGCATGAAAGTGCACATGTAGTGATGACATCATGATTTCTCTTTCCTAAATCTAATGTCCATATGGTCATCATAGGTAAAAAAGGAACCCTACCACATGACACTAACTAGATGCCAACTCAATGATGACATGGTGTTGATGTAGTATTCTCAAATCATATGACATCACACTAGGTCCTATGTGTTTTTCACAAACTGCTGACATAGATGTACCCTATTGTACTTGCTGACACATACATACTTTTTGGAAGGTGTTGGCACATTCTTGCATTTTAGTGAGATGGATCATTTACCATATAGACACTTTTCTTTTCGTTCCTATTTTGGATGTAACCTTCCATGTTTGATTGATCAACTCTTCAAGCTTTGGGATTTTATGCCATCTTTATATTTGAGTTTAATTGTTTTCCTCCTAATTTGAGTAGTGTCATTTGAGGAAAGTCATGCGGATCATAGTCTTCTCTACCTAGTCAAGTTCTATTTTAGTAGAGGTTCTTACCTTTCAAAAATGTTTGTGGCTTATGTATGCTTTAGTGGTATTCTTCATGATCATTCTTTTGTTCTTGTTCTCTAAGACATTCTCTAGTTTGGAGGCTTCTGTAGTCCTTCACTAGTCTTTCAACATTTTTTCCATCTCTTCTTGGAGTAGAGTTTTTCCCATGAGGTTTCCTCCATTTTTCCTCTTTACATAGATTTGGTTGTGATTGGGTACCTCATCATACATTATTTCCAAGACCCAAGTTTTCTTTTTGCATTGTAGTTTTCTTTGCTTTTCATGCATTGTTTACAGCTACATTGTCACTCATCTTAAGGTGGGTGTTAGGATAAAGTAATAACTTAATTATTAAGTCATATTGAGCTGATCATTAAGTTACCTTCAATTCTCTCTTCAACATAACACTTTATTCATTAGTGAAATTTAATAGCTATATTAAATATTAAATGATTTCTTTTTAGGGTTTCTTATTTTAGGTTACTAGACATCCTACATTAGGATTGATCACTATATACTTTAATCCAATTCATTATCTGTGAATTGAACTTTCCTATTTTCAGAGCCATCTTCTTGCCTATTTCTCCATTCTTTCTTGTGATAGGTTATTTTGCATGTAGGTATTCTTCGAGTTCTATGAAGTTGTATTTCTTAACTTTTGCAATAATTTGAACTCAAAATTAAATTAGGGGTCAATGAGAGTATTTATATACTCAAAATGCTTACAAAATTGAGGAATGAATTCAGAATAAATAAGAAAGACCACCCATAATGAAATAAGGCATATGCATGCATGATGAAATAATTAAATAGAGCACACCTAAAATTAAGGTTTCATAGGTAAATTAAATTAATGAAGGATAAATACTAAAAAATATATTAATCAAACACATAATAGAGTTTAATGATGTATGAAAGAGAAAGAACACGCTAAAATGGGTCCAAATAAATATAAATTGTACACCTTAGAGAGGTACTTACAATTTATGACACTACATTTATCCCCCACTTTAGCGCGAGTATGATTCTACATGCATTCTCATTGTAAAGTAGAAGAAAGAGATATGAAATAAGAAATACGGCTATGGGAAATACTGTGAAGAGATAAGCCATCATCAAGCTCAAGGGAACACATCCCCAAGATAAATATATTAAATTGAGAACTATTTGCAAGGGAACAAAAACAATAAATATAAAGACAAAACAAAAGTAGAAAAAATACATGACACAAAAGGTCGGTTAGAACAAAAAACAAAAGCTCCAAATCCACTAGTTGAAGAGATCTTGAAAGATAAAATGTCTCAACTACTAATATCATTCTTGAAATGATATTATAATCTCATGAGTGGTCCCATAGAAAGAACAAGAGTGCACATCAAAGATGAGACAAGACTCCATGATCAACCAACAAGGTGCATTATGCTTATGAGTCCACATAAGAAAAAGATTATTGAAAACACAAATTACACAAGCTAAAAAAGTATGCCAGGCTTGTATTATGTTGTGTGATTCATGAGATAAAGAGGAGTAATGAAAACAATATTGTAAACTTTGTGATACTATTTTTACTCATCTGAATTGAGAGAAGGTTTGCCACAAAGATGGAGTTGAGAATTTATTAAATTGTGTTATGAAAATCAACCCATCCCAAGGATAACCTAAGGAAGTATTGTATCCCAAGATATTATGTTAAAATAATGCAAAAGGATTTCTCAAAAGAAAGCATTTTGTCCTTGGGATTCTAGATAAATAATACACAAGGACATTAAACTAATTACCCCAAGGAAAATATCATCTTTAGTAAGGGGTCCTATGATCCCTTACCACACATCTCAGAGGTCACAAGGGTTTTTAAGAGGCTTTATGACACATTAAAGTGTTTGAGGACCCATTAATGTGCCTTGAGGGGTCTTATGATAGATTAATGTACCCTAGGAGCCCTTACAACCCCTTAGGACCATGTAAGATCCTAATATATATACTTAGGGATCCTATTAAGTCATATGGGGTCATATAACATATTAAAGTCCCCTAGAACCCCTTAGGACCCATAAGATTTGTTCTCGAGGGTTCATAAAGGGTTGGAAGGGGTCATAAGGGGTATTAGAATATATTAATATATCCTAGGACCCCTTAACATGCAGAAATGTATGTTAAGCAATCATAAGGGGTCTAATGACATGTTAATGTGTCTAGGACCCCTTATGAAATTTTAGGACCCTTAATGCAAAAATATATGCAAAGGGGTCATAATGGGTCTTAGGACACAGTAATGTGTCCTAGAACACCTTACAAAACCTTGGATCCCTTACCTTGTAGAAATGTATTGTAAGGGGTCATAGGTCCTCTTTCCATTAATTTTAGGGGTTATAAGCATTGTTAATGGGTATTAGCATATATTAATTGTTAAAGTTGATGAATGATCAACCCCATAGCTCCCAAGAATCACCTGCATGCAAACATTTGTTACAGAAGAGAGAAGCAAAAAATTATGGAGGCAAAAATTGCTAGATCCATAAACGAGACATTCTTGATGAGTAAAATGAAAGATTTCTATAATCAAAACTAAATGAATAAATTATAAATAGATCAATCCTTATAAAAGGAGATCAAATCCCTAATAGGAAAAAAGCTAGGTTGCATGATAATAATTAATAAAAGAATTAATTATTATATGCTTAAAGTTTAGCTTAATAAACTAGAGATAACAAATGACTTAATAATTAAATCAAAATGATTTAATTAATAAGGCAATATCTTATTACTCTAACACCCCCTTAAGATAAACTTAGGGAGTAGCTAAAAACCTAGTAACTATTGCTGAAAGTAAATTTGGGTCTTGGCAACAAAGGTCTGATGAGGTACCCAAGCACAACCAAACCTCTATAAAGAGGAGAAATAGAGGAAATCATATGGAAAAAACCCTTCTCCAAAAAGAGATGGAAAAAATGTTGAAAAGAACTAGTGAAGGACTAAAGAAGCCTCCAAACTAGAGAATATTCCAGAAGATAGCAACAAAGATGATCATGTAGAACACCACTAAAGCATGTAGAAGCTGCAAAGCTCTATCAAAAGTAACTATTAATCTGATGAACCTCCACTGAAATAGAACCTGACTAGGTAGAGAAGATTGTAATCTGCATTGAATCAAGAGGAAAACAAAGGCAAACAACTAAACTCAAAGATACATATGGCATGAAATACCAAATCCTGTAGAGCTGATCAATCGAACCAAGGAAGTATGATAAACAACAAAAGAACCCCCCCTAATGTAGACAAGGGTGAGGTGATAGGCAACTAAGAAAGTAGGCCAATATTTCTTGCAAAATAGAAAGAACCAAGAACATCAAGAGTGAGAAAGAGGTACAAACACCTATAAAGGCACATGTCATCGACACATCAAGGGGCTAATGTCATGGAAGGGACACTCATTTGACAAAGGAAGAGGGCATGAAAAGGAAAACAACTATCCCCCATGGCACTTCATAATGTAGTGCGAGTACAATAAATCAAAATGATGAGAAAGATCTCAAAAATGATAGGAGTGACACTTTATCTTAGTGCATCTACATAAATATGCTTACAAATGATATCAGCAATGATCAGAAAGGGCAAATTGCTATTACAATAGATAGTATAGCCCAAAAGAAGAAATCCCATACCACTAAAATGATCCCCAAACTTGAAACATCCAAGATATCCACCATAGTGTAATAAAGAAAAAAATATGATAGAAAGAGCATGGAGTAGAATCTAAAAGAAAAAATAGCATTTCTGAAAAGAGGACTGAACCAACTTTCCAAAAATATAACATTTTCTAAAAACGGAATTGGGATGCTCAAGATATGCACTCTGGAGTGAAAATACAACACTCAGATTTGACTACCAAAATAGGAAACCAAACTGCATAAAATCTCCAAATAACCTACACCATCATGACGGGCTTGGAATCATCTTTTTGGTACTTCTTTTTGATTGAAAAACGAAGTCTGGATGAATAAGTTATGGCCAATAAACCACAGACAGGTTTTTAAGACAAACCAAATCATAAAAGAGATGGTTTGAACGCTGTCAAATTTTGACTCCAAAAAGGTTGATGTCACACCTATGACTGTCAAACTTGTTGCGTTAGTACTTTATTGATGTCAACACTGTGCAGTGTCCTTTACGCTTTTAATTTTCAAAAAAAACAAAAACAAAAGAAAGCATGCAATTTCTTTTTGAAACTTTTATTTTTATTTTTTAAAAACATGCAATTTTTTTTTTGTAAAAAGTGTTTTTTTTTGGTTTTTGATTTATTTTTTTAATAAAAAAATTGTCACCTTGTGAAGTGTGCCCAAATCTAAGAGCAATTTTTTGCCTCAAATTTCAAATATGTCTAAATTGGACAAATTTTATATGGAAATAGGGGTTTTGAGTGCTATAAATCCAATGGCGAGGTTCATTTGGGCTCAAAATGCAATGAAAAGATGATCCCCCCAGATCCAATACAAAATAACTTTGAAAACTAAAACCCTTTGATTTTTATTTTTTTAAAAGCACAGATCTAAAAGCCAGAATTTTTTTCTCATAAACTGAATAGGGGCATGAAGATCTGGAGCTTTAATACCATGTTAAAGTTGATGAATGATCAACCCCACAACTCCCAAGAATCACTTGCATGCAAACACCTATTATAGAAGAGAGAGGCAAAAAGCTATGGAGGCAAAAATTGCTAGATCCATAGACGAGACATTCTTGATGAGCAAAAAGAAAGATTGCTATAATCAAAACTGAATGAATAAATTACAAATAGATCAATCCTTATAAAAGGAGATCAAATCCCTAATAAGAAAAAAGCTTGGTTGCATGATAATAATTAATAAAAGAATTAATTATTATATGCCTAAAATTTAGCTTAAGTAAACTAGAGATAATAAGTGACTTAATAATTAAATCAAAATGATTTAATTGATAAGGCAATATCTTATTACTCTAACATTTATATCTTATAACTATTTAGGATTCCAAACATGTATTCTTAGGGGTCTAAAAGGGTCATAAGAGGTGGTAGGGTTCTTAGGACAAATTAATGTATCATAGGATCCCTATGACACTTTATGATCCCTAAGTTGTAATCTCAATGATTGTAAACGGCTGCAAGGGGTCAAAAAAGGTCTTAGAATACATTAATGTGTCGTAGGACCCCTTACGACACCTTAATACCCTTTACCGCATACATATGTATGGTAAGGGGTCATAAGGTATTTTTAGACACATTAATGTGTCATAAGACCCCTTATGACACCTTAGGACCCCTTAACTTGCACAAATGTATGGTAAGGGGTCATAAGGGGTCTTTAGACACATTAATATGTGATAGGACCCTTTATGACACCTTAGAACCCCTTACCATGCAAAAATATATGGTAATGGGTTGTAGGAATCTTACCATACATATTAGGGGTTGTAAGTGATTTTAAGGGGTCCTAGGACACATTAATGTGTCTAAGGATACATTAATATTATTAACAGGTCTTATGAAAAATTAATGTGTTCTTAGACCCCTTACAATTCCATATAACTATTTCAGATTCGTTACATATATTCTTTGTTAGCATGAATGTCAATGATACTACATTGGGGGAGTATCCTAAGCATTGGAGAGTATTGATATGTTGCATTCATGACTATGTTTTTCATTGATGTTAACATAGCATGGTTTCTATGAAGACTGAGAGAACAACGATCAGAGATCTTACTGATGTGTACAATGGTTTGATTGTCTTGTGATGTGCAATTAAGGACATGTTCTAGACTATGTCTTGATGACATGGTTAAGTGCATAGAGTCCAAGTCAATGGCGTATGACATTTGTACCTAATTTATCGAGAGCAGTGTAGAAACAAAGTATTGTAAAACAATATTATGATGTTTGATTGCTAGCTTTCATTTGAGATGTAATGAAGAAGTGTGTAAGTCACAAAGTGATAGAGGATAGTTATGTGGTGACATTAGCAAGTGCATAAGCCATGGTATCACAAATGTGAATTTTTGTATAGACTATGAGCTAACAGTTTCTATTATAATTGTAATTTAATTAATTATCTTATTATAATTATTTGAGTAAGCCTGAAGGCCGACTCAAAGAATTATTATAAAGATATGGTATAAAGGAAAGTTTTTCTCATTATTTGTAGTGTGTGAATGTACTTGTATCAAGTGGGATGCGAAGTAAATTACAAAGAATGAAAAAGAACAAAAGGCTTACTGAATGCGAGTAAGTGATCCAAGGGATTATTAGATGTGTAGTATGAGATTTGGTTACAAGATCTAAAGGTGCAAAATTCTGTTTGATAGGACAGAGATAGAGGAAGGAAGTACAATTTAGTTCTATTATTCTGGAAGGAATAATACAGAGATCATTTGGTTAGAGGGTTCATTATTCTTAACCTTAAAGCTGTTTGGGTAGTGGGTCTAGCTGTCTTCCATAACTCCTAACAAGGTTAGCACAACTCCTAATAGGGTTGGAATCTCCTAATAGGGATTCAAAGTCTTTTAATAGGGACTCATATGTACTGAATCTTGTAATAGAATCCTAACAGGATCTATCCTCTAACAAGGAATATTTATATTAGTACATCATCTTATGGTTACCATCCCTACCGGGGTTTTCTCTTTGATCAAGGGTTTCCCTAGTTAACATATCTAGTGTTAATTGTGTATGAGTATCTTGTTGTGGTTTCAATTTATATTACTTATATGGTTAAGTTTTTCTAAGCTTGATGTTTATGGTAATAGTTAGATCATTGATTCACCCCCCACTACCCCCTCTTAGTTATATCAGTGGACTATATATTTTAACAATTGGTATCAAAGTATTAGGTCCTTGAAGAATAAGCTTAACAAATTTGGGAAATCAATGGAAAATATGTTCAAGAAGGATAATCCAAGATTTGATGGGGCCAACTATGATAGTTGGAAGGAAAATATGAAGACTCATCTTTTGTGCATGGGTCCTAGATATTAGCTTTTGAAAAAAGCTAATAAGACAATTGTTGATGAAGGAAAGATAGAGGAATGCAATGAGGGAGAAAGAGATTTGTTCATATGTAACATGAGAGCCAGAGAAGCCCTATTGTCATCTCTTTCATAGAATGAATACAATTAGGTAAAATCACTTCAAACTTCTCATGGAATTTGGAAAGAATTAGAAGTTACTTTTGAAGGTGATGATCATGCAAAAAAATTGATATTGCAAAATTAAATTTGCACATTTCAAGAAGCTAAGATGATGGAAGATGGATCTGTGAGAAGTTATGTAAGTAGAATATTAGGAATTATTGCAGGAATTTAGTCTCTTGGTGGAACTAAAGAAGATGACGAGGTTATATGGAAGATCTTGAAAAGTTTGACACCACCATTCAAGAAAATAGCTCAGATGATTTAGCTAGTAATGCCCTACACCAAAGATTTCACAAAGGAAACATTGATTGGAAGATTAGAGTTTGTAGAAGTAGAATTGAGACAGTCTAGAGAATTGGCTAGAGTTGAGACAACTCTCAGTGCTTTTAACATTCGACCTAATCTATCAAGAAGTGCAAGCATAAGAGGAGATTTTGTTGCTAGCACCATATCTGATGAAGACAAGAAGATTGAGGAAGGAATAGCCCTTCGGGTAAGAAGAGATAAAGATGGTAAGAAAATATTTAAATGTTGAACTTGTGATGAATTTGGTCAGTATCCTAAAAGAGAGAAATTTTTTAAGGGAAAGTTAAAGCCTAGAAGAGATAAAGATAGAAATTGTTTGTATACTAATGAGGATGAATAATCTGATGAAAGAGGTCAGAGTGAAAGTGATGATGAATTAGGATTTGTGGCTATCAAGGAAGATGATCTGGATAGAGAAATTAGGGAAGAAAGAGCTTTAGTTTCCCAAGTTGGAAATAAATTAGATTGGATAATTGATAGTGGTTGTTCACATCACATGACTGGTGATATGAATATATTTGTTAAATTTAGAAACTATGATGGAGGTATTGTTAGGGTTGGTAACAATATAACTTGTCATATCATAGGGATTGGATCCATCACTTTAGATGGAAGGACTAACACTGACAATGTTTATTTTATTGATGGTTTGAAACATAATTTGTTGAGTGTTGGATAGTTGGTGGAAAAGGGATATCAATTGTAGTTCATAGAGAAGACCTACATTATCAAAGATAAGGATAGTAAGATGATTAGAATTGGAACTAGATCTAGAGGTAATGTATTTCAAATGAATACTACTAAAATGACATGATTGGTTGTAAAAGTTGATAACTATTGGTTATGGAATAGGAGGTTTTTTCATATAAACTTTGACAATATTGTGAAGGTTATTAGTATGTATGCAGTTAGAGACTTTACTAAGATTAAAAAGCCTACTAATGTTGTGTACAAAGAATGTATTCTGACTAAGCAAAAGAAAGTCTCTTTTCCTTGCAAGAAGTTCACTACCATAGAGAAGTTGGAGATCATTCACACATATCTGAGTGGCCCTTCAAGAACAAGAGGATTCTATGGTGAAAGGTACTTTATGATTTTTGTTGATGATTTCACTAGATTAATGTGGGTAGCATTTCTTAACGAGAAATCTAAAGCTTTTGAGTAGTTTAAGATATTTAATAATAGAGTTGAGAATGAATTTGGTGTTGAGATAAAATGTTTAAGATAATATAGAGGAGTAGAATTTACCTCTAGAGAATTTAACATATTTTGTGAAGAGAATGGAGTCAAAAGATAGTTGCCTACACCTAGAACAATTGAGAAAAATTGGATTGCTAAGAGGAGAAATAAATTAGTAGCAGAAGTAGCTAGAGTGATGTCTCAAAAAAAATTGGTAGAGAAGTAATTAATACAATAGTGTACACTCTAAACAGAGTGTAGATCATACAAGGTATGAGTAAGAAACCTTATGAGCTATGGTTTGGTCATTCACCATTAGTCAAATATTTTAGAATATTCGAGATCAAATGTTACATTAAGAGAGATGATGATATTGGTAAGTTCGATCCTAGAAGCGATGAAGGTATGTTTCTTGGCTACTCGTTGAAGAGCAAGGCATAAAAATGTTTCAACTATAGAACTCAGACAATAGTTGAATGTGACAATGCAAGAATTGATGAAAAGTTTGGCATTGAAGAAAAGATGGTAGATTATAATTCTGATGAAGAAGAGGATAATTCTGGAATTGTTAGACAAAATACTAAAGTTTTCTTTGAGACTAACAATGACCTATAAAATGATGTACTATTTGTTGAGCATAGAGAAGAGAAGAGGTTTAAACCTAGAGATGAGATAAGAGGTGAGATGTCAATTCATACCTCCAATAGAAATATGACAAAGAATCACCCTCTAGCATAGATAATTGGAAGCAAACATAAAGGTGTGATGACAAGAAATAGAATAAATGAGGAATTGTGTCTGATTTCTCAAGTGGAATCTAAAAGCATAGATGAAGCTTGTAAGGATGATCATTGGATTCAAGAAATTAAATAAGAATTGGATCATATTGAAAACAATATGACATGGGAATTAGTTCCTAGACCCAAAGACAAGAATATGATAGGAACGAAGTAGGTATTTAGGAATAAAATGAATGAACAAGGAGAAGTTGTGAGAAACAAGATCAAACTTGTTTACAAAGGTTATTCATAACAAGAAGGCATATATTATGAGGAAACTTATGCACTTGTAGCTAGAATGGAAGAAATTAGGATGTTCTTGGCTTATGCAGCAAGTAAGAACTTCAAGGTTTATAAGATAGATGTCAAGTTAGCTTTTCTGAATGGAGAACTTGAAGAAGAAGTCTACATTGAGCATCCTAATGGATTCCCTCAGATAGAAGAAAAAAAGATGGTATGTAGACTGAAGAAAGCATTGTATGGTCTAAAGAAAGCACTTAGAACCTAGTATGCAAGCTTGGATAGGTATTTGACTAAGCTTTGATTTATTAAAGGTACACTAGATCATAATTTGTACTTGATAAAATTTGATAATGGTTTGTTTATCATTGTAAAATTTGTGGATGCCATAATATTTGGAGGAAATGATAAAGAAAGTGACAAGTTTTTTGAAGAGATGAAAAATGAGTTTGAAATGAGCATGATAGGAGAGATGAAGTTCTTCTTAGCATTGCAAATTGCACAGAGCAGAGATGGGATATTCATTGCACAAGCCAAGTATTTGAAAAGACTTTTTGAAAAGATTTGGATTAGAGAGTTGCAAACCTATTGGTACACCCATGATAGCTGGTCATAAGTTATCTAGCAAAGATGAGACACCTACAATTGAGAAAAACAAGTATAGATCTATGATTATCAATATCTGACTCACACTATACTAGATATAGAAAATGTAGTTGGGATTGTAGCTAGATTCCAAGATGATCCCAAAGAGTATCATTATGCAATAGTGTAGAGGATATTCAAATATTTGAAAGGAACATCTGATTATGGGATTTGGTATGATAGATCAAGTGATTTCACTTTGTGCACATATAGTGATGTAGATTGGGCAAGTAGTATGGATGATAGAAAGAGCACTAGTGGTGGAGCATTCTTTCTTAGACGAAGATTGGTTTCTTGGTTGAGCAAGAAAAATGACTATATCTTACAGAGTATATAGCTAAGGATGAGTATGTTGTAGCAACAAATAACTATAATCAAGTTATGTGGATGAAGCAAATGTTGAAGGATATTGGGATTGAGTTTATAGAACCTATTATCATTTACTATGATAAAAAAAGTACATTGAGTATGTCAAAGAATCCTGTATTGCATTCTAAGACAAATAATATATCTATCAAGTATAATGTTTGAGATAGAAGGTAGTAGAAAAGGAGATAAGATTGTAGTACGTAAGTACTAAAGATCAGATTGCAGATATCTTTACGGAGTCTTTGCCTAAAGATACTTTTGAGTAATTGAGAGGTATGTTTGGGGTTATGCCCTTGCTTACTTCTTAGTATATGAAGTAGAAAGTGCATTAGTCCAGTGGTACAGAGCGCTATGGTTAGACTAGACTGAATGTTGATGCTTCTTGTATGGGGGAGTGTCTAGTATATATAGAGTCATTGAGAACTCTTGGTAGTTGGTATTGAACAATGTCTTTGGACACTTGAGCTGATTGAAGAGTTGAAGAAGTAATAATAACAATTGGTATGTAACAATTGGTAGTTATTTTGTATTTGTTTGGAGGCCTTTCAAATTTATGTCAATGGGGGAGAGAATTAACATGAAAAACATCTCCTAAGCAATGGGGGACAAGAACTCATAAGTACATACAAGGAAGAGATATCTCTTTAGGGAGATTTAGAAAGATTCATGAGTATGCACTTGAAGTGCATCTGATGTATTGTGAGCTTTTAATGTGAAGTGAACAATTGATGTCTATCAAGAGAGAGGATTTAAATCTATCATGTTAAGATATTTTAGCATGTAAACAACTAATGCCAATTCTAGCAGCTAGAGGATTTCAGATTGATGAAAAGGATTTGAGATGACAACAACAACAGTAACAACAGAGCATAGTTTGGTGTTCTTAGAACTTAGATGTTTCTCATCTATGTTTCCATCAATGTTAAAGGGGGATATTATTAGCATGAATGTTGGTGATACTACATTGGGGGAGTATCCTAAGAATTAGAGAGTATTGATATGTTGCATTCATGACTATGTTTTTCAATGATGTCAACATAGCATGGTTTCTGTGAAGACTTGGAGAACAATAGTTAGAGATCTTACTGGTATGGACAATGGTTTGATTGTCTAGTGATGCATAGTTAAGGACATGTTCCGGACTATGTCTTGATGATGTAGTTAAGTGCACAGAGTCTAAGTAGATGGCATACAATAGTTGCATTTGATTTATCGAGAGTACTGTGTTGAAATAAAGTACTGGAATATAGTGTTTTCATGTTTGATTGCTATCTTTCATCTAAGATGTAATGAAGAAGTGTGCAATCACACAGTGATAAAGGATAGTCATGTGGTGATGTTAGCAAGTGTGTAAGCCTTTATATCACATGTGAAGTTTTGTATAGATTGTGAGTTGACAATGTTATTGTAATTATAATTGAATTAATTATCTTATTATAATTAATTGGAAAAGCCTCAAGGATGACTCAAGTAAATCTTATGAAGATGTGGTATAAAGGAAAGTTATTTTCCTTATTTATAGTGTGTGAATGTACTTGTATCAAGTGGGATGTGAAGTAAATTATGAAGTACGAAAAGGAGCAGAATGCTTAATGAATGCAAGTAAGAAATCCAAGGGATTATTAGATGTGCAATATGAGATCTAGTTACAAGAGCTGAAGGTGTAGAAGTTTGGTTGACAAGATTGAGATAGAGGAAGGAATTACAATTGAGTTCTATTATTCTACAAGGAATAATACATAGATCACATGGATAGAGGGTTCATTGGTCTTAACCTTGAAGTTATTTGGGTAGTGGGTCTAATTGTCTTCCACAACTCCTAACAGGGTTGGAATCTCCTAACAGGGATTCAAAGTCTCCTAACAAGGATTCATATGTACTAAATGTTGTAACAAACTCCTAGTAGGGTCTATCCTCTAACAAGGAAGATTTATACTAGTACATCATCTTGTGGGTACCATCCCCACTAGGGTTTTCCCTCTGATCAAAGGTTTCCCTAGTTAACGTATCTAGTATTAATTGTGTATGAGTATCTTGTTGTGGTTTCAATTTATACTACTTGTATGGTTAAGTTTGTTTAAGGTTGATGTTTACGGTAATAGTTGGATGACTGATTCACCCCCTCTTAGTTATATTAGTGGGCTATATATTCTAACATTCTTAGGGATCATAAAGGGTTGTAAGGGGTCACAAGGGGTCTTAGGAAAAATTACTTTATCCTAGAACCCCTTTATGACTCTTTAGGACCATTTAGGACCCCTATGATGTATTCTCATGGAACATAAAGGGTTGTAAGGGGTCATAAGGGGTCTTATAACACATTAATATGTCCTAGGACACTTTATGAAAACTTATTATTTTGTACCATACATAAATATATGTTAAGGGGTCATAAGGGGTCTTAGGACACATTAAAGTGTCCTAGGACCTCTTACAACACTTTAGGATTGTTTAGGACCCATAAGATATATTCTTAGGGATTGTAAAGTGTTGTAAGGGGTCATACATGGTCTTATAAGATGTTAATGTGTTCTAGGACCCCTTACCATGCACAAATTTATAATAAGGGGTCATTAGGAGTCTTAAGACACATTAGTGTGTCATAGGACCTCTTATGACACCTTAGAAACCCTTACTATGCATAAACATATGCTAATGGGTTGTAGGATCCCTCACCATACATCTTAAGGGATATTTTGACCATGTAGGGACCTAATGCATATTAAGGGACCCTAGGCGGTACCAAGGGACCCTAAGGAGTGTTAAGGGGTCGTAAAATGCATTAATACTCATTGCAATCTCTTAGGACACATTAGTTTGTCCTAGGGCCCATTAAAATCCCTTACAAACCTAATGTGTATTAAGGGACCCTAAGGGATACTAAGAGATCCTAAGGTGTCATAAGGGGTCTTAGGTTGCATTAGAACCCATTGTGAATCATAAGTAATAAAAAATCATATTGGGTCATAAGGGACCCTAATGGATTTTAAGGGGTCACAAGGAGTCTTATGACATGTTAGTGTGTCCTAGGACCCCTTATGACCCCTTAGGGACCTAATGTGTATTAAGGGACCCTAAAGGGTACTATGGGGTCATAAGGGGTCTTGGGGTCCAATAAGATCCATTATGACCTATTATGTAGCATATGGTTCATAATGGCTCCTATGGAGTTGTAATGAGTCATAATAGTCCTATAAGACCCTCTAAGATGACAAGTGAAGAGATCCATGTTGCACTATAAACATCATCTAAGATACTACTGCCCTATGCTCTAGTTAAAGATCTAGAGCATCAATGGTACATCAAATACATGCCAACTTGATTACTAGCTATAGAAGTGGTCATAGTTGTAATGTCCCTAACTATATTAATGGATCCTTGAAGTTGAGTGGTATGAACAACCTCATCACTTGCAAGATGCAATAGAAATAACCCTCTAACTAACAATGGCATTGCACACTAGTAACCATCCATTGACTTGACAATAAGGATCTATATCTTCAATCCTACTATGTCGCTCTCTGAGATATAGGGGAAAAGCATGCTATGCCCAACTTATTATATAACTAATAATGTTTATGATGTATGTGAAAGAGTCATATCAATTGTTATGTTGTCATTGATGTCAAGTCTTAGTTGGCTAGATATTTTGCCAATTTAGTAGAGTTCCATATCATTTGATTGATGAAGGGGATTTAAAGAAAGTATGATGATGACAGAGTTGATAAGTATTGGTATTCATTGGGAACTTGAATGAGTTGTATTATGATAGTGTAAAGTTGGTTTGATTTTTTTACAATCATGTAATGCAATAATGAAGTTTATGTATTCGCTGAGATATCTACACTACATCAAGTAACAAGGTGAAAGAAGGAATATAGTATTCACTGTGTGACTGCAATTATCAACGAGTGGTTGGAAAAGAGAAGCTAAAGTTTAGGGTTAATCGAGTAATTGTAGTGTTAATTGAGTGATGCATTGCTTGAGTGAGATATAATTTTCACCGAATATGAGCTAGAAGTGTTAGCATGCATGCTAATGGTATTCCTTTGGGGGAGTATCCTAAGGATTGGAGAGTACTAACATGTTGCATTCATGATTGTGTTTTTCATTGTTGTCAACATAGTAGTAAGTCTGTGAAGACTAGCAGAGTAGAAGATAGAGATCAAAACTTTGTTTGTACAAGTATGATCCCTGTCTAGCTACTCTACCTATCTTCACAGACTTATTGCTATGTTGACATCAATGACAAACACAATCATGAATGCAACATGTCAATAATCTCAAATGCTTAGGATACTCCCCCAAAGGAATACCACTAGCATTCATGCCAATAACCTCCCCCTTTGGCATTGATGGCAACATAGACCAAAAACATTTAAGTTCCAAGAATACCAAAATAGTACTCTACTACTACTACTCTTGTTCTCATGTTTTCAAATCCTCTTCATCAATCAATTATGAAAAATCCTATAGAACACTGCTTGTTCTTTATCTTCATGAATCTTTTTAAATCTCACTAATAAAGTATCTCTCCCCCATACATACTTAGGACACTCTTCTCCCTTATACATGCTTAGGAGATGTTTTTCATGATCACTTCTCCCACATTGACATCAATGACAAAGACCTCATTATGTCAATTGTTGCTTAAAGGTTTTAACTAGATCAAGTGTCCAAAGACACTATTCAATACCAAATACTAAGAGTCCTCAATTAGTGTTCTCATCACAAATACTCCCCCATATAGGAAACATCAACATTCGATCCAATCAAACAATAGTTCTATGTACCACTGGACTGATGCAATCTCTACATCATCTACTCTAAAGTAGGCAGGGGCATAACCCCAAGTATACCTCTCAAGTACTCAAATGTATCTTTAAGTAAAGGTTTCATAAAGATATATGCAATATGATCTTTAGTACTCACATATTCCAATCTAATCTCCTTTTTAGACACTTTCTCTCTCAAAACATGATAATTAATAGATATATGCTTAGTCCTAGAATGCAATACAAGATTCTTAGACATACTCACTGTACTTGTGTTATTAAAGTAACTGATAATAGGTTGTGAAAATTCTATCCTAACGTCCTTCAGCATTTTCTTCATCCACATTACTTGATTACAATTAGTCACTACTACCACATGCTTTGCCTCAACTGTGCTTTGTGAGATAGAATCTTGTTTCTTACTTAAGCAAGAAACCAGTCTTCCACCAAGAAAGAATGCTCCACCACTGGTGCTCTTTCTATCATCCATACTACTATAATCACTCAAAAAAGGTCATCTAGACTATGAGTCCCCTTTCTAGCATTTTTTCATAATTTATCTAATGCTTATCCTTGATCAAGTCTCCAAAAATCTATGTATTTGATTTTACCCTATAGTTTAACCACTTTCTCCTAATTTCATATTTAATTAAAAGAATATGTCCCCCTTTTAATTAAATAAAATTATCCACTCATCTCTTATCCTAAGTTGCACACACAAAATAATTTCCCTTATTTAAAAATAAAAGAAAAGACATTTTTGTCTTACATGGGGGACAAAAGTCAACTCTTCATCACAATTGGTGGAAATTCTTGTGCACATGGATCACTCCCACTTTCAAACTCCACCCTTTATCACATGCATCTTTCCTCATGATCTCTATCGTCCATTTCTCTTTAAAAGGGAGAGCTCTCTCCTCACTTCACAACTCCACTCTTTTTCCAACATTATGCTATAGGATTGAAGATTTCATACTTGTGGAGCTCCTCTTTTTCTATCTTCTATTCTTCATTCTTCATGATTCTCATTCATTCTAGTTTCTCTCCATTCTTATAGCTTAAATAATCTACTCTAAATAGGGGTTGTAATACTTATTTTATAGTTGAGCTTGCATTTTAGTTTCTCTCATTTAGCTTTCATTTGAATTACAGTCATTCTAGATTCTTTAATATTGGCACTCTTGCCTCTACTCTTTGAATCTTCCATTCTATGGTGCACCTTGCAAGGGTTTTCATATCTAGATTCACTTGAGAGCCACCATCTCATAGCTCTTGCACATCATAGCTTGGGAGCTATAAGCTAGATGATGAGACTCCCTCTTCCATGGGTTCTTCTCAAGAATAATGGTTTATAGAAGTGTTGCACTTTTTGTAAACACATTTTTGGAAAGGAGGTAAGATAAGAATAAGAAGAGGCAAGAGAATGATGAACGTAGTTAGTTGAAAAGTCCATGAAAGATAAATAAGAGAGATTTCTCAACATGTAAAATACAAAGCTAATCTAGAGTGAACCCTATAATGCAAGATAGTATGAAAAGGTGTAATTGCAATGGTTACACAAGTAGGTCCTAGTTTTTATCATCGAGCCTTATTAGGGACATCGAAAGATCATACAATCATCACTAGGATGACCTATGAATATATGAATATGATCTATATCATATAGAAATGTGGGAACCCAAACTATGCATCAAAGACATATAGGTCAAGATGGCTAATGTAGTTATATTCCCTAATTTAATAGAGCAAGACTACACCTATATCAAGGCACGAGTGCTAGGATAACCCCTGAGTGCGGTCTTGAAAAAAAAGACAAGGATGTTACATTGTAGGCCCAAAGTGTCAATGACATCCTTGAAAGACTATGAAGGAGTGAACACTCAACAAAGAAATCATCATAGACAACATAAAAAGAAGATAAAGTTCATCATAGCTTAGAAAGTTTAATGTTTAAGTGTGTTAGTGTAAGTCACATGGCCATTTCTTCAAAACTCATGTCTGATAGTGTGAAATATCATAACATCCTAGATTGTTGGCAAGGTATCCAAAAACTATTGAGAAATACTCGATGTCAAGTGGGGGGAGGGGGTGGTAGTGTTGAGAAACACTATTTTGCATTAGTTTCCAAAGAAACCATAATGCACAAGAAGACCCTGATAAGCTAAGAAGCTATGCCCCCAAGATGAGGAAAAGTGACAATTCCAAGCTAAGAAATGAAAATAAAGATGAATGGTGTATGATCACAAGGCAAGATAGAGATACTTGACATATTTTTTTCAGGATTTTTTGCAATTCTTTTTGAATTTTTTTAGATTTTTTTGGTGATACATTAAAGTGCCTATTGCAAGGTTTTCACTAAGATGATCATTTTTCTCAGGATAGTTAAAAAATTTTAGGATTTTTTCAGCATCATATATGATTTTTTTAGATATTTTAGAATGATTTAAAGATTAATAGTTCTCAAGAAAGATCACATCATTTTGTTCCAATGTATAGCAAGGTGAAGGGAAGGATGAATTAGAACCAAGTGGATAACATGGGTAAGAAAGAAAGATTGACGCAAGTGAAATTGGTCCTCAAGGACTCACTCCTCAAGAGTACCCAAGCTAGGGAAAGATAGCCACATAAAGTAGGTTTTGGATAAGCAATGGAAGTAATGAGAAAGATAGCATATAGGATAAGTAGTGAAGCCAAAAAGAGAGATATCATATGACATAAGTAGTGGAAGACAATAAGTGAGATAACATGGAAATGTGTAATCCAAGAGAGTAGACGTGTCAAGAGGTCTAAGATCCATGTTTTTATTTATTTTAATCAAGACCAAGGGGTCAACTTAGATATGATAGTGATGGGATAGAGCAATAAGAGTGATGTTGGATATGAGTGAATGACAAATCATGATAGGTTAGCTGATGAACAAGATAGACAATATGAAACAATAGCTCTACATTGTCAAGATAAAAGAGGAAGATGGAATAGATGGATGATGGAAGAATTATGCATGATGCTTGCTTACTAGGTTTTCCTCATGGTATTTATCCGAGGTACCACAAGAAGTGGTTTTCACCATAAGACAAATTTATTTCTCTTTACTTTTGCTACTAGGGTGCCACAAGAAGTGGTTTTCACCAAGGCACATTTTATCTTTTATCTTTTAATCTTTTTTTTTGGATTTTTTATTTTTTAGAAAGAGCTCAATCTTTTAAAATTTGGATAGTACTCCTTTAGGAAAGATAAGTCTTGATAAGCCAATACCATAGATAAGTATTCTCAAAGATGCTGATAGGGTGAATGAAGAGAGATGGTAGTAGGATAAGTATATAGAGGATAAGAATTCGTGTCTTGAAAGAATTGGAGGAGTATGGATAGCATGTAAGTGTAGGATTGAAATGATTGCATAAGGGTAGATGAAAAATTGGGTAACATCAACATTGACACACCTGATAAAGGGAGAAAGAATGACAAGGGGATCGTGGAGAAAATAGATTGAGGTTTAGATGTATGAAGTTCTTGGAAGAAGATGGAGTGGAAGGCTTCAAAAGCTTTTTAGGAAGATGTTTATAAGAGGATGGAGTGGAAGCCTTTGGAAGCTTGAATGTTAACTTAGATTTATGTTCAATATTCAAGTGTTTCAAGAGAGACTTGGGAATCCATATATCTTTAGATTTTCCTTTGGATACTTTAGAAAAAATTTCTTCAATAATGGGTTTAGGAACCCATATTTTATTTGATTTAGCTCTTTGGGTAGTGGACCTTTGTGGTCTCTTGAATAATTGTTCTTTCTTTGTATTCACATGTCGATTATATGAGACATAATGATATTTATTTGTCAATGGATTCTTGTATTTCTGATATTGATCACCCAAATTGCTTCCAAAAGACTTGGGACTTATGGATGGATAAGGCTAATGTGATTGGTTTAGATGGTTGAGTGGATGGATATTTTTCAAGGATGAATGTATTTGTTGATCTTGAGGTACAATAGGAGAGCTAGAAGTAGAAAGTGTTGGAGATGAAGGAACATAAGGTTCCAATATGGATGGAAGGTTTGAAGACTTTAGCTTAGATGGATAATGACCAAGGATATATTTAGAAGATGCAAAGGGATAGTGGACAAGGATATCAACATCTTTAGAGTGAGAAACATGACCAAGGCCATCAATAGACTCATGAGTAACTTTAGTAGGAGCAACATTTTTAGTAGGATCATTTGAAGCTTGAGCATAGTTTTGAAGTGGATGTGGAGAAGTAGAACAAGAAGGGATACTTTGATCTTGAAAAATCTCTTAGGATCCCACAAGCATATAACTTTTCTCCTAATTTTTAGTAAGCTCAATGGGGATAGTGGAAGTGATGTCTTCATCATACTTAGGAGGTGGGTAAGATATAGAATATGGAGGGGTGACATCTTGAAGGAGATGAAAGGGTGCTTGATCTTGATCTTTCTTGACATTTATAGATTTTTCTTTTTGGGAGTCCTCTTGACATGGTGTCACTTCTAAGAACAAGGGGGAATATGAGGTTTGAATGATAGGCTCTTGAAGAGGTAATGGGAGATTAGCTGAGGCATAAATAGTAGGAATAGTGCATTCTATGGAGGTTAAGGATCTTTAGCTTGAGTAGCATTGAAAATTTTGTAGCCAAGTGAAGGTTAGCTTGAGTTTATTTTAGAGGTATTCCTTGAGGGTACATGATGAGGCATATTAATGTCTCAAATTTGATATATTTTTTATATAGGCTGAACTTACTCTTTGAGCCTTGTGAAAAATATTTCCAATATATCTGCTTTAAATATCTTGTCAACTTATGCTGAATGTAGCTAGAACCTATTAAACCTATGGATAATGGATATGACATACCTTTCTTAACATTGTATATAAAGTGCAGTATTTCATATAAATATTTTAAGCTATGTTCTAATATTTGAATGAGAGTAGAAATGTTGTTGTGTATATGTGTTCGAATGTTTCTAATTTTTAGGAAATGGGAAAGTGATGCAAGAGTGGTTACCACTATATTAAAGAAGGATTAATGAAGACTGGTCATAGCATGAGAAGTGCATTTCAGTTCTGGGTGATAAGCCATGTCTACAAGAGGAGTTATTCCAGGAGACCTGACTTGTTACATTATTAGCAGACTACTATTTTGTTTCTTAATCAATGTTCTAAAGTCATGGTTGACATTCTGCCTTTTTCATCGGACAATGTTTGCTTTTAGTTTTTATGTTATGTTTGTAATAGGTTCCAATCCTCTATATATATATGGAAGGAAAAGGAAAAGTGGAAGTTAGTTGGAAAGATTTTGAAGTTGTTTCTCTGTTCTCTAGGAATTATTTAGTCATGTAACAAAAGAAGAATTCTAATGAGAGAGTAATTTTGGACTATCTATTATGTTCCTAGTTAGTTGATGCCAACCAAAGGGGCTCACTTGGGAGGTGGAATAGATTTAGGTAGAGTAGATTCGTTTCTTGCAATTTCCTATTTAAGATAGATTCACTGTATTAGTCCTGTAGCATAGTTACTATGAAGTTCCTGCAACACTTGTGGAAAATGATCATAGTGGATGTTTGAATTGTTAACTAGTTTAGAATTCCCTTTTCTATAGTTTCTGTAGTTCTTTGTTGATAGTTCAAGTGTGTTCACTATTATGTGTTAGTAGTATAGATTTCTTTCATGCGTTTTACTCTCCTCCAACATAGGTGTTAAGACTCTTGAAGGAACTTAGTGCACATACTGTGCTGACCTGTTTCAAGTCCTACATCCTTGTGTTGACAATTCAAATGTATTTCATGATGGAATAGATAGTTCTTAAAAAGGATATGGTATTCTTGATAGAGGAATAGTGGTGTGATTATCTTGACCTATTAAAAAAGCCTACATTATTTTGGTGTCATTTCCAGGGATGGTGTCAAATTAAGAACTTTCATGAGTCCTTTATTTTTAGATTAGTGTGTTAGTTAGAAACCACAAGATTGAGTGCTTGATTCACAAGTTTCCAATTCAATTGCATGCATCGAAGAGGTAGACAACGAGATGAATATGGGGGATTTCTTCCATGGGAGCCTGTTAATTTGAATGAATAAATTGAAGAAGAAGCTAAGTTTCCTTTTTTAGACACAATCCCTATTTTTCTTACATAATCGTCCTCAAGACCAGAACCTTTGGATACAAGTGGTCTTGAAACTTTTAATGAAATTTTGGCTAGTTTTCTTGATAGTACTACTTGAAATCCACCAGTTGTTAACAATCTAGTACCCAATGTTCCTTTTTACCAGCAACCTCATAATCAAATGCCTTCAGTAATGACACAACCTATTTTTCCATTTCCCCTCCCAAGCCTTGTAACCAATGCTAATCTCAAAAATATACCTCCAAATGCTCTTCCAAAGTTTTATGGCCTTGCAACTAAAGATCTTGATACTTTCTTGTTTGAGTTTGGCGTACTCTGTCATAGCTTTGACTATAATACTAATGCCCATAAGCTCAAATTGTTTTCAACAATACTAAAAGAGTCATCTTTATGAAGGTTCATGGGTTTAGGAGCCAATGCAGCAAGTACTTGGGATGAAATGCAAACTCTATTTCTAGACAAATATAAAGAATATTGCAAAGAAAATGATTCAAGAGGAGATGATATCTTTAGAATATCACAAAAGAAGGAAGAAACATTGGAAGACTATGTTTCACGTTTCTTGTATACACTGCAAAAGAACCCTCAACATGTGTTGTCCGAGGATTCACAAAAGCTAGTCTTTTTGAGAGGCATGAATGATAGTTTCCTAGAAGCATTAGACTTGATGGTTGGAGGAGATATATATCAATCTTCTTGGGATGACCTCAAGAAAATATGTCTTAATTACTCAAGGTCAATAATGAAGAAAGGAAAAGGACACTGGATTACAACTACTAAATGAATCAGTTAGGGAATTTCAAAGTTTGAGATATCTAATCTACTCTCAGACTTTAAGCAAGAGATTATAAATGATGTCGATACACATCTTGACATAATGGATACAAAGAAGAAGCATGCAGAAGCTGAGGTACAATTAGCTGAGTACTACCCACATTGCCAGAAGTAGAAGAAAGATTGCCAATGCAAATTGGTCGCTAGCATGGAAAACCAACATCTTCCAATTGAGTACATCGAGATAGATGGAGATGACGAGAAAGTATTCTTTGTTGCTCAATGTTGGCCATGGTCCCAACATTAAGGTTTACCTCAAGACCCTTTGCAAAATTCAAATCTATATGGTAATCAATGGAAAAATTGTAATACCCAAGGTCCTCCACAATATAGTCAACCCAATTGGAAAAATGCTTGGCAAAATAATCCACAACAACCTCAATGGCCTTAGAATTTCCCAACCTTCCTGGTAAAACCAACAGAATAATAAATGGTAGAATTAGTAGAACCAATGGCAACCACCCTAGGGGAATTGGTTGTCTACAAATCAATGAAAAGGACCTCAATAATGGCCTAACCAAAATACTAGTAATCCACAATTACCACAATTACCACCTCTAGTCCAACAACCTACACTAATGCCACCACCTACAAGTCCTAGAACTTAGAAGCAAACCTAGTTACCTACACAACCTCAGCCAAATACAAATAACTAGTAGTTACAACAACCCATGTACTTTGCTAATGCTGAACAATATCCTACTTACGCTCTGAATGTTGCAAATATAGATTTGAGATTTGGTAAACCCTACCAACACCTAAATTGCCTCTTATAACTAAAATACCAAATACTCTTGTAGCATCAAAACCCATAGTTTCTAAAGAGGTTGAACCAACTAATGTTACTAGCTCAATTCAAGCCCAGCTAGTAGTTGAACCTCCTTTTCCAAAGAAGCTCATACAAAATAAACCTGTACAAATAGAGGAACATTCTTTTGATATTATTGATCAATAAAAGAACATGCATGTCCAAGTACCCCTATTGCAAGCTATTAAAGATGTTCCTATCTGTGGCAAAACCATCAGAGAAGCCTGCTTGAAAAAGCCTACGAGAAAGAAAAATGACCCAACTACAGTCCATGCTGTAGAACAATTGGTTGACATTATGTTAGGAAAATTGATCATTCCTAAATATTTTGATCTAGGAAGTCCAGTTGTGAATGTGATTATAAATGGTCAGTCTGTTAAAAATGCTTTAATTGATCTTGGTGCTGCTATAAATATCATGACTAAAGATGCTATGAAGAAGTTGAAAATAGAATGATTGAGGGCTACCCCAACAATTATGCAACTTGCAGATAGTTCTAGTATCACTCTTGATGGGATGATAGAAGACATAGTTGTAACCCTAGACTCTCTAGAGTACCCTACAGATTTCATAATTCTATCTCCCAAAGTCAATTTATCTAGTTACCCTGTCATTATAGGAAGACCATGGTTAGCTACAACTGATGCAAATATGAATTGTAGGTCAGGGAATATGACCATGTGTAATGGTCAAGCAAAACAGAAATTTGATTTATATCCTCCAACACAACCACAACTAAATTTAAGCACATATGTATGGCCAAATTTAGAGGATGGAGAAGAAGAGTTAAACTCTATAGCATAGCTTATGATGTTACATAGACAATATTTTCTAAAACTACAGGAAGAGGATTCAGTATTTCAGAGTATTCTTACTAACACTTGTGTGGTAGAAAAAGATGTATTTGATAGTTTTGTGTTAGAATTAACCACATATGAGGAATGTGATGAGAGTTGTATTTTACTCAAGGAGCCAAACGTTATTCATGAACTCTTACCAGGTGAATTAGATACAAGTCCAATCTCTGAAGCTACTATAATTTATTCTACAACTACTATTGAGCTATCAAAAGGTCATAATCTCCATGTCAATCCCAAATTATCTTCCACACAGATGAAATAGTTAACAGAGCTTCTTCAAAAACATGAAAAGGATTTTGTATGGGACTATGGGGATATGAAAGGGTTGAGTCCTATATTATGTACTCATAGAATATATATCAATAAAGGGTGCTTACCCCTCCATCAACCCCAAAGAAGGATTAATCTATCCCTTAGAGAAATAGTTAAAATTGAATTGTAAAAATTGCTTGATGCTGGTTTTATCTATCCTATATCTGATAGTAGACAGGTGTCACCCCTAGTCATAGTGCCTAAAAAGGGAGGGAAATGGCATATTTCTGTAGATTATAGAGAATTGAATAAGACAACAAAAAAGGATCACTTTCGTTTACCATTCATTGATCAAGTTCTAGACACTCTAGCTGGAAAGAAGTATTTCTCTTTCCTAGATGGGTGCAATGGTTATAATCAAATAAGTATTGCTCCTAAAGATCAAGATAAAACCACATTTACATGCCCATGAGGTACTTTTTCATATTCTATTTTGGCATTTGGCCTATGTAATGCCCCTAAAACATTCCAACGAGTTATGATCAACATTTTTGTTGACATATCACATGATTGTATGGAAATATACATGGATGATTTCACAACATTTGGAGTCACCTTTGACGAAGCCATGATGAATCTTGAAAAGGTTCTTATCCATGGTAAAGAACATAATCTAGTACTTAATAGTGAAAAATGTTTCATGCTCATGTAGGAAGGAGTGGTACTTGTTCATTTCATATTAGCTACAATAATACAAGTGGATCCAACTAAGATAGAGGTAATTCTAACACTGCCCATACCTACAAGACCAAAAGATGTAAGATCTTTTTTAGGTCATGCTGGATGTTTCATAAAAGACTTTAGCAAAATAGCTAGTCCTTTGTACACATTGTTGACTAAGGAAGTTGAATTTATTTGGACACCTGAATGTAATGAAGCCTTCCTACAACTTAAGAAACTCCTCACCATGGCACCAATTTTAAAGGAACCAGATTGGTCAATTCCATTTCATATTCATACTGATGCATCTAACTATGTCATAGGAGCTATATTAGGACAAAAGCCTGCTAATCTGAGAATGCCATCTAGCATATTAGTAAAAGTCTTCATGGACCTGAGCTGAATTACATAATAAATAGAAAAGAACTTTTAGCTATAGTCTATGCATTGAACAAATTTAGACATTATGTGACTGGATATCCCATTTTTGTTCATATTAATTACTCGGCTATAATATACTTAATGAACAAACTAGCTATCACTGGTAGACTAACAAGATGGCTCTTGTTGTTACAAGAGTTTGATATTACTATTATTGATAAGCTAGAAAAATCCAACACAGTTGTAGATTATTTGTCTAGATTGACCATTGCTGATGAAGATCCAACTCCAATTGAAGACACCTTTCTAGATGAGTACTTGTTCCATATAGAAACTCATACACCATGGTATGCACACATTGCAAATTATCTTGCTACAAATAGACTACCCCCACACTTCTCTCATAAAGAAAGGAGAAAGCTAGCAGAGAAAAGTTTTCAATATTCCTAGATAGGTAACAATCTCTTCTATGTATGGCTAGATCAAGTCATGAGGAGATGTGTCAAAGAAGATGAGATATATGATATAGTGCATGCTTTTCATGATGAACCATGTAGAGGCCATTTTGTAGGAAAAATAACAACATTGAAGATACTTACAACTGGATATTATTGGCTAACCTTACATAAGGATGTAATGACATACAACTAATTGTGAAAAATGCTAGAGCATGGGTAGACTAACCAAAACTAATGCGATGCCATTCACTCCACAGATTGTAGTCACAACTTTTGATAAGTTGGACATGGACCTCATAGGTCTAATTGATCCATCATCAAGTGGAAAATCCTACATCTTGGTATGTACAAATTATGTAACTAAATGGGTGGAAGTTAGAGCAATGAAAAATGCAAGAGATGAGAAAGTAGCTAAGTTCTTGTATGAAGAAATATTCACCCATTATGGAGTGCCCAGAGAACTTGTCATAGATGAAGGAACTTAATTTACATTAAACTTGATCACTGAGGTTATGAAGGAGTACAACATGAGATAGCTGGTTTAGGAATTCTTGTTTGGTAAAAGATAAGATTCGTAAAGGAAGAAACTTACATTGATTTTTTTCTTTTGGGTTGCAATATGAAGAGGTGTGTCTCCTTCACATATTTTGAAGAAAAGATCTTTCTTTTTAGTTGGCTCTATGTTCTCTCTACCCATCTCTTCCTTTGGAGGCTTATCAAGTTCCTTGTCACCCTCAAGAAAATGGGAAAGTAGAGGTTACCAATAGAGAACTTGAAGCCATTCTGGCTAAAACAATGCACATACACAAGAAGGATTGGACCAACAGATTAACTAAAGCTATTTGGGCATACCAAACCACATGGAAGACACTGAATGGATTCACTCCATTTGAGCTTGTCTATGGTAAAGCAACAATGTTTCCTAGTGAATTTGAATACAAAACATTATGCACTACTTTAGAGTTGAACATCGGTCTTCCTGCAACACAACAAGAGAGACTCCTCCACTTGAATTTGTTGGATGAAATATGAAAGAGAGCTTTGGAAAGAACATAAATTATTCAATAGTATCAAAAATAGTGGCATGATGCACACCTAAAGAATAAAAAAATCCAAGTAGGAGATTGGAATCTCCTCTATGATTCTCACTTCAAAGAGAATCCAGGGAAATTGTAGACTCGATGTTTAGGGCCTTATGAAATTCAACATGTATTTTACAACGGCGCAGTGCAACTGACAATCATTGATCCTATTCAGTTTAAGTTACTTGTAAATGGACATAGGTTATGTCTCTATCATAAGCCATAGACTAAAAAATAGTTCTTGTAGCAATTCCAACCAGCCAATTCACCAGCTCGTATGAACACAACTCCTGCAGCAAAAGGTGACAACCTTCTTTCTGCAGCCATACCATGATAGAATTTTATGAGCCTTCATAATAAAAGCTCATTTAATATGAGGTCCATTCTTCCATTCAATTTTCTCTTTCTTCATATCAATCCATCTCATTTCTCTATCTACCATCCACCCACACTCCATGTCACCCACACATTCTATTTTTCTTGCTTTCAATAAACAAATTCGTTAGCACCTTTTCTGCAGTCATCAGACTTCACCACCTCATCAAATTTCATGTGGATGTACAATCTCAAAATTTTAGGTATAATAATTTATTTTACTCTTTATTCAACTTTAGCATATAGGTTTCAATATTTATATCTAACACTACATTATATATATCATATAAGACTTAAGCTAGTTTCTCCTTGCCATGCCAAAATTTTTAAAGTGAGGACTCTTGTGAAATTTTAGTGGGGGGTTAGGAAAGTTTAGTAATTTCCAAATGTCATCTCCACATTAGCCTAGTCATTTTTACATTAAAGGATGTACTTTAGTGGTAGTTTGATAGTTTTCATTTCATAAATTTTTAAAATCTTTCTGTATCTGCTATACCTTTTTATTGTGATTTTTGGGAAAGATCTCCTATACTTTGCATGATTGAAAGGACTAAGAGTTATTATGGGAACACCTGTAGTTAAAGCCTCAATGTCCTTCATCATTAATGTATCATTATTCTACATGCCAGAAACAAAGGAGTCTTGATTACGAGAAGTGGTCATGACATACGAGATTTTTCATTTTTCAGAAAGATTAGTTTTGAGGTTTAGAGAAAGAGGGAATTTGTAGAGGTAAGAGGGGAAAATTTTTATCATAGTAGCAAGAGTGGAAGCCAAAAATTTTAAAGATGGGGGGATAGCTAAAGAGGTATGAGCCAGTTGTTCATAATGTTTTACTCGTGGACATTGAAGTAGTTTGATGATTACATGCTTGTGGATGGCTTGGTTAGTTCTTACAATTAACAAAATTCAATGAAGAAGTAGAAATGGAGTTCATGATGACATTTGATGAAGGAGAAGCCTTAGTTTGGGGATTAAGAGTGCTTGCTACCGAGGAAAGGATAGAAGAGGTCATAGGATTACCAGCAATTGGGGAACATTATCCAAATGAACATGATGCCAAGTCTTCAAGGGCACAGTTCACTTAGCAAAATGACCCTCAACTAGACATTACAAAATAAGGATGTAAGAGAATTTATCTTCCACCTCCATATCCAGAGTTAGTGACCCACATTATTAGGTATTTAACTTGTGAAGGTAGGTTTTCAAACCTACATGCTCATCATTTTAAATTGCTTAGTTGCATAAGGCATAACATGCAAGTTAATGTCCCCATATTTCTCTATAATACATTGTGTATAAGTGCTAAGGAAACTCAAAAAGGAAAGGAAAATTTTGTTTCCCATCATGCCCTTATTAAGCTTCTAGTTGAAAGATCACTTAGGGATTCCTCCCCTATTTCATGGGTAGAATTTATTGAATCCAAGACCTTACAGCCACAAGCCAACCCTGTTCCTCAAAACTTAGGAAATGAGGAAGAACCCACAAAGCCAATTTAAAATCTAGCTGAGATGGAAAAAGAACCCTCTCATGATAAGTCTGCTAAGCCTAATTTAGAGGATGATATATTAAGCTCTTCTAGGGGTAAAGACAAGCGTAAGGTTAGCCCTAACCTTGAAAAGGGAGTACAAAATCCCTCTGTTAGGGTAACAAAAAGAAAGAGGTCTATTCCTACAGCAACTAATCTTGCAACATATACTCTAGTCATGCCTAAAGCAAGATAAACCCATAAAGTGGTTGAAGTTGAAGAGGTTACCATGTGTAGAAGCACTCATATGCAAGGTCGAGTATCTCCAGCTTCTATTGAAAAACCAAATGCCTCAATTTTAAAGTCTCATATAGAGTTAGTAGTTGAAAATGTCCTAGATGATTCTTCTATGCAATTGGAGCCCCAAAATGTAGAAATACATGAAAATGAGCCTGTCAAGGACAAATTGCAAGAGAATCAAAAAATGTGCAAATGAAATCCTACTGCTATTCTAGAAAAAATACCTAGCAATGATCAAACTTCCATGCCATCAGTCCTTGAATATTGCAATGTTTCTTTTATACCTTATAAATCTTCCTGGTATACCCAGCATTTCCAACAAGTTGCGAGAGAGCAAAAGATGAAATCTGAAACTCAAGAATTTTCCTCATCAAAATTCAGTCAATATTGTTTGGTCTATGCAATCATTTTATTTATTAGAAAGCCTTATGGAAGCAAGAGAGAGACTAGATGCAAAAGGTAATATTTGATAGAGATGAGGAAATCGAATCATTAAAGGAGCAACTAGAAAAATAGAAGTAACAAATGAATAAAGCTTTGAAGCTATTTGATCAGGCTATTGCCTATAGACCACCCCCAAGGGTGTATTCTATGTGTTTGAAAGAACAATTTCTATTATTCCACTTGATGATGAGAATGATAAATCTTGATTGTGAATTTAAGAATGGTTGAGATTTTTATAATGTGTATCAAACTTTTCCCTCATTGAAAAAGAACTTTTTGTGTGAGCTCTACTTGCATAATTTCATAATTCCACAAGAAACAGAGTGGAATCCCTTGCTTTACATAGGGGATGTTCACTTAAGAGCTCTAATGTCATGGATGTACAATGAAACAAATTATGATAGACAGTTAGATGCCTATAGAGACCTTGAAAAATGTTAACCACTGCCACTCCAAGCTAAATCCCATAAGCCTTATGACCTCTTGAGAGATTGGTTCAGATTAACTTGTGGAAGGCCAAAAATAGAAATCAGAGAGAAAGTGTTTGAAGAAAGGGAAAAAGTTTATAGAGAGTATCAGGCATTTCCTAATTTCACACAACAAAGAGCAATTGAAAGGCTTAGAAATAGATGGAGTCAACTGCCAAAATCTTTCAAGAAGGCTGAACCACATAGCCCTATTAATTTTGAGGCATCAATGAGTAGGGTGGCTAAATATATGCAATTGGGAAGGAAAATTAGGAAAGAGTTATGGATGCCACTAACTTTCCAACCTTCTACCCTTCTTTGGCCCTTGTATGAAAGCAATGCTACCAGGTTAGACTCATTAGTTGAAGAACACTTGTGTGAGCATTGGAGATGAACTAGAGGATATTTCTACACCTTTAGAAGTGGGAAATAGGGGAAGACAACAACGGGAGATTGCAGAGCAATAGCAAAGAAGTACAATGCTTGAGGACAAGCATTTGCATAGTGGGGGGTAGATGATAAGGCATATTAATGTCTCAAATTTGATATAGTTTTTATATAGTCTAAACTTACTCTTTAAGCCTTGTGAACTTATGGTGAATGCAGCTAGAACCTATTAAACCTATGGATAATGGATATGACATACCTTGCTTAATATTATATATAAAGTGCAGTATTTCATATAAATATTTTAAGCTATGTTCTAATATTTGAATGAAAGTAGAAATGTTGTTGTGTATATGTGTTCGAATGTTTCTAATTTTTAGGAAATGGAGAAGTGGTGCGAAGAGTGGTGAACACCATATTAAAGAAAGAGTAATAAAGACCAGTCATAACATGAGAAGCACAAGTCAGTTCTTAGTGATAAGCCATGTCTATGAGAGGAGTTGTTCTAGGAGACCTGAGTTGTTACATTATCTATGGGACATTATTCTATTGCTCAATCAATGTTCTAAAGTCATGGTTGACATTCCACCTTTTTCTTCTGACAATGTTTGCTAATAGTTTTTATGTTATGTTTGTAATAAGTTCCAATCCTCTCTCTCTCTCTCTCTCTCTATATATATATATATATATATATATATATATATATATATATGGAAGGAAAAGGAAATGTTGGAGTTGGAAAGATTCTAAAGTTGTTTGTTTGTTCTTTATGAATTATTTAGTGATGTAGAAAAGAAGAATTCTAATGAGAGAGTCATTTTGGACTATCTATTGTGTTCTTAGTTAGTTGAAGCCAACCAAGGGGGCCCACTTGGGAGGTGGAATAGATTTAGGTAGAGTAGATTTGTTTCTTGCAATTTCCTATTTAACATAGATTTATTGTATTAGTCCTACAACATAGTTACTATGAAGTTCCTGCAACACTTGTGGAAAATGATCATAGTGGATGTTTGAATTGTTAACTAGTTTAGTATCCCTTTTCTATAGTTTTTGTAGTTCTTTGTTGATAGTTCAAGTGTGTTCACTATTTTTTGTTAGTAGTATAGATTTCTTTCATGCATTTTACTCTCCTACAACATAGGTGTTAGCATTCTTGAAGGAACTTAGTACGCATACTGTGTTGACCCATTTCAAGTCCTATGTTCTTGGCTTGAAAATTCAAATGTATTTTCATAATGGAATAGATAGCTCTTAAAATGGATATAGTATCCTTGATAGATGAATAGTGGTGTGATTATCTTGACCTATTATGGAAGCCTACAGTACACATAGTCCATATGGAAAGCACTAGGTTCTTTGTTTGATGGAGTCATGTTGGAAAGATTTGAAGTGTTGGGAGATGCATAAGTATTGGAAGAAGCAAAGGTATCATGAAAACCACCACTAGATATAGGTTCATTAATATGATCTTGCTCAAGAGAAGTATCCTTATCACATGAGTCATTAGGGTTATTAATAATCTCACCATCAATAGGATATTGGATTTCATGTTTCACCTCAATGCAATTTGAAGTACTAAGCTTATTATGTCGATGATAGGAACAATAGAAATCCATGAATGGGTTTCCATATGAGCTAGACTTAGGCAATGTGATGAGCTTAGTGCCAAGAAGTGTTTGCAAAATTTCATCGTAAGAATATTCCAAGGGATTAAAATTCCTCTCAAAATTATGCCTAGGATCTTCTTTTTGTCTCTCAAGTGAATAACATGCATCCATATCTTCATCATTGTGTTGGTCAAAGATAGGTCCATCATGAAAAATTGACATAGGCTCAAAGGAGGTATCACTTGCTTATTCTCTAAAGAGGTCTTTACATCTAGAAGATGAAGACATTTGATGTCTTGGAGTAGAATATCTAGACCTTTAAGAAGATGACCCATGTGTATGTAAAGGTCTTAAGGGAGATTTATTTAAGAATGCAATATTCTCCTCTAACCTTTTCTCAAGTTTAGACTTCATTTCTATCATGCTCTTAGAGAGATGAAGGTAAGAAAGATCATTTGTCTCTTCTAGTTCTTTGCATTAAGTGTACAAATGTTGAAACTCTTTAATGACATGGAGGATATCATGATCATCTAGATTTGGTTGAGGTTTGGTAACACAAGGTTTGAATTCCATAGTGGTAAATAGATAATCAAGCATGAAGGAGACTAGATAACTTGATGTCAAAACTAGAGAGGTAGAGTGTTCACTTGTCAAATAGAGGTAGCAATGAATGAGTGACACATCAAGAAAAGTGTCTAATAAGATTATGACACTAGCAACTCAAGTCAAGAGCTAGGAAAGAAGCCCAAATAGCCAAGTAGATAGATAAGCAAAAAAAAGTGAACAAATCTTCCATTCAAGGAATGTAGTCAATAGATCAAGGTAAGGTCCTAGAAAGAAGACATAGATGAAGAAGGTGGGAAAGACAAAAAGCCACTTTAAGCATGTTTAAGCACTAGAGACATAGAAAATCAAAGTCAAATGATGAAACTAACCTAATAAGAAATACAAGAAAAATGTTTAGACTTGATATTTTGACTTGGTTGAAAATGTTGATAGCATAGAAAGTTCAATTTTCAAAAGAAAGATGTGACACATGGAGAAGTCTTAAAAAAATCAAGAAAAGGAAAAAGCAACCTTGCATGATACAAAAATATGTGAGGTCTCAAAAGAAAGCCCTAGAACTATCATCATGTGTATGTTCAAAACATTTTTATGGGTCTTTTCACATGCAAAGACACATTCCAAGAAAAAATACCTAAAGGACATGGTTCATTACTCAACAAATTAGCCCATGATTGATGCCCCTTCACCTTACACCAAGTGGTTACCAATGAGAGATGTTGTCTTTGTCATGGAGATTCCATTGGCATAACCAAGGGGACACAAATGGTGAGTGCAAAATCTTGGGGTGATTTGGGTAACCCACTAGGATCCATCCTTGCACCGAGATGTTGAGTAGAAAAATAAGGTAGTTTCTATCCTAGGTTCTTAGTAAGGGCTTTTGTTCATAACACTCCTCTTGCTCTTGATATGAGACACCTTATCATATGATAAGTAACAAACCTTGTGGCCACAAGAGTACCTTAAGCATTCTCACCTAGTGATTTCCTCATGGTCATAATCCCACAAGTACTTCCACTAGATGAAGACAAGTACTATGTATACCAAGGTTTTGTGTCCTTGATAGCCTTGAGTTTATAGTGGGTTGGAAGAGTCAGGTTTGCTTGTCCCCACTTGGGTCATTCCTCTTTATCTCTCAAGAGAAGGCCCATTAAAGGATTCTAAACTACACAAAATGAATAAACTTTTGGAGGTCAAGATTTTTGATTCACCACAAGCATGAAGAACATACTATCCTATTCCAATCATTTCCCCCAAACACACCAAGAAGTTCAATTAACCCACTTACTTTCAATATATAAAGGTGAGTCAAGATTTTTGATTCGCCACAAGGGTGAAGAACATACTTTCCTACCACCAAGAGATCTCAATTGGAAGTTTTATGTGCCTATAAAATATGAATAAATAGTAATATAGTCACACACAAAAATAAGGGAAATAAAGCACACTTGTTTGTTTGTTTATTTTCTTTGGGTAGCCTTGCAAATGAGTGCTAGTAGTCTTTATAGCAAGGTCTTTGACATGCATTCTTTTTAGCAATGAAATGAGAAACCCCCTAACAAACAACCAAGGCTAAGGAATAATAACCAAGTACGACTTGCAACACAAAGTGATTAGTTACCTCAAACATTTATGTTATCTTTTAACCAAGTGTATGCAAAGAAAGTGCAAGCTAATCACAAATACTCTCATTTTTACTCTTTGCTTTTGACTTAGTCAATAATATTGGACTTTTTTTCTATTATTTATGCTCCAAAAATAGAAATAAAAAGAAGAAAACCTTCTAAAAACCATAAAGATTTCTGAAAATGTAAGAAATTTAGGCATATCTTTTCATTTGTGCACTAGGGAGACTTAATTTACCAAAATAGACTAGATTTTTCAAATTGAGCTATCGAGCCCTAGTAAAACCTCTAAATTTAAAACATAAAGAACAATTCCCCTATAGAATTCAAAGACCTTTTCAAAAATGTAAATTTTTCTTAAAAATTTGTTGATTTGTGCCCAAAAAATGATAGATTATATATATAAAAAAAAAAATCATAAGAGATGCAAATAAATTCATAACACTCTAAAAATTTGACCGAGACATTTAGGATTCATCTAAAATCTAAAAACAAAATTTTAGATCTAGACTATAATTAGTTTTAGAGATATGATCAACTCTTTAGAACCCTAGGGTTTTGTCCTTCAAACAAATATGCACAAAGGTTATCCTTAAAACCAAAGTGATAAACTTGAAAAATCACTTGATTAGATCCAATATGCTATTGTAAAAAACTAGACATGAGAATGCAACTTAAAATGCCAGCAACAAAATGGAGCTAAAACTTTTGTTCTAGCCCCATAGTGGGTGCCAAAAATATGTGTACAAAAAGTGTCAAAATTCTATAAACCATTATTCTTGAGAAGAACCCTTGGGAGAGGGAGTCTAAAGAGCCATCTTATAGCTCCCTATCTATGATGTGCAAGACCTATGAGATGGTTTCTCTCAAGTGAACCTAGCTATGAAAACCCTTGCAAGGTGCACCATAGAATGGAAGATTCAAAGAGTAGAGGCAAGAGTGCCAACATCCAAGAATCTAGAATGAATATAATGAAAATGAAAGCTAAATAAGAAAAAGTAAAATGCAAGATAAACTAGAAAATAAGTATTACAAGCTCTATTTAGACTAGATGATTTAAGCTATAAGCATGGAGAGAAACTAGATTGAATGAGAAGCATGCAAAATGAAGAAGTGAAGATAGAAGAAGAGGAGCTCCACAAGTATGAGATCTTTAATCTTGTAGCATAACATTAGTAAAAGAGTGGAGTTGTTAAGTGAGGAGAGAGCTCTCACTTTTCAAGAGAAATGGATGATAGAGATCATAAAGCAAGATGCATGTGATCAAGGGTGGAGTTTTAAAGTGGGAGTGATCCATATGCACAAGAATTTCCACCAACTGTGATGAAGAGTTAACTTTTGTCCCCCATGTAGGACAAAAATGTCTTTTATTTTATTTTTAAATAAGGAAAATTCTTTTGTATGTGCACCTTAGGATAAGAGATGAGTGGAGAATTTTATTTAATTAAAAGGGGGAGATGTTCTTTTAATTAAATATGAACTTAGGATAAAGTGGTCAAACTATAGGATAGAATTAAATAAATAAATTTTAGGAGATTTGATCAAGGATAAGCATTAGATAATCTATGAAAAAATTCTAGAAGGGGGCTCATAGTCTAGATGACCATTTTTGGGTGATTATAACTACTTGCCCAATCCGCATCAGTATATACATATAGAGTTAAATCACTCGATCTGTAATACCATATTCCATAATTAGTTGCCCCTTCAAATATTTGAATATTATTTTTACTACTACATAGTGTTACTCTTTAGAATGTACTTGTAATCTAGCCACAATCCCAACAAAATTTTCTATATTTGGTCTTGTGTGAGTTAGATATTGCAACCTCCAATCATGGATATGTACTTCTTCTCAACTGTAGGTGTCTTAGCTTTTCTAAATAACTTGTGACTAGTTATCATTGGTGTACCAATAGGCTTACAACTTTCCAAGCTGATTTTGTTGAACAAGTATTTCAAATACTTAGCTATTAAATAAAAATTCCATCACTATTTTACACAATATGCAAACCTAGGAAAAACTTCATTTCTCCTATCATGCTCATCTCAAACTCATTCTTCATTTCTTTAGCAAACTTATCATTTGCTTCAACATTACCTCCAAATATTATGTCATCAACAAATATTTCTATTATTAACAAACCATTCTCTATTTCTTTAAATACAAGTTACTATTTGTCATACCTTTAGCAAATCCAAGTTTTGCCAAATAACTATTCAACCTTGCATACCAAGTTGTAGGTGCTTGATTTAGACCATATAGAGCTTTCTTTAGTATACATACCATGTCTTTTTATTCTTTTAGAGGGAAACCTTTGGGCTACTCAATGTATACCTCTTCTTTGAGTTCTCCATTTAGGAAGGCTGATTTTACATCCATCTTGTTGGTGTTTTAAAATGTCAAATTTCAAAAACCCAATGATGAGAACATAATACATCTAGGGGCAACTACTTCCCATCTACAACATACCCATTCAAACACCAGGGCTAACTATAAGGCTATATTCCTACTTCGGGCTTTGCAAGACCTAGGCAATTGAACCTCAAATTCTTGATATGGTACCAATGTCAAGGCACATAAATAAATCCATATAGCAGATAATACCCCTGAATCTTCTATGCTTATGGAAACAACATAGACATGAAATAGCTAGAATCATGACATATGAACCAAATAAGCTAAGTGAGGGAAACTCTTTTCATCTCCTAAATAGAAAAGGAAAAGGATTTGATTATAAATTTGATTTTAGCAATAACCAAGATACAAACAAAAAAATACATCAATCTTGTAACTGATCAATGCCTTATCAATTGGGCAATTCCAAAAGTCATTGACATACATCGTTGGAAATCATTCATACATTTCATGTATCAAGACTTCTGGATCTATCTATTCACCCTGTAAATTAGACATTTGCATCACTTCTGAATCTCATATTCAACCTATCCCTCCATGAAATCTACAACCCCATTATGGTAAATGAAGTATTTGCATGACTCCTTGAATCATAAACAAAACACAACACAACATACAACCTAAAACAAATTGCAAATGAGCTTTGTGCTCTTTGTTCACAAGCCACAAAAGGTTACAAACAACATAAAAAGGAGACAAGATTTAGACTAAAGATAAACTTGTTGTTGCACTTTTATTCATTTCCTCAAAATAAATACATAAGGATGCATACAATTAATCATAAAACTACTAAATACACTAGAACTATTTGTATTCTAATTACTTGTTGTTCATTACATGAGAGAAATGCTAAATAATGGTGGAAACCCATTTGAGCTTGCTTAGAGAACTTGGGAACCAACCCTAAAGAAAGAGAAGAGAAGAAAATATAAAGATAAGAAGTAATCCCATATTAGATCAGATGTTGCCATTTGTCCACTTGAAAAGATTCTATTTGTTGATGCAAAAATTCTCTCTACCCTCTCTTTATAATTGAAAATTAGATCTTTTATTTGTTGCTAAAGAAAGCTTTGAAAATATCTCTAGATTAATAGAAACATGTAACTTAAAAGATGCCATATTTGATTTTAAGACAAGGGCAAAAAACACTCGCTAAAATGACTCTTAGAGGCAAAATGTAACTTTCAAAAGCATTTCCCCTATATCTAGAGCCAACAAACTTCAAAGTTTGCCTTCTAACTAATTTTGATGCTTAACCATGAAAATTGCCCATTTTGTTGAGAATGCCCCATAAATCACAAAAATGCATGCATCTCCTAATACTAAGTACCTATGAATTTTTTGACTCCATATCTAGATAGTGCATCTTCTCCCAATTCCAACAGTATACTGCACTATGCATTTTGGATAAAAAATGCCCCTCTAGTATGCATTTGAAAATTTGGTCCCTAGTTCATGTTCAAATGTTAAAATGGAAAAAATTAAAATTGATATACTGAAAACTATAGAAAAACTTTAAATCATTTAAAAATTTCAAATCTGGGGCTGCACATGAATTTTTTTTATAGAAAAACAATAAAAATAATTTTATTATTATTTCCTCTTTTTGCCCCCTTTTCTAATTCTGGATCAACCCTCTTGTTGACAGCCAACTAGGTGTCATGTGTCATCATGTGATTCAGCAAGGTTGCCACCTCATCACTGTTGATAATTGGTTAATGGAGATATGTAATTGTTGTCATTTATGGCAACACATAATGTACATGCTCATAGGAAACCTAAAAAATAAAGATACTTAGTTTTTGGTACTCAGAAAATTGTCTAAGTATGAATTTGGTATACAACAGTGTATTGTTTTGTTTATAACTTGTTGTTGATGTCAGTTAGATGGAGATTTTAAATATGTTTATGATGATGTGTATAACCTCAAAAGTCAGTATAGACTATATAGAAAAAATATATTTGTGTTGTAAGTAAAACAAGACAACAAAATTGAAGGAAAGGATTATTTTGTTTACAAAATAATTTCTTGTCCAATTAGGGCTGACATCCTAGATGTCTACTCTAAGTTGCAAAAGTGTATTATGGTCTTAGCTGACCTAGTAGAAATTTGTGTGAAAGCATGCTATTTATGCAAAGGACATCTTGGGAATTCAAGCATTCTATCTTGTAATTGTTATGTTGAGCAATTGTATGCAAAATTTTGTGAAAGTGATCAATGCAAAGTTTTGTATAAGCTATTTTTTGATCTGAGATCAAGCTAAAGATCAATGATCAATCAAGGAAGAAGTCACAATACTTATATTCCAAAAGTCTGATTACTTGTTGGGTAGTGAGCTCTTCTCGTAATTGGAAGTGCATGTTTGGGTAGTGGGCTCATCTTGCATCTACTATACTACAACTCCTAACAGGGTTGGCAAAACTCTGACCAAGGTTGGAATCTCTAGCAGGGACTCCTTATATTGAATTTTCTCATTGAATCCTAATAGGGTCCATCCTCTAACAAGGAACTTATATATTAGTATAGTTTCTAGTGGGTATCATCTCCACTGGGGTTTTCTCTTGGCCAGGGTTTCCCTAGTTAACAAAATATGGTTTTATGAGTTATCTTTGTGCATGGTTACTATTACTATTCGACATTATTCTATTATTTTGTTATTTATGGTTTAAAGTAAGAAAAAATATCCAGTTGGTGACTAAAGTTTGTAGATTATTGATTCACCCCCCTTCTCAGTAATCCCTATTTATAACAATTGGTATCCAAGCACAATTACTCTAAAGAGGCTTAACAACTTGAGTAAGATCCCTATGGATATGGAATAGTTGATGAAGAACCTTGAAGAGGCACTTGAACAAATCGATCTCCTTACTAAAAAAAGGGATAAACTAAAAGATAGATATGAAGACTCCAAAGTATACATTAGACAATTGAAGGAAAAGATTAAACATCTCAAATCTAAGTCTGAATCTATTAAATCTGAAACTAGTGATGATGATGACTACTTGAAGCTGAAGATAGAATACAAGATCTTGAAGCATGAATTGAAGATTACAAATCTGAAGTTGACTTTGAGAAATGATCCTAGAAAAGTTGAGTTTTATTTGAAAATTGAGAATGTAGATCTGAGAGCAAGTCTGGCAAAGAAGACATCTAAATTTGAAACATTGCAAGAAGATCATGAAGGACTTCATAAATACAATACTATTGTGAAAGGTGAATTAACTTAGTGCAAGCAACAACTTGAGAAACTTTATTCTAGCAAAGAAAAGCTTGATGATTCAATGTCAATATAGAGACCTACTTATGATAAGACTGGTCTTGGTTATCTATTTAACATGTCTGTAAAGAAACCTGAGATTAGATCATATTCAAAAGAAAAAAGAAAATATGATGATAAGATTGAATCTAGGCAATCTTGTGACAAAGCTAAAGAAATTGGACAAAACAAGGAAGTTGAAATATTGGATGAACCAAAGCAAGTGGAATCTTCTAAAGAAACTAAGTGTGAATTTAGAGGTAAGTGTTTTTCATGCAATGAAATAGGTCACATGAAAAGAGATTGTACAAACAAGTCATTTAATCATGTTAAAGATTTTTATTGTCATAATTGTCATGGTATGGGTTATAAAGCAATTGATTGTAAGAAACCTAAGTATGATAATGATAGAAGGAATAGTAGAATGTCTAGAAGTACTAATCCTATAGATAAAAGAAGATCTAATGAAAGGACAATGAGAGAAGGAAGACCTTATGAAGATAGAGGACAGGTCATGTGTTATAAGTGTAAAAACTTTGGACACATAGCTTAGAACTATTATGCACCTAATGATCAATAGAATCCTAGAAGTAAAACATGAGTATGTCAGTTATGCAAAAAATTTAGACATAAAGAAAAGGATTATAAAATGGATAAAAACTACGGAGATAGAAGGAACAATGGAAGAAACTTTGGAAACAAAAGGAATGATGGAAGAAATATTGGAAATGATAGAAGGAACCATGTAAGGAACTTCAAAACTAACAAAGACAATGAGGAACAAAGGAATGTAATTAGTGAACTTCAAGAAGAACTTAATGAGGCATTTATAAAAGTATTGGACATCTCAAAAGATAAGTTAGATGATTGTGACATAGGAAGATCAAGGTCAGTTATTGAGTTTGATTAAATTAAGTTGAATTTAGCTTGTTCACAACACTAGAATTTGAAATCTTCATTTAGAGATTGAATTAGAGGTTGTGAAGTTGGAAAAAGGTGTATTGATATAAGTTTAGATGATACCTATGCATGCTTGTAATTTGGAGCTTATCTAAACAAGTTACAAAGGAATTAAGAGTTATTGGTATTACAGAGAAAGTTAATTACGTAGCACAAAATGAAAACTATGTTTTTGCAAATAATTTTGTGAAGTGAAGTCTTGTGGAGCTTTGTCATGATGAAAGCAGGCTATGGAAAACATCTGCTGGCATTTGAAGATCGAATAGATGATCTTTAGTAGTTATTTGATTACATAATGTAATTGATAAATTTTTTGTATTTGAAAAGTATGCAATTAATGCAAGTTCAAGTTGATGGAATAAAATGAGTACAAAATTGATTTTCACTTCATTGCGAATACCTCCAAAGCAAAGAGCACTTAGAAGCAACTTGTCAAGGTGATTTTGAAGAAAATCCTATTTTCAGAAAGAGGTATTTTGTCATTTTTCAGAAAATTTATTCGGTAAAAGTTCATATTTGATAGAATCATTAATATGTTAGTAGTGCACAATGTTGGGAATAAGGACATACCTAAGTTGAAGGTTGTTTTTGTGAAAGCCATAGAGGGAAACCATAACTTAGCATTATCCATTACTCTAAAGAATGTAGTATATCTGGAAGATGTAGGAAGTTATCTTACCAATAAGTTTGAATCTATTGGGAGTGAATATATGAACAAGGATATGGAATTAGTCTTCAATCATGATATGACTATGAAACATAGATTTGAACACTTGAAGGAATTAGACCTATTCAAATATCATTTCTACTGTGAATTGGACATAGATGAGTGGACAGAAATCATATTAAATAGAATACATGATGGGAAATTATGGATGCAAGATAGTGTAATTGACATCTCAGTCAACCTTATTCATGAGGTAATTGGTCTTAGTAAACAAGGCAATGTACCTATAGGTGAGAAAATGGTTAAGAAGAAAGTTGAAAGTTATACGAAATCAATGTACAATGGAAAGGCCATGGTGAGTAGCACCATTAAGCAAGATGATGTAAGATTTCTGAGAACAATTATTGCCTACTATGTATGTGCAAGTTCAAAGATTGATGAATTGTTAGCTAGATTCATCTATGCAACCTACAAGATATGTTTAGAGAAGGAACAAGTAAACCTCAGTGAAATTCTAAGAATGCAACTCCTTGAGAACCTAGAAAAGATCAAGAGGACTAAGAATAGTGTGTTTAGATTTTAGTCACTAATCAATCACATATTCTTTCATGTGCTTAAAAGATTTCCACATTTATTAGTCATAGAGATAATGAATAGTGATAGATGTATAATGGAAAAGATCATAGAAGTATGTAGAAGACATCCTAAAGATAAGATATTGGATACTAGAAACTTTATTATGAAGACATTTTAGAATGAAATGAGATAGAGAATCATAATTGTACCAACAATTATAGATAGATTTAAAGATGACATATGTGTTATGGTTGATATAGATTTTACTTATATATAAGCAATAGAACCTTAGAAACATTTCTTGATCCCTTAGGTTATGAATTGAGTAATGCTATTACAATTGGATATATTGATTTGTTGTTGAAATTAGAGAAGGATAAAGTAGAATATAGATTTGGAACATATGATGAGATTAACTAGTTATCTCATTAGGCATCCTTGGAAAAAGCTTCTCACAAGAAGATAGAAACTATTATGAGAAAATATTTATCAGAGGCTGGTATGAGTGAGAGTGAATCTAACATAGTCATACATACCATAAAAAAAGGCATACTAAATATACAACCGTTGTTAGTATCTATTGCATAGACATCTTTGGAATAGAGCATTCTATATGCAACAATGTCAGATGTGCAACCAAGTGAACCGAAGAGAAAATCTAAGAGATTAGTGGAAGTAGTGACCAAAAAGACTAAAAGGGTCAAGCAACAAGCCACTAGACCAGGCAAAAGAAAAAATACATTGTTGACAATTGTAGAGTCGAGTGATGATGAAGAAGAAGAAGAAGAAGTCAAAAAAATAGAGAAAGTAACAAAATAATAAATAGGAAAATCTCGGCAACCCTAGAAGTTGAAGATAAGAAAAGATAAACTCAAATATTGCTATTGTGGGTAACTTTTTTCAGATGAACAAATTTTATGATTTGTATAATAATTTTGAAAAAGGTTAGATTGATATCTCTACTATGAGATAAATTATTGCAAATAAACTAAAATTGAAGGATACTGAGGGCATAGTAAACCAAAAAGTCTATGATAGACTTATTGAGAAGGCATCAACAAGAGAAGAAGATTTAGAACTTCAGAAGTCTATGCTAAGAACTATTTGCAAGATTGATGATGAAGAAGAGATTAAGAGATTATTGAATAATCTTGCACCTTATTTGAGAAATAAAGTGAGACCATTTTTGTTTATGGTAGGTGAGAAAGACAAATTAAGAAGTGAGACTCCAACAAAAATATGTCAGATGTTGATGAAATCTAAGGCAACATCTCCACCAACACCCAGTACCTTAGAAGTGTCAATGAGTGGTAACATTATGCAAATAGATTAGACCAATATTACCATTAACATTGATGATACTAATCCATTTGAAGGTTCTAAACTTAATGAACCTAATATCGAGGATATTGAAGACAAACTAAAGAGGAGAAGGGATTACTTGAAGAAGAAAAGAAGAAAGTAGAAGAGGCCAAGAAAAAATTGCTTGAGGATGAGAAGAAAAGAAAGGAATAGGAGGAAAAGAAAAGAATAAAAGAAGAAGACATAAGACAAAAAATAGAGGGAGACAAGAAGAAAAGACTAGAAGAGGAAGAGAAGAGAGAAAATCAAAGAAAAGAAAGAGAAAAGAAAGAAGAAGAAGAGAGAAAAGTAAAAGAGATAGCCAAGAAGCAAAGGGAGGATGACACTAAACCTTCTAATTCATCTACTCCACTTTCAATTGCCAATATAGCAACTGATGATGATGAGAAAACTGACTTGATCTCATCCTTATCAACACTTATTCAAAAGAATAAGACAATAAAGAGCCTTTAGAAAACCCTGATTGAGGTTATTGACAAACTACATATTACTTTGGTAGTATTGTACAAAGAAGCAAATATAGAACAAAGGGCACAGATAGTACTAAAGTTATTTGACAAAGAATTTACTAATTTTTTTAATGTTGCAGAAACAAAGGCACACATTTCACATGATGCTAACTTGTTTAGCACCATTTGCCAAAATATTAAGAATGATTTGATAAGTCTTGATACTTGTATCAAGGAACTTAGGAAGTGTCAATAGGATGGAAGATACTATATATTAAGTGTACTTTATCATATAAATTGACTAAAGATATTGATAGTCAAATTGGAGGAATGATGAGTGAGCTAGAGGCTCTATCTAGCTAGATACAACATCCATCTTGTAATATTGATGATTTTGAAGGGCAAGTGGCTAGTGTTCAGAATGATATTAGGAAACTTGAACTTCAGAAGGAATAAATTTTGAAGAGAATATCAGATTTTGGAGAGTCTATTGCCCTAAAAGTATCTTTTATCAGAGATTAGTATGACTAAGAGTGAGTCTAAGGCAGTCAGGAAAATCATGAAATAAGGAATACTAAATATAAAACCCTTGTTAGTATTCGTTGTAGAAACATATTCAAAATAGAGCATTCCATATGAAATAGTTTTAGATGTGCAACCAAGTGAACCGAAGAGAAAATTTGAGAGACTAGTGGAAGTGGTAACCACAAAGACTAAAAGGGTCAAGCAACAAGCCATTGGACCAAGCAAAATAAAAATGACATTGTTGAAAATATTTGAGTCTAGTGATGAAGAAGAAGAAGAACAAGAAGTCAAACAAGTAGAGAAAGTAAAAAAGAAATCAATAGAAAAATCTTCACAACCTTGGAAGCTAAAGATAGAAAAGATAAACTCAACTATTTCTATTGAGGGTAACTTTGTTCAAATGAATTTTTTTTATGATTTGTATAACAATTTTAAAAAAGATTAGATTGATATCTCTACTATGAGATGCATTATAGAAAATAACCTAAAATTGAAGGATTTTGAGGGCATAGTAAACCAGAAAGTCTATGATAGACTTATTAAGAAGAAGGTGCCAACAAGAGAAGAAGATTTAGAACTTTGAAAGTCTATGCTAAGAACTATTTGCAAGATTGATGATGAAGAAGAGATTAAGAGATTATTGAATATTCTTGCACCTTATCTAAGAAATAAAGTGAGACCATTTTTGTTTATGGTGAGTGAGAAATACAAATTAAGAAGTGAGACTATAGTAGCAATAAGTAAGATGTTGACAGAATCTACGGCAGCATCTCCACTAGCAACCAGAGCCTCGAAAGTGTTAATGAGTGGTGACACTATGCAAATAGATTAGGCCAATGTTACCATTAACATTGATGATACTAATCCATTTGAAGGTTCCAAAATTAATGAACCTAATATCGAGGATATTGAAGACAAATTGAGGCAAATTGAAGAGGAGAAGAGATTACTTGAAGAAGGAAAGAAGAAAGTTGAAGAGGCCAAGCAGAAATTGCTTGAAGATTAGAATAAAAGAAAGGAAGAGGAGGAAAAGGAAAGAATAGTAGAAGAAGAAATAACAAAGAAAATAGAGGAAGACAAGAAGAAAAGAATGGAAGAGGAAGAGAAGTGAGAAAATGAAAGAAAGGAAAGAGAAAATAAATAAGAAGATGAGAGAAGAGTAAAAGAGGTAGCCAAGAAGCAAAGGGAGGATGACACTAAGCCTTCTAGTTCATCTACTCCACTTTCACTTGCCAGCCTAGCAATTGATGATGATGATCAAATAGACTTGATCTCATCCATATCAAAACTTATTCTAAAGAAAAAAAAATAAAGAGCTTGTAGAAAACCTTAATGGAGGTTACTGACAGACTACATAGTACTCTAGTAGTACAACACATAGAAGTAGATCCAGAATAGAGGGCACAAACAGTGCTAAAGTCATTTGATGAAGAATTTACTAATTTTTTAAATGTTGTAGAAGGAAAGGCATACATTTCACATGATGCTAACTTATTTAGCACCATTTGCCAAAATATTAAGAATGATTTGATAAGTCTTGATACTTGTATCAAGGAACTTAGGAAGTGTTAATAGGATGGGAAGATATGATACATTAAGTGTACACTATCATATAAATTGACTAAAGATATTGATAGTCAGATTGGAGGAAAGATGAGTGACCTAGAGGCTCTATCCATCTAGATACAACATCCATCTTGTAAGATTGATAATTTTGAAGGACAAGTGGCCAGTATTCACAATGATATGAGGAAATTGGAACTTTGGAAGGGATAGATTTTGAAGAGAATATTAGATTTCAAAGAGTCTATTGCTCTGAAAGTATCTTTTGTTGAGAAACAATCGGAGGAATGTGTCAAGGCCAAGGACACATATTCTAACTTTTTGTATTCATACCTCAATGCAGTTGAGATTGCATCATATACCTTATGTGCAATTCTCACCTTTGTTGAATCCACCAAAGAAACATGGACTAAAGGTATGGATTGTCTAAAAGAAAATTTTGATGATTACATGAAGATCCTATAAACTTAAGATAGAAGGACAACATTTTTGACAATAGATGGACAATTTTTGAACATTTTTTGACATTTTGATCTTTGTCATTGATGTCAAAGGGGGAGATATACAATGGAAAATTTCAAATTAGTTAAAGAGGAGAAAATAATATTTTAAAGTATATTGCAAGGGGGAGCATATGTAAAGATGGACAAACTGTAATAGATGTAATGCGAATGTGTTGTTTATTTTAAGTTTTTGATACTTAGCCAATTTTCCCTATTTTGTTGCCATCAATGCCAAATGGGGAGTTTGTTGATAATTGGCTAATGGAGACATGTAATTGTTGTCATTTATGGAAATACATGATGTACATTCTCACAGGAAACCTCAGAAATAAAAATACTTAGCTTTTGATACTTAGAAAATTGTCTAAGTATGAATTTGGTATACAATAGTGTATTATTTTGTTTATAGCTTGTTGTTGATGTCATATTATGACTAGTGAAGTTAGATGGAGATTGTATACATGTTGATTATGCTATGTATAACCTTAGAATTCAGTATGGACTGTATGAAACAAAGATATTCTTGTTGTAAGTGAAACAGGATAGTGGAATTAAAGGAAAGGATTATTTTGTTTACAAAATAATTACTTGTCCAATTTGGGCCAACATCCTAGATATTTACTCTAAGTTGGGAAAGTGTATTATGGTCTTAGCTAACATAGCAATAATTTGTGTGAAGGCATGGTATTTATGCAAAGGACATCTTGAGAATTCAAGTGTGCTATCTTATAATTGTTATGTTGACCAATTGTATGTGAACTTTTGTGAAAGTGATATATGTGAAGTTTTGTATAAGCTATTTTGTGATCTGAGATCAAGTTGAAGATCAAAGATCAATCAAGGAAGAAGTTACAATACTTATATTCCAGAAGTCTGATTACTTGTTTGGGCAGAGAGCTCCTTTTGTAATTGGAAGTGCATGTTTGGGTAGTGGGCTCATCTTGAATCTATTGTACTACAACTCCAAATAAGGTTGGAGTCTCCTAATAGGGATTCAAAGTCTCCTAACATGGACTCCTTATACTAAATTTTCTCATTTACTCCTAATATGGTCCATCCTCTAACAAGGAACTTATATATTAGTATATTATTTAGTGGGTATCATCCCCATTGGGGTTTTCCCTTGGCTAGGGTTTCCCTAGTTAACAAAATATGGTGTTATGAATTATCTTTGTGCATGGTTAGTATTTTTGTTCAACATTACTTGATTACTTTGTTATGTATGGCTTAAAGTATAAAATAATATCAAATTGGTAACTAAATTTTTTAGATTACTAATTCATCCCCCCCTTAGTAATCCGTATTTCTAACAATCACTACCCTATTGGAGCTCCTTGCCATGTGTTGTCTCCTCATGACCTTAACCCTTGACTCCACCTTAACCCAAGCAACTAAGAAAAACATACATTTTTGTACCTTAAAAACTCCAAGTCCTTAACTATGGTTAACTCTAGTGACCATGCAAAATGAAGCTTTTTGCATGGTTGCAACAATTTTCTTGACTTGACATTTATTGTTGTGACCTTGCAAAGCAGTTAAATCTAACCTTTTTTGCACCATCATGCAATTTCCTCCAAATTGTGTTATTTGTGTTATGACCACATGATCGAGTGTCACCTATCCTTTAGATGATATCATCATTTATCACTTTGTTCTATTGTTTGGGCTCTATATTCCTTGTCAAAATTTCATTAGTATCTACCAGTTGGCCATCCACATGTGGGCCCCTCACATGGGGCAACAACTTCAAAAGCTATGTGTCTTGTTAAACATTAACTAATAGAGTGGTCATATATTTAAATACTCCTCATTTGAGAATAAGGCTACCAAAATACAACCCAATGTCATGATCTGGTTATAACTTAGATGTAAGCTTGTTAATTCCATTTCTACCAATGTCTCTATAACTATAGACTCTTCTTATATGTGACATAAAAACTTTCAATGATCTGATTATGGAAACATATGAAATAGGAACATAATACAAATTTGATAAGATTTGTCACCATTTAATTCTCACTCTATGGTCCCTCGATTACCATCTCCACTGATATGAAATGTCTACAAAATGGAGTACACTTTCTACTTGTCTCAGTGTCATTTTCTTCTTGCATGTAGGGTAATTGGGTAGGAGCTCCCCCAGTGGGTCATCAAAGAGAAGAGCAAAGGATCACTCTATTGCTCCCACTTCCTTCCTCCCTATTAGCTATGATATTCATGACCCTCAACTCTCCCACCATCTCCTTTCCCTACTAAGAACCTTCACATGACACCTTATGGCATTTTGGAAACATTAGAACCTTGCAACATATGCCCTCATTCTACAAATTGAGAAAGGGAGTCTTCATTAGTAGCACCCTTCGGTCCCTTGTCGTTGGATCTTAGTTTGGAGGAGAACTAAATGGAGAAGATGATGGTTGGGGATGACTTGATGATGGAGTTACATATCAGTTATTACCCATGCTGCCTACTGCTGAAGCTCACATTGGGAGACTACAAGAAGACCTTTGCTCCTTGATTGATTAGCCTAAATAAATCTGCTACTTGTATTCATTGCATTGAGATTTGAGCATGGTCTTTGTTTCCTTTTCCCATTAATGGAAGCTTCCTTCCTATTTGACTGTGGGGAAAAACTTATTTGGTGATGATATCCATGAGCACAAAGGACTTATGAATTACATGGTGTTGGGGATCAAACTCCTTCAACAATTTTCACCAATCCACTCTTTGTATCACAACCAACTTCTCTAAAATCATCCTCATCCAAATTTCTCTTTGCCCAACCACTTAAGATATTTCTTTTAATTTGAGAGTTGATGACTCTCCCTCCATTCAACTATAATTAGAATTTCCTAGATTCAAAATGGAGAGATTTAAGATTGGAGAAAATCTTCTTCACTGATGGTGTGCTAGCTGAGTTACATTGATCAACCAAATATGACCTACAAAAGGCATGCCCACATTCTTCATGTCTATAAAAATCTTCAATATCATAGAAGAAAATCAAGCAATAATTTTCCCTTTCCTCAACTTCTTCTAGTATCTTATTCAAATTTGTGATGGGGTAGATCACTATTGCTTAGATGATCCTATTAGCTTGATACTTAACCAACCAACATTGTAAATCACTTTAGATATGGTGGTAAACATATATAATTCATCACTCTAATACATTGAGGCATTCACTTAAGCTTCATTATTTTCATGCTTTGACTCATCTCAAAATGGAGATGTAGTTGCAACCTACTTAATCATGTTCATACCCTATCCTTGCAAAACTTAATTTGCCTAATGGAATTAGTCGGGCCCGAAAGTGGTGTTGGAATTACAAATAGGAAACATGTACTTCTGAGAGGGGGGGTGAATCAAAAGCTCAAACTTCAGCTATAAAAACTTTTACCATTCATTAGATGCATGAAATATATGAATTGAAAATGACATTTAAGCACATACATCTAAATCATGTAAGCATATAATCAAACACACATACTTAACACAAGATATGATTACAAAGAAACCCTCCAAATGAGAAGGTAAAATTGGGGTGAGGATGACACCCACAAATCTTCACTACTATAGCAACAAAGTGTAGCCAATTAAGGTTATAATGGTTTGACCATGAAACATGATCTACCCTATAAAAGACCTACCTTGTTAAAGGCTTATAGAGTTTGTTAAGTTCCACCTTGTTAGAGGATTTCAAATCCCTATTAGAAGTGTGCCTGGATAAAGGACTTTTGAACATCCATTTGGAATTTCACCCTATTAAAGGAATTTCTATTGCCTGTTAGGACCATTCTGTCTAGGAAAATTTAACTAAAATCACCTGTTAGGATGTTTCAACATAGATCTTGTGATTGGCTCTAGTTGCCTAATTAAAGATCAAATTCATATAGTGTCCTTCTTTATCCTCTTTGATTTGATATAAAAATTGTTTTATCCTTCTATTCTTTGTTCTCCTCCAACTAATTTTGCAAATCACTTTCAGTGCTAAGTCACCTTGAATGCTCTTGTGAACAAACTCAATCATTTACCCCCTGTTACCTCCTGTAACTTGATCTCTCTCACTCTCCCAATTCATTGTAATTGTTGGGGCTTCATCTTCCTTATAAAGATTTTGGTGGCTTAGGGTTACATATGAATGTACAACTAAGATTCAACCTTTTTGTCGCTTAATCCTTCCTATTTTCTGTTTGGCTGCATGCAAATAAATAGAGATTTTGCAAATAGATTTGTTCTTATCTTTAAAGAATTGAAATCTAACCTTATGTTGGCTTGAAAATGGTTTACATAGTTGTTTTTGCAATTACAAATAAATATGTCAAATCCGTGTTACTCGAAACTTGAAGTTACTAATGCTCAACACATACTATAATTCTCTTTCTGACTCAACACCTAAACTACTTGACATCTACTATTCACTCGGCACTTGAATGACTCAGCATGGTCTCTCTACTTGGCACTTGAGTGACATGAGTGACTCATCAGTCATTGCAACTTGATATGGTCTTGTATTTACATATTATACTTGGCATGCATTACTAATTCAACATGAACTAAGTAAATGACTTAAGTTTGTTGACACTTAATTGTCAAAACCAATATGAGATCAACAGGTGGGTCTGGTTAAAAAAAATTACATTTTCAAACACCTGACATATTCAAACTAATCCATTAATCACTTGATACTAATTAAAATAAAATTTAATCCTTATTTCATCCTTGAAACTCATTTTACCACCTTTTTTGCAACTATCAATTTCATGCCAAGGGGTCCTCTAATTGGCCTTAAAAACTGTCTAAAATAAATAACTAGCCCTAAGATTTGACATGAAAATTATTTGTTCCACATTATTTTATCATGAAAAATCTTACCCCATGATGATCACTCTGTCAAAATATATTGACTATCAAAGTTTTCTTTGTGAAACTGCTTGCAAGTAAACATATCAAAAAACAAAAATTATGTTGGGTTTTGGCTTCAAAAATAGATCAAACTGACACTTGGAGGGACGAAAAATGGGGCACTAGTTTACCATCACGAGGAGAGTATAAATCTATGATTTGGGCTCATGAAAAATAACTTGGCACATTTGGAAAGTGGTCAAAGTGGGGTACTTGGATTTGCAGAGCTGGGAATAGTGGCATAAAAGTGATTTTTGCAAACAAAATGGACTTGGGAAATTGTGCCAATAGATTCATCAAGATTTGCAAACTAGCACACTTAAAGAATTTTTAAGAGTAGAACATAATGGTACAATCCATTCAGTTTCATCAATCATGAATTCAGAGTTATGACATCTTGAATAGGGATACTGATCAATCTACACTTCTTGACACCAGTAAAACTTTACAAATTAAGTTTGGAATCACATTTGAAAACTATTCAAATGAATCCATCATAGGAAAAAATTTTAAACATAGCAAGTCTTTGACCCCTAGAAAGAAATGAAAAAGGATTTTTCTCATTAGGGTCAATTGGCTCAAAGTTATAACTAGTCAAATAGGGCCTCCTAGAATTCTAAACAATTTACATCAACACGACAACAATAAACAACTAATTTTGAGGGATTCAAAACCTAGTCAAAACATATTGAAATGAATAAAAATATGAAACATAGGTTATTAGATATGCATATTAAACACTCCCAAAGTGGTGAGTCATGAAACATGATTGGGTGCAAGATATTCAAATACAAACTAGGCTTCCTATCACTACTTGACGCCTCAACAAAAAAGAAAATCTGAATGTTGCTCAAAATAAAACTTGACAGAATGACTCAGAATAGAAATTTATCACCAGGGAATGCATGGATATAGTAAATGCAAGGTGTTAGAAACATAAAACACTTGATAGGCCTCAAAAGGACAATCAGGAACACATGCATTAAATATTCTTATATGGGCTCAAAATGAGTGAAAAGTTTAAAATGGTACTCAAATTGAGGATTAAATTATGAGTCCCATCACATTTGATACAGTTTGAATGTCTTGTTCACTACATATGCCAAGAATATTCTTACTGCTTCCATTCTAACTATAGGAGCATAAGTCTCCTCATAGTCTATTCCTTGTTATTGTGAATATCCTTTGCACACAAGTCTAGCCTTTTTTCTTACAACTTCTCCTTGCTCATTCAACTTATTTCTAAATACCCATTTGGTTCTGTAGATGCTAAAAAATGGTTCACATCTATGGTTTAATCACATTTTCATACTAACTTGTCCCATTTCTCTTTTCACCAATTCTAATCTTTTGGCCAACTTGATTATATCTCAACAATATTCTTCATCATTCATATCCTCTTTCACATCAATTGCATATCATTTTAGAACCATTTCAAGATAATCAAAATCATATCAAATCAACCTAGAATCATATCAAGTTAACTTGTAATCATGTCAAATCAACACAAAATCACCCCAAATCAACTTGGAATCACCTAAAATCAGTCCTAATCAACCTAGAATGTGCCAAACATCCCAAATCTATCATCATTTGTCCAATCCTAGGCATTTTCATGTCTCTTAGTGCCTTGGAAATCTATCAATCTATTGAACTTATCAATTCAAACTTAGTACTATCATAGCTCTTAGTGCTAGGTCAAACAATCATTTGCATAATCCAATCTTTGACATTGTTGAGTCTGTTAGTGTCAGATTGTGGCATTATCATATCAATTTAATAACATTCATAGTGTCTGTTAATGTTATTATGATCAACCCTATCAATCAATCTCGATCCTATAACATTTACAATGTCAGTTAAATGTTATGCTGGTCTCATTTTTCATAGTATAAAAAAATCAGAATTGAGTCAAAATTGTAGCCCCGATTTTGCAAATTTTGAGAAAATCAAGCCCTTTGAGATGAGATTGTACTCGGCTATACCTTTGAGGCCCCTAAGGTGTTTAATGTTTCTAACACCCTGCATTCAACTTGTCTAAGTGTTTCATGAAGTTAAATCACCATTCTAGGCATTTTGTGAAGTCCTATTTTGAGCAAATTTCAAATCTACATTTTTACCCTAAGTATCAAACAGTGACAGAAGGCTATGTTTGCAATTGAATATCTCACACCTAGAAATGTTTAATGATTTTCCACTTTGGGAATGTTTAGTGTGCATACCCAAGAACCTATGTTTTAGATTTTGAGTCATTTCAAGTCCGTTTGACTAGGTTTTGAATCCCTCAAAGTTGGTCAATTATTTGTTTTCATGCTGATGCACTTTGCACATAATTCTAGGAAGCCTTGTTTGACGAGCTATAATTTTGACCCAATTGACCCAAATACTGAAATTCCTTTTGCATTGCATTGTAGATGTCAGAGGCTTGTTATGTTTCAAGTTTTAGCTCATGACGAATCCGTTTGATTAGTTTTCAAACGTGATTCCAAACTCAATTTCTATCTTTTTACTGGTGTCAACAAATGCAGATTGTTTGGTACCCCTGTTCATGACATCATAACTTGAGATCCGTGATTGCCTATATCGAATGGATTATACCACTGTGTTGTACTCTAAATTTTTTTAAAGTGCGTTAGTTTTCACATCCTGAAAAATCCATTTGTACACTTTTCCAGGTCCATTCCATTTGCAAAAATCACTTTTCTATCAGTGCTTCTAGTTTGTAAAATCCAAGTAGCCCAATTTGACTCTTCACCAAATGCATCATGTTATTCGTCATGAGCCCAAATCAAAAATCCATAATTTCCTCATGATAAAGAGTGAACGCTCCAATTTTCATCTTCCCAAGTATTCATTTGCCCAGTTTTCGAAACCAATTTCGAACCCAGTTTATTGCTTTCTGACATGTTTTCTTGCAGGTAATTCTGAGAGGTCAACTTTGATAGCACATATCTTTTGACCTCAAATTCATCATGAGATGAGATTTGACAAGGTGTAAGAGTGCAGAGCAGAGATTTACTATGCCAAATTTCAGAGCTCAGTCAGGTGTTTGGATTAGTTTTTAAGGCTAGTCAAAGGACCTCCCGACACTAAATTCATAGTTTGCAAGAAAGTGATAAAATGAGTTTTTAACGATTAGTCAGTGATCAAATTTGATTCTAATCAGTTTGAATGAGTTAGTTTTGTAGTTTAGTTGTCTAAAAATGAATTTTTTTTTTTAGCCGGACCCACTTTGGGGCCCGCCTAATTGCATCAAACTAAATAGGTATAATGGGGATTAAATTTTCTGAATGGAAGGTTTATAATGGTTGATTCCATGGTTTGCCAACTTGTTCCACCACAGAAGGCTAAAACTGGTTTGCGAGATCCCTAATAATTTTATGGGGTTAGCATTTTTTCTTTTCTCCTCCTTCCCAGCCTAGATTAAGTTCATACAGCCTCGTCAACAGTTGTCAAATCACAGTTTGATTATTAAATCTAAAGTAAAAAGAGAGAATACTAAAAAAGGAAGATCAATGAGAATCTTGTTATTCTCTATTAATATCAAATATAAAGCTTGCACTAATTAGATGCTTGGCTTGAAGTGGATGGCACTCGTAAAAACCATATTAGTTTGGAATTTGCTTGTTCCAATGTACACAAACTCCAAGTATGGAAATGTATGATTTGATGGGGTTTTGTATGATTTATATGAAGCTAATCTGAATATATATGGCCTTCGAAACAAGCTGAAGAACCTGAAAAGAAGAAAAGATGGGTGGGTGTGTCAGTAAAAAGATGGCTGTTGAATATGACCCTAAAATGAAAGAGAAACATAAACATTAGTAAGGCAAAGAGAGTAATTGGAGCTAGGGTAGTGTAAAAAATAGAGAAGTTGATAGAAATTGCTGTACACGACCAGCGTTAAAAGAAGTCACAGCATCTTAGGCGCTAAAAAAAGGACAAAAACAAAGCTCATGTAGTAGCTAAACATGCATAAAAAGAATAGTGTTTGAGGGTGCAGCAAATGAAGAGACTACAACATTTGAAAAGGCCACAACAAGCAAGTTATACAAAGGAAACCCACACAACTAATAGAGGTATTGAACATAAAAGAGAAGGATTTGTTCAAGAAGAGTAGACGTGGATGATAAGAGGTAAAAAAGGAGCTGCCTTTCAAAAAAGGGCCCATGTGAATGAAAAAATCCATACGCCAAGATAGGAGTAAGGATGCCCACTCCAAGAAAGGGCAGAACTATACGTCATATAAATAGGGCAACCGGCTATGGAGTAAATGGCAGCATCCAAGAAAGATAGAAGACACAACATATAGAAATGGAAACACATGTATAGTTTGAGGGTGACGTGAGAAATGAAAGCCGTGAGTAGGAAGTTGGCTTAGGAGGAAGGGCATCAAACAAAGAAGCTGTAGACCCCCCAGGCAGAGCATTCACACAATCTACAGGGGAGATGCCCATGGCAACGGTTTCTTTTGTGACACGCTACAGTTAGATGGAGGAGAGCACAACATGCTAAGGTAGAGCAAAGGACAATCATGCCAAACCAAGAAAAAGGAAGAATAGGTGACAGTGAAAGAGAAAGAAGCTTGCGCCCACACAAAGTGTTTGAAGATGCTAGTAGAGAAGGCCACTACTTTTTGAATAGAGTAGAGAAAATGCATCAACATTGTCCCACGTTGCTCCCATGGACGTGTTTTTATGTCTTTAAATATAACATCACACACCATATAAGTTGTCTCAAAAGACAACAACTTTTGGAAGCCATGTGCTGCACTTGGGGTTCACTAGAGGATGTCTAGCTTAAGACTGAGGAAGAGATATTACAAGCTCATAGGGGAGTAAAGTTTAGTGATGACCACCAAGCCCTTGTTATTTGGTCAATTGAAAAAAGAGACAAGACCAGAATGTAAGAAATCTCTACTGCACAACATACTGGTGCATTGCCAGTTTTCAAGGCTGGTGAGGTAGGCAGTTAGTAGATAATAGGAATGGCCTCAGAAATGTTAAAATTTGGTAGTGTTGTATCTAGCCAGGAAGAAGATAGATTTTCCCAACTCAATGCTAGGTTTGAAGAAGTTTTGAAAGCATATGAGGAGAGGGGTATGCAGATAGAATCATTAGAGAACAAAATATCTCAAATGGAGAAGGTACTTGGGAAAAGAAAAGTACAAGAAACCAGTAAACCAAGGATTATGTACCCTCCACGGCCACCTATTGAGCCTTTTAAGTCCACTCCAATTGTTGAAATACTAGACACCCCAGAAAGGCCATCATTCTACACTGTAGAGGAATTTGAGGAAGAAAAGAATAAATTATATGCACGGCATGTGGAACTAAATGATCACTATGAAGAAAAATTGAGACAGGGTGTCATGTATTTAGTAGATAGAATTGAATGGCCATCATTATTTGATTTGTTATTAGGGATTGCAACCATCAGGGATGAATTGAAGAAAAATGAGGGTAGTTTCAGACCCCTTATGCAAAAATGGACAAAAAGGAATAAAGATATCATTACTATGTGTATATGTGTCATTCAATTACCATGTCATCAAATAGAATAGATCTTTGATTTGGTAAATAAATTGCAAGGTTTTGATGACAAACAAGATTCTTTTCAAAAAAGATTAATTATATATTTTTCTAAGTATATTGTAGAGAAGTTTGATTTATTTCCTTGTGCTTTAAAGACCATTGATAAAGTGAAGGAAAAGGAAGAGTGGAAAAGAGAATTAGATGAGATTCTTTTTGAAAGGATGAATAAAATCATTAATGAGACTGGTCATTTGTTGTGGGAAAGGACCAATGAAGAGCTGGTAAAAGTGCAGTTATTCTACAACACCATTAGAAAAGATTAGGTGGATATGGAGGCAATTGCAAATTCCTTGATAACTGTACAAAGAGAAGTCCTGAGTTTGATTGGCCAAATGACACTGCTTATAATGAGTGGAAAAATAAGTTCATGTCTATAGAGCAGATGTTAGAAGATGAAAAGGTAGAAGATGATGCAAATGCAACTGTTACTTTAACAGTTGATGATGAAGATAGAGAAAATCCCTAAGTGAATGTAAACTTGCATGTAACTGAAGAGGACACATTAGTTTCAAGCCTCATGGTCACTTATTCCAAGGAATCAGATTGATAGAAGAATCAAATCATTGTACCTTGTTGATTCCAAGGGATGTAATAGAAAGGGGCCCACAAAAGGAATGTTTGATGTATAAGTTTTTTTGTTACTCCCATTTTGTCATTTTGTGATAGGTGTATGTAAATATCTCTTGTAAAAGACACCTATCAATTTCTCTTAGCATGAAGCTTGTTTTATCTCACACTATATAAGTAAGATTCCAGGGCTAGAGAAAGGGTCCGATTTATATTGTTTCTTGGTGATATACTTAGTTTTTTTTTAGTCTAGTTTTTGAGCAATTTTTATGATGTATTATCTTTGTTAGTTCTTGAGAATACATTAATATAGGATGATCTTTGTATTTTTCCTAAGGTCATTATGAGTTTACTGCAAATGTATACAATTTTCAAAGAAAATGAATACAAATTATGAGCTGTCCCCATATCAGTTCTTTCTGAATTTTGTCTCCTTTTAGTTACTTGGTCATCTTGATATTGTATCAGTAAAGGCTTATGCAATTGAATGCAATCCAGTTAGGTTGTATATCTATTCACCACTACTATTAGTTCAATGGATTAAGTAAAATCTTTGATGAATTTGACGACTGATGAATTCTGATAAGAATTACTGATAATATTTGTTGTAAGGAAACAAATTAGATCTAAGGATTTGTAGTAGACTCTAAACCCTAATGGATTAGGCACTAGTCAAATTGATTCAGCTGGAAGAGAAATGTGTCATAAATGGTTTTCAAATGTAGAATTATAATCAATTTTACTTTTATTTCTGGAAGATCTTCAAAGTTGGCCGGTACTTGTTTGCATGGAATGTTTTAGCTTCAGTTAGCCACTATTGCTAAGAACACGTGCAGATCTATAGAAGAATTTTGGCTAGATCTATTATATGGGATGTGTTTATAAAATTGTCAAGAATTATGCATGTATTTGAGGATTTGAGATGAGAATCAAAATGAAACTAAAATAATTCTCATACAATGTTTCCTAGTCTTGAATCATCCCTGGGTATATCCACCCTAGTTTTGCAGAGCCTAAAGAGTAGAAAATCACCCTTGGTTTTGTTGAAGTTGGGTCCAAATGGTTTGCACATATGATTGTTAATAGGAATTGGCTAATCCTTAGATTGTGTGAGTGATATCATTTTGGTATTAAGCATTTTGTTGCTTAGTAGTTTTAAAACACCAACATGTTACATGTCTTTAATCCATGTCATGTGTCCTTGGCATGTTATCAATCCTAATTAGTCATTCAATTTGACCATGGCTTTGGTCTATCGATCATCATCCTCATTGATCTACATAATCATTACATTTCTTGAAAGGATATTGCCACACTTATCAAATCAAATTGGCCAATCATCTACTAATTTTCTCTATAGGATTAAATAACCCATAATTAAATCCTATGTCCTTTCAATCATTTTTCATCCTAAATTACTAATCATTCTTCCTAATTAACATCCTCAATTAATTGATATTCATTAATTAATTGATTTGTCTTCACAAACTATGGGAATCTACAATTTCCTAAGTTCCATTTTTCACCACTTAATTTCATTTTTACTAATATCTATTTGTGTAAATATATGAATTTTTAATTCAAATATTCCACATAATCTTGACAAAACCTTGACATCGTCATGACACATGGGCATGACACATCATAGATTCTCCATTTATACTTGGCTAAGATATATCATAATCCATATATTCCTATTCCTTACACATCTATATTTAGCCTTCATCGTCGTAGATTCTTGGCTATAAGTGGCTTTGAGGTGTCACATGATGTGTCATAGATCCTCTTCCATATATAGGCATGGTGACTTCCATGCATCATACAATCTTACATTTGACATCTTTTGTCATATGTGCCATAGATTTCCAAAAGGAATCTCTTGCCAAGTTGCATATCCAAGGTGACAAGTTAAATGCTCTCCTCTTACATGTTAGCTATAAAATGAGCCACATTGCTCTCATTTCAAGCCCCTTGGTCTTTGGTCCCTTAAGCTTAAATCGCTCTTCTAGTATTCTCATAGCATCATCATATCATAGGATTTTGCTTTTCAATTGTGTCCATTATAGGCAATTGGAGCTACATCATATGGAGAAGAAAGAAAGACATGGGAGCTAAAACTAAAGAGGGAGTTTTACTTTATGTTGCTTTCATTGTTTTGGTTGGCTTTTGTGGTAGACTAGATGGTTTTTTAGCATATGTTTATTGAGTTTAGTGATTGCTCATAGTATGCTAGATATTTAACCTATTTTATGGTCTTACAGGTTCCGATAACATTCTTATCTTTAGGTCTTGGAACTAATTCCCATATTTCATTCTTCATAATCTGATCTAATTCTTCCTTCATTGCTTGTTTACAAGATTCATCTACACTCTTAGTTTTAAATTGAGAAATCAAACATATCTATTACTTAACTCTATTTCTTTTCATCACACCTTTGTCTTTGCTTACAATTATTTACTTTGGAGGGTGATTCTTTGTCAGATTCCTATTAGATGTAGGAGTTGCTAACTCAACTCTTACTCTTCTCTAGTCTCAGATCTCTACTCTTGAATCTAATTCCCATTTTGCAAGTCATTGTTAGTCTTAATGATAACTTCCACATTTTCATGGTTAGCCTTTGGATCAATAATAGTTACCAAAGCTATCTTTTCTACTACTTCATCTTTCTTAAGCAATTCAAGCTCATCATCACAATCATTCAAGAATCATTCCATACTTGCTTTAAATCCTTCATCTTCATTAGAAAGTGAATTATTTCTAGATTTTCTTACTCTCTTAGGACATCAGGATGAAAAATGGCCAAACTCTTTACATGGCCAACAAATAAGAATTTTCATACCTTTTGGCTCTCTTTCCATAAGTAGATCAATAATTTCTTTGATCTTTTTGTCTTCTTCAGATTAGGATATGGCTTTTCTTGTGCTTCTATTCTTTTGTATGCAACAAAAGAATTCTGGAATAGGAAACTCAATGCTCAATTCTTTACACATTTATGATGTCTCACCAAGAAGCTCCATCTTCTAGGTGTCAAAATTTCCTCCATCAAACTTAGGAATATCCTTTTTGAAATGTCTTACCACTAATCTCCCAAAGCTATTAAGCTTTCTCTTCAAGGACTTGATGCTTTAATACTAATTGTTAGAATATATAGTCCATCCACCAATATAACTGAGAGGGGGGGGGGGGGGGGGGGGAAGGTGAATCAGTTATCCAACTATTATCACAGTCATCAAACTTAATCAAATTTACCATGTGAGTAATATAATTAGAAACCATAACTCGATACTCATGTACAATAACACTAGATATGTTAACTAGTGAAACCCTTGATTAGAGGGAAAACCTCAGTGGGGATGATACTGACAACATGATGTACAAATATAAATATTCCTTGTTAGAGGATGGACTATGTTAGGAGTCTATAACAACCTTGAGTACATATCAATCCCTATTAGGAGACTTTGAATCCCTTTTAGGAGATTCCAATGTTGTTAGGAGTTGTCCCAACCCTATTAGGAATTATGGAAGGCAGATGGACCCACTTCCCAAACAGCTTCAAGGGAAAGACCAATAAACTCACTTTCCAAATGATCTCTATATTATTTCTTACAGAATAATAAAATTGGATTTCACTTCCTTCCTCTTTCTCTGTCCTATCAAGTGGACCTCTACTCCTTCTAATCTAGGAATTGGATCACAAATCTTGCATCCAATAATCCCTTGGATCACTTACACAGATTCACCAAACACTCTGCTCCTTTTTGCACTTCACATGGAACAACTGTTACAATTGTATTTTACAAACAAGGAAAACATTTTTCCTTTATATCGTATCTTCAAAATAATTCCTTGAGTCAGCCTTGAGGCTTTCCCAATTAATTATAATAATATTATTAATTAATTCACAATTACAATAACATTGTCAGCTTACAATATATACAAAACTTCACACATGTGATACTAGGGCTTGTACGCTTGTTGATGTCACCATCAAACTACCTTCAATCACTAGTTGACTATGCATCACTAGATTATATCTCTGCTAGAAAATATAATATGATCATTAGAAATTTCTTTCCATGCACTTAGTTTCTATGCTACTCTATGTAAATTACTTATAACTTCTGTACATTGTCAACTTAGACTCTATGCATTTAGACAAGTCATCAGGACACTAGGTACACCATGTCCTTAAATTTTCTTCACTTGTACATTAAAACTCTATCTGTATAGGTATGGTCTTTGTTTGTTACTCATCTAGTCTTCATCGATAGTCCACCAATATAACTCAAAAGTGAGGGGTGGGAGGGGTATTGAATTAGTTATATTTGTGGACTATATATTCTAACAAGAACAAATATTAAGAAAGATGAAATATGAGGCTGAATTATGATGAAAATAAAAAATGTTGAAGAAGTTCAAAGGCTATTTAGGAAAAGTTTGTTATACAATCCACAAATGGAAAAAATGTAATGAAGATCTAATGATGGATATTGAAGCAAGATAAGAATAAGCACAAAGTTCAATAGATGTTCTATTTTCTAAGTGACTAGATATATTGAATCTAAGATCTATGATCATGGTGAAGCAAAAAAATATGGAGGATTCTAGAAGGTGAAATATTACTATTTAAGGAGATGATAAAGAAAGTTTTTGGTGATTGATTAAGTTTTGATTTGAGTTAAATTTTTTTGGATTTGATTAAATTTTTTAACTCATGTTAATGGATTGTGGAAATCTTATAGATCTAAGTTTTTATTGTTCATTGATTATTGTTAATGAAAGAGAAGAAAAGAGGAAGGTGAATAGAGTAGAGAAAAAAGGAAGATCAAGAAGAGTTAGTGCAAAGTGAAAGTGTAAAGAAGTGATTAGCCTATAGGAAAATAGAGAAGGAAGAACACAAAGTAGAACAAATATTTGAACAAGAAAGGTAGTGCTAAACCTATCAAATCCTTCTTCTATTACTTTCTTACCATTGTAGCAGAAAAATATCTTAATTGAATGGACCAAACAAGTCTTGAAGTCCTACAAGGTAACATTGATTAGTGATGTTTGTGAGTCCTTTAGAGAATACCACTCTTTAGATAGGATCAAGGAGTGATAGGGCCTAGATGATCTTTATGATAAAACTCTCTAACTAGGTTACACTAAAAATGTGCATGTAACATTTAACAAGGTTGGCTCCAACAGAGATCACTTTAGAAAAGTGAATTTTTTTGGGTTGTCGGTCCCAACTATTTTTTTCCTTTACAAGGTTTCCATGCTAATCACAATGTCAAAGTGTGATTTCTTTTATCTTGCAAGTTTATTTTCATGTTATTTTCTTAATACTACAAATTGGTAAAAGATAAGTTATATCTCTGATTCTCAGTAAAGATATGAATAGTGAAATAACAATTTGAAGTAAATTGATTACAAGGATGAATTATAGAGTTGAATGAGATTACTGAGTTATTGTTCTCGATGTTTATGAATTTTAAATTAGTATTAGAGTGTTTGAAAAAATGTATGATAATTGGAAATAATAGATTCACCCCCACATCCCCCTCTCAGTTATCTAATAATTGGTATCAGAGAAAAATTCTTGGAGGAAGAAGTTTAAAGAAACTTAAGCTAAAGATATGAGGATGTACAAGAGAGATGTACCAAAGCTAAAGAAGGAGAATTTATCGTCATGGAAAAATAAAATTATGTTGTATCTATTAGGAATTGGAAAGAATGCTACATACTACTTAGACAATAAATACACTACACCTCTTTTTCCTATGATATTGGAGAAATTGATTGAGAAGAAATATAATAATAGTTTGATGATTGAAATTGCATCTACCCTAAATAAACTAGAATTTGATGATGTGAAGATCTATGATACTACTAAAGAGATGTGGGACAAGTTGGCACTTGCATATGGTGGAGATCCAAATGTTCTAAGAGCTAAGGAAGAAAGTTTAAGAGGCAAGTATGATGACATGAGAATGAAAGAAGATGAGAACGCTCCACAATATATGAACCAAATCAAGGAGCTTGTGAGTGCAATCAAAGCTATTTTAGGATTTATCAATGGTAGTGAAATTTAAAGTAAAGTTATTAGATCTCTTCTACCCATCTATGCTATTAATATTTTTGCAATTTAAGTAGTTAGAGCTATGCATGGTAATGAACTTACACTTGATGGTTCAGTTGTGTAAGAATGATTATAATAACTAAGAGGAGGGGTTGAATTAGTTATCCTCAAGTCTAGATGCACAAATTCGACTTTTAGTAGCTTCAAAGAATCTTATTAAATAACTCAGTCCATATAGCAATATATCAACAACTTAACATTCTTTAACTCTTTGTTATGTACATGTCTACGGACTGACAGTTAAATAAACAATTGTAAAATACCATGCATAACATAACATTCACACAAGTAAATAACATTGGGATTTAATGTGGAAACCTAATTTGGAAAAAACCACCAAGTAATATGCTACCACTTTTTCACTCTTTTGAGGTGAGTTCGATTAAGAGTCAACCCTATTAATGGTTACGAAACACACTATTAAGTGTGGCACTATTAAAGCATTTGGTCAACTAGTTAGGAATGGCTTGGATATAGGATTTTGTATCATTTAATTAGAATGTCACCTTGATTAAATGATTAAAAAAATGACTGTTAGGTCAACCTTGATTAAAGGACTTTGATAGTCAAAATGGTTAAGAAGTAACTTGAAGTTTGATTTGTAAAACTCAACTCACTTTGAAAGTTCATAGCTCTAATCACTCATCTTCTAGCTCATTGAGTAGCCTCCATTATCATCTCTATCACTAATCTTCTTGGCATCCCTTCAAACAATCACACTTCACTACTTTCTTCATTTCTATTCTCTGTTATGTTATTAAGATGTTCTTTTTAAGATCACCAACCAAAAAAAAAAAACCTTAGAAAACATCTCTTATGCCTCCTTAAAAAGGTAATTGTGATCTTTATCTTCTTAAACATCATTGTAGATCTTAGGGTTAGGTTTGATTCATTAAATCCTTCCACCATTTAATTCTCCTCTTGTCTTGAAACTTCTAGAAACTTCTGAGTAAATCCTTGCCTTTGATCACATAACAAACTCAAGTCATGCATTAAATTCTCCAGCTCACCAATCCTTATCATCCACATGTTTTGATCATCTAAAAAAATTAACTGTGTTGTCCTCAAACTCAATTTTTAAGAAAATATAAGATTCGCTAACACTCAAAAATCACTAAGTTCTTCTGCTCAATGATCACTATGTAGCTTGACATACATTGTTCCATCTCTGTCAGATTGTTTTATCTCCCTCAGCCATGGCTACACTTGGTTGCTACTAAAAATTCCTTCATCAACTTTCTCGACAATAACTTTCATTTGACATTTGTAGTTTTTTTGGCTTATTCTTAGGTTCCTTAATCTTTTGTTTTAACTCCTTCATTGAGAGACCAACACTAGTACTCAATTCATCTTAGAGTTCTACTCAACTTCTAGTCATCTTACTCATACATCAATTCACTTGTCTTCCTTCATGTATTGATTAAACAACACATTATCTTGTCAATGACTAACTTATCAAGTGCACATTGTAATTCCATGATACTTAACTTCTCTTTTCAACTACTTGAGTAGCCCACCTTGCTGTCTCCTCTTTTCAAATCTTCTTCATCAATCAAATGATAATGACAACATAATAATTATTCCAATTATAATTTCCAACACAGTTGGTCAGTTAATTGCATTTGAGTTGAGTAATCATGATAATAGTGTGGTTACACTTGGAAATACTTTCAAGTCTTTAATAACCATTGGTAGTTCAAAGAAAGAGAAGAGTAGTAAAGGTGAAAGAAAATTATAATCTGAAGATGATATGGATGATATTGAAGCATAATTTACAAGGAGATTATTGAGAGGCAAAGGTAAATTAGCACTAATCTATTTTAAATGCAATGAAGTTGTTCATTTTGAACCTAAGTTTCCTAACAAAAGAAAGAGTGACAAAAATGAAAAATAATATCATAAGTAAAAGAATAAAAAGGACTAAAGGGATAAAGGAAAGAAATCATGCTACATTTATAAAGAAGAGCATATCGAGTCCAGTACAAATGATAAGAAAGAAGATAGTTGAGATGGTTTATGTTGCTATTAAGGAAGATTCCAATGGAGAAAGGTATGAAAATAAAAATCCCTTATTTAAAATGTTATAAAGTATGATACGTTGATCATAGATAGTGGATTCTTACATTAGGTGACTAGTGAGATAAGTAAGTTTGAAAAACTTAAAGAAACTGATGATGGTGGAACTATTAAGGTAGGTAATAATGTTCCATGTTCAGTGAAAGGTAGAGAATCGCTAATGTTGAAGGATAGAATCATATGTGGTGATGCATTATAGGTTCAAGGACTTAAGCATAATCTCTTGAGGGTTCTCAGTTGAATAATACAATATGTCACAAGATAGAGTTTCACAAAAGAAAAGTCAAGATCTATTCTAATGAAGAAAATCTAATTAGGACTGGAGTGCAAACAAAAGGTAATCTATTTTATCTTGATCCTACTATTGTTACACATTTCTTTGCTAAGGTTGAGGATGTGTAGTTATGGAATAAGAGGTTGTGTCAAGTAAACTTTGAGAATATGGTAAAAGTCAATCGAAAGAAAAGAGTTAGAGGCTTGTTGAATCTACATAAACTTCAAAATGCTATGTGCAAAGAATGTCATCTCAGTAAGACAAAAAAGTCAATATTTTCAAGAATAACACACACTTCTATTGATATTTTGGAATTAGTGTAGAGTGGAAATTTATTATGGTGATAGATATAGACTATGGTGAGAATTTAGCACCTATAGCAAGATTGGAAGGAGTAAGAAAATTATAGGCTTATGCTACTTACAAGAAATTAAAATTATATCAAATGGATAATTTTGAGTATTTAAGAGGTAAGGCATGGGTCCTTCCCCTATCCAAAATTCACAAAATAAAGATTTTTTTTACATCAATTTATGTAATATGGAGCCTAATTAGACTCGAAGGTTTTTTTGGTGTGGTTTCCCCCCAAATTATATTTAGGAAGGTTCTAGTGAAGTGCCCTAGGTGTGTTCACTATCACAATATAGGGTGGGGTCAAGGGGTAATGCCCTCATGGGGGGAACCATCCCCGAAGCTAAAAATAACCCTACTTTGTAAAGGGTGTCGGCTGTTATTTTTCCATTAGACGACTTATTCTAGTCCTAATTTTGTAAGAGACAAAAGCTTGAATAAAATGGTTGAAGGTTGAGGATTTCATTATGTATGATGATATTATATCTTCATGCTATGGTATTGATCTATAAGGGATTATAGATTTTAATCACTGTATAATAATAATATTGGACTTACTGTTGGTGGATGTAGCCTAGGGATTGGGTGAACCAGTTTTAATCTTTGTATCTTGTGTTCTTTTCTATACGATCTATTATTTTATGATATTGGTTATATTTGCATGTAATTGTTATTTTTTTCCTTGGTTAGTCTCAACAGGTGGAATCAAAGCTAGACTATCATCATTTGTTTTAGCTAGTCTATCATCATTTTTTCTTTTAGTTATTTTCTATAGGAAGGTCTCAAGATTGAGAGGGAGTCTCATGGTTGAGTGGGAACGATGAGAGATGAGGGTAAGCTAAAGGTTGAGAAGTTTAATGGGCAAAAATTTTAGTTATGGAAAATGAAAATGGAGGAATATCTTTATTAGAAGGATTTATGGAAGCCATTGGAAAGAAAAACCAAGAAACAAGGAACTATGATAGGTGAGAATTGAGAGATTCTAGACAGAAAGACACTTGGAAGTATTCAATTATTCTTCACACCATCAGTGAAATTTAACGTTACAAAAGTGAAGATGATGGAAGAGTTGATGCAAAACCTAGTGAAACTATATGAAAATCCTTCTACTTCAAATAAGGTATTTCTCATGAAGCATTTATTAAATATGAATATGGAAGAAGGTTGATTTGTTATTGATCATTTAAATGAGTTTAATACAGTTACTAGTTAGTTATCTTCTATGAATGTCAATTTTGATAAAGAAATTAAGGCTCTCTTGATTTTGTGTTTTTTTCCTAAAAGATGGAAAGGATTGGTAATGGTTGTGAGTACTTTTTTTTCTGGATCTAATACCCTAAAAATTGATGATGTGAATGGTGTTATTTTGAATAAGGAAACTGATAGGAAAAACTTACGTGGATCTACCTCAGGAAGTGCTTTGAATGTACAAAGTAGAGACAAAATGAAGAGAGGAAGTAATTATGGAAATCATAGAAAATAAGAAGGAAATAATAGGGGAAGAGGTTTCAATCTAGAGGACCAAGAGATTGTTGGTACTATGGAAAATTAGGGCACAAGAAGAAAGATTGTTGGACTCAAAAGGAAAATGAAGGAGATAAATTAGAAGGGAATAAGGAGGCAAATGATGTAAGTAAAAAATCCAAAGATGATGCTTTGATTCTTTCTTTAGAAAGTATTGATGATTCATGGGTTTTAGATTTTGGGGTTTCATTTCATGCTACACCCCATAGAGGTTATTTTATTGATTATGTCCAAGGGGATTTTGGGCTTGTTTATTTTGGGGATAATGAACCCTGTCAAATTTTTGGAAAAGGTAAAGTTAAGATTAAGTTGAAAAATGGGAATAATTGGCTACTATATGAGGTAAGACATGTTCCAAGGCTAAGTAGGAACTTAATTTTAGAAGGGAAACTCAGTGATGAGAGTTGCATAGTTACTTTTAATGATAAAAATTGGAAGGTTACAAAAGGTTCCCTTGTAGTAGCGAAAGGTGTGAAACAAGACACCTTATATATTTTTATAGGTTATACTATTCCTTCTACTTTAATTGTTTAAGAGAAAAATAAATGTTCAGGAATAGTTGTTGTACTTGAGCAGTGAGAACAACCAGTTGCTGTAGATAGTGATTAGCACTATGGCACAATACACTTGGACACATGAGTGAGAAATGCATGAAATATCTTCATTCAAAGACAGTTTTACTAGGTCTGAATTGTGTTAATATGAATTTCTATGAAGGTTTTATGTATGGAAAACAAAAGAGAATGAATTTCGTGAAGAGTGGGAAACAAAAGAAAAATGAGAAATTAGAGCTTGTGGATACAAATGTATGGGGACTAGCTAAGGTATCTTCCCTTGGTGGATCTCATTATTGTGTTACATTTATTGATGATGCAACTAGAAAAGTATGGGTTTATTTTCTTAGACATAAATATGATATATTTCAAACTTTTAAGAAATGGAGATGCTTGGTCAAAAATGAGAATGGTAAGAGATTAAAATGTTTCATATTTGAAAGTGGTAGCGATTATTATAGTCATGAATTTGAAGATTATTGCTCCACTAATGGTATTCCTAGACATAAAACTATTCCAAGGACTCCACAAGAAAACGGAGTGTTTGAATACATGACCGAGACAATAATGGAGCATGTAAGGAGCTTGAGGTTATATGCGAGGTTGCCCTTAAACATGTGAGAGGAGGCTCTCAATACTATTGTATATTTGATTAATAGAGGTCCCTCTACTCTTTTGAGCTATAGTATTTGAGAGGTAGCATGGACTAGTATGAAGGTGAGTAATTCTTTTCTCAAAACCTTTAGCTGTGAAGTATTTGCACATATAGATTCTAAAAATAGAACCAAGATGGAAGATAAGTAAAAAAATGTGTATTTTTTGGATATGGCATTGATGAATTTGGTTATAGGCTTTGGGATTTTGAAAATCATAAAATTGTAAGAAGCAAGGATGTCATATTCAATGAAAAAGTGTTGTATAAAGGTCTGTGGTAGCAACATGAGAAGAAAGAAAATGATTATCTAGTGCTAGATGATACTCCAAAATATGATGTTCCAATAGTTTTTCATTCTCCACAATAACTGTAATGAAAAATACCCCACACCCCAATAAGTGTTAGATGGTCAACCAGGCTGAGTAGACCTCCATAAATATTTTCTCCCCTTTTGTACTCTATTTTACTAACTGATGCTGGTGAATTTGAATGTTATGATGAAGTTGTGCAAGTGGATTATAAGATTTTGTGAGAGTCTACAATGAAAGAATAAATAGACTCCTTGCTAAAAAGTCAAAATTGGGATTTATGCAAGTTGCCTACAGGTAAAAGGGATTTACAGATTAAATGGGTTTAAAAGTTGAAAGAAGAGGATGGAGGTAAAAAATAATTTAAAGCTAGGTTAGATGTAAAATTATTTGCATAGAAAAAGGAAATTGATTTTGATAAGATATTCTCTCTTATTATTAAAATGAATTCTATTCGTACTGTTGTGGCTACTAAAGTTTTGCATTCATAGTAGCTTGATGTTAAAACAACCTTTCTTCATGGTGATTTCAATTAAGAGATATATATGACACAACCATAGGGATTTGAGGTTAAAGGTAAGGAGAACTTAGTCTACAAATTGCAAAAAATGTTTATATGGCTTGATCCAAGCACCTTGGCAATGGTATCTAAAATTTGATAATTTTATGCTTGAGAATGGATACAATAGGTATCATTCAAATCATTGTATTTATTTTGAGGTTGGATCATGAGAGCTACATTATTTTATTTTTATATGTTGATGATATGCTTGTAGCTAGGTCTAACATGGATCACATTAAGGGGTTAAATGAACAATTACCACATTCATTTGATATGAAGGATTTCAGGGCAACAAAAAAAATCCTTGGTACAAAAAATTTGCAAAGATAGGAAGAACAAAAAGTTGACATTATCTCAGGCTGATTATATTTAGAAGGTGTTGCAAAATTTTGATATGGAGAATGCTAAAGCTTTCAGCACACCATTGCCTGGTCATTTGAAAATGACCAAGGAGATATGTCTAAAGACACAAGATGAGGAAGCTAAGATGTCCAAGGTACCTTATGCTTCATCTGTAGGAACATTAATGTATGCTATGGTGTGTACGAGGCCAAATATCGCACCATTAGTGGGTGTTGTTAGGAGGTATATGAGTCATGTAGGGATTGAGCATTTGAATGTAGTTAAATGGATTCTTAGATATTTTTGAGGAACATCCAATAAGTGTTTATATTTTTGGGGCTCTACTACTAATTTATAGGGCTATTTTGATTTAGATTTGGTAGGGGATATTGATACCAGGTAGAGTACTACACATTATGTATTTATTGTTGGTGGGGCAGCAGTGAGATGGGTTTTCTCAATTATAGAAGGTGAATTCTTTATCCACTATAGAGGTAGAGTATGTTAATGCTAGAAATGTAGCCAAGGTGATGATCTAGCTTTAGTTATTCATGGAAGAATTTAAATACCCATAGAGGGATAATTATTTATTTATAGATAGCTAGAGTGTAATTCATACAGTTGTGGTACCACTTCTTTTGATCAATTTTGGATGATGGAAAATTAAACCTAGAGAAGATACATATGATGATAATCCAATAGATATGTTGACCAAGATAGTAAGAAGGGAGAAGATGAACTCCTCTTCAATTTTGGTTGGTCTTCTAGAGTAAATAGAATAAAAGAACAATAAAGTCCAAGATGGCTTGATATTCCAGTGGGAGCTATACGTTTAGTGGTGCTATGACCAATCTCCATGTGTAGGGGTTATTTTTGTGGAGTCTGACCAGTCTCCAAGTGGGAGATTTTTGTGATGTGGAGCCTAATCAGACTCATAGGTTTTCTTAGTGCAATTTCCCCCTAGATTATTTCTATGGGGGTTTGGGGGGAGTGCCCCTTGCAGGATCCTAGGGCAGTGCCCCAAGTGCATTCCTTGTTGCAGTACAAGGTGGGGTCAAGGGGTAATGCCCTTGAAGCCAAAAATGACCCTACTATTGTAAAGGGCACCAACAACTATTTTTCAATTGGATGACTTATTCTAGCCCTAATTTTATAAGCAACAAAGGCTTGTATAAATTGGCTTAGGGTTAAGGATTTCATTATTTATGATGATATTGTAGGTTCTTGCAATAGTATTGAGTTGTAATAGATTGATGATTGTAATTACTAGATAATTTTAATATTGGACTTGATGTTGGTAGACGTAGCCCAATGATTAGTGAACCATGTTAAAACTTTGTGTCTTGTGTTCTCTTCTGTGTGATCTATTATTTTTTGGTATTGGTTATATTTACATGAAATTTTTATTTATGTCTATGGTTAATCCTAGCAATGTATTATTAGATATATCTCTATAGAGTTGATGCAAGAGTTCATACATTAGGAGCAATAATAAAGTTGTCAAAATAACTGTAATGAAATTGATGTAAACAATACATGCAAGGTACTAGGTACAACTACAAGTTTTATAAGTTTCCCACTAGAACTTATAGCTACCTTTGGATTTTATGTCAAAGTGGGGACAATATGTAAAAGAGAATAAGAAAAAGGAGAGAAAGAACAAAGAGGGACAATATGCTAATGACTGATACATCATGGGAGAGAATCAAGATTCTTGTTAAAAGTGATGAAGATAAAGAGAATAAGAAGTGAGGATGAAATATAAAACAAGGAGTTGATACATCTAGGAGAAGAGTGAAGATACTTTAAAACACAAAAAGAACAAATTCTAAGGGAGAGAAATGTTGAAGATTGACGCTTCCAAAAAGAAAGACTAAGTAGACCTGATGATAAAATCTATTGCAAAGAACCTAAATAAAGCCTGAGAGCTATAAAGTTGTATTGTTGTCAATGCATACATTTTATTATCTTATGTGTAATGTTTTGTAATGTAAAATCATATGTTTATGTGTTTCTATCAATGAAAAAGTGGGAGATTGTTAGCCTCAATCGATAATACTAATGATGTATGCGAAAGAGTCATATCTATTATTATATTGTCATTGTTAGAAAAGCCAAGGATATCATTGCACCAAAAGATTAACTTGCTAATGCCCAATACAACCAATAGTCTTATAGAACCATAGGAGGTGGTCAAGCCATGTCATGAATCCTACAAGGGATGCTTTGTTAGAAAAGCCAAGGATATCATTGCACCAAAAGATTAACCTGCTAATGCCCAATACAACCAATAGTCTTATAGAACCATAGGAGGTGGTCAAGCCATGTCATGAATCCTACAAGGGATGCTAGCCCATTGCTAATAATCCCCCTCCCAATGTCACTCACCATGGCCTGTGAGACTCAAACCTATGACCAAGCTCTAATACTAATTATTATAAAGGATAAGGTTGTCATTGCACCAAAAGATTGACCTGTAAATGCCCAATACAACCAATAGTCTTATAAAACCATAGGAAGTAGTTAAGCCTATCAAAAATCTTGCAAGAGATGGTGGCCCACTACCAACAATCATTAATGTCAAGTCTTAGTTGGCTATATGTGGTGTTAATTTAGTGGAGTGCCATATCATTTGATTGATGAAGAGGATTTGAAGAAAGTAAGATGATGATAGAGTAGATAAGTATTGGTATTCATTGAGCACTTGAATGAGTTGGACTATGATAATGTAATGTTGGTTTGATTATTTTATAATCATGTAATCATGTAATGTAATAATGAAGTTTATGTATTCGCCGAGCTATCTAAGCTACACTAAGGAACAAGATGAAAGAAGGAATATAGTATTTACTATGTGACTATAGTTATCATTTATAAGTTAGCAAAGAGAAGGTAAAGTTCATTGTTAACCGAGTGACTATAGTTTTTACTGAGTGAAATATAATATTCACCAAGTATGAGCTAGAAGAACAAGTTGAGAAAGATAATATTTGAGGCTAACTTTGTTAAAAACTGCAATTGAAACAATTTTTATGTTGTCATTGATGTCAAATATTATTAGTAAGACAATTTTCTATCTAATTTGAGTACCATATCTAGATGATTGATGAAGAGGATTTGAGAAGTTAGACATAACAATAAAACCTAGAGAAAAGGTTGAGTTATGAGAGGAAACAATAATGGGCACTTGATTAGTTAGAATTTGAGAAGATAAAGTGATTGTTTAATCATGCTACAAGTAGAGAAGACATTTATACTGAAGCCTTGAATAAGTGATCAAAGATTGACCAAATACATAGGCTCGACTGAGCAACAAACAAGAAGATTAAGGAACTTGAACTATATGTCAAATGATGCTAGTGTCAACTGAGCCACAATATGTGTTGAGAAGAAGTAGTATCAATCAAGTATTAGTATTGATTGAGAATTGGTATATGTGCCAAACAAAAATTGAAAGCAGTAGCTGAGTAATCTACTGATGACTAAGTATCATAACATAGTGTTGGCTAATGGACAACATTTAATAATTTTTGAGAATATTGTGATTTCCATCCAACAAAGTTTACTTCTTAGAATATGTGAATCATGTTAAAGATAAGGAGTGATTATTTAGAGCATTTAAATTGAGGGAAATTGTGTTTTCATGTTTCTATATAAGGATTCATAGTGAAGTTTGTAGAGAAGAAGAGGATGAATAAAAGATGGATAGATTCATTGTATGTGTTGAATTTAATCAAAACACTAAGATCTACGGTGATGTTTAAGTGACAAAAGATCATAATTACCTATTTTAGGAGGTAAAAGGAATAACAATGAAGACCAGTCAATGGATGAGTATGTGAGATGAACTATGATTTGTATTTGTAAAGTGAGTTGTATCTATTAGATCAAAACCTTCTATTACTTTCTAACTATTGTATCAATGTTGAAATCCTTTAATCAAGGTTTACCTAATAGTCATATGTAAATTTTTAAATCAAGGTTGCATACTACTAGAATATTCTAAAGTCCTCTAACAAGGCCACTCCAAATAGCATGATTAAATCCTTTAATAAGGTCACACTTAAAAGCATTTTTGGTAACCTTTAATAGGATTGGCTCCTAACAGAGCTCACTTCAGAAGAGTGAAAATATTAGTGACATGTTACTAGTGGTTTTTTCCAAATTGGGTTTCCATTTTACATCTTAGTGTCAAACTTGTGTGGATGTTATTTGTGACGATTTAGTGTCAATTTATTACATTCTACAAGTATGCTATTAATAATACAATGGATTGCTAGTTGATGTTATTCATAATATGCTATAGAGGCCGAGCTAATGGATGTTTAGATCTGAAGTAGTTGAAGTTTTTTTTTGTCTAATTGTACATCTAGACCTTGGATAATTGATTCACCCCCCCTCTCTTTTATTATAAAAATTCTAACAATTGATATTAGAGCCTTGGTTGTTGTAGATAAAATCTTGAAGGTACTTCAAGCTAAAGATCAAGATGTACAAAAAGGAGGTGCCAAGGTTGAACAAAGAGAACTTCCCTACATGGAAAAGTTTGATGAGGTTGCATTTGGTAGGAATTGGAGAGGGTGCAATACATTTTGTGGACAATGCATATGTGAAGATAATAGTTCTTCCTCTAACAACTCAACAAATGAAAGAGAAGCAAGAATACAACCACACACCACATTGGAGATTACATCAACCTTATGCTAAGATAAAAAGACCACCAAGGAAATGTGGGATACACTATAGACCATCTATGGATGAGACAAAAATTTTTGAGGGAAAAATTAGAGAGCTTGAGAGGTAAGTGTGATGAAATGGGAATGATGGAAGGTTAGAATATAGTCCAGTTTTATGGAAGAATCAAAGAAGTTATAAATTCCATAAGAGGAGTGAATGAAAATATTGATGATGAGACTATAATTAATAAGGTATTGAGAAATCTACTTCCTATTTATGCTATTAGGGTTTTTGCAATACAAGAATTGAGATGTACTCTAGGAAATAACCTAACTCTAGAAGGTGTGATTGGTTGGCTTAGTACTTTTGAGATATCAAATTTTGGTAACTTCACCCCTACCATTGTTGATTATGCTTTTAAATCACAATTAGTTCTTCGTAAGAAAGGAAAAGGAAAATGCATGAAAATGAAAATATTGTTTCTAATGATGAGTTTGATAAGCTTGAAGCACTGATGGCTTGAAGACTTCCAAGAGGTAGATGAAAATACAAAGGTTAACTTCCTATAATCTATTTTTCATGTAACAAAGTTTGTCATATTGCTACAAGATATCATGGCAATGAAGACAAGGATAAAAGAAGGGAAAACAAGTACAAAGGAAGAAGAGATGATAGAGATAGAAAAAGAAACAAAGACTCCAGAGATAAAGGAAATAAATTTTGTTACATTGCCAAAGAAGAAATTGATAATGAATATGAAAGTAATGATGAAGAAGTTGTCTATGTTTCTATGAAAGAAGATTCTAAGGAAGATGAGAAATCAATATTGATTTCATATGTAAGTAAATAATATAGATGGATAATTGATAGTGGTTGTTCACATCACATGACTGGTGATAAAAGTAATTTTAAACCATGAGACCATACAAGGGTAGTTGTGTTAAGTTTGGTTATGATACACCATGCCTTGTGAAAGATAAATGAATAATACAATTGACTTATAAGATCAAATATGAAAATGTTTATTGGGTTGAAAGAATTAACTATAACTTGTTGAATTTTTCATAGTTGAAAAAATCAAGATACAGGGTTAAATTCTATCACAAGAAGGTTGAGATATTTGATGTTGATGGTGAACTAATTGGAAGTGGTGATCAAACAAAAGGTAACTTTATCTATCTAGATTTACCTGATGAAACATGTTTGTTTTCATAATATGAAGATATATGGTTATTGCATAAGAGTTCATGTCATGTGAACTTTGATAATTTGGTAAGCATTAGTAAGATGAAAGAGTAAGAGGTTTTCCAAAACTGAAGAAACTTGATAATGCTATGTGTAAATAATGTCAGTTGGGAAAAATGACAATGTTTAGTTTCAAGAGCAAGACATATCCATCTAATGATATTTTGGAATTGGTTCATATTGAACTTTGTGGACCTGTTGGTGTTAAAAGCTATTGTGGAGAGAAATATTTCATTCTATTTATTGATAACTATTATAGGATGATGACCATGTTTTTTCTTAAAGAAAAATCTAATGCTTTTTAATTGTTTAAGTGGTATTTGGCCAGACTTGAAAAGGAAAGATGAAAGAGACTAAAGTTCTTTAGATCTAATAGAGGTGGAGAATTCATCTCTAATAAATTCAATATATTCTATAATGCTAGAGGAACCAAAAGGCAAATGTCAGCACCTAGGACCCCTCCCCAAAATAGACTAGTTGAAAGGAGAAATAGATCAATCATGGATTGTGCTAAAACACTGATGATGGAGAAGAATGTATCACATAAATATTGGAGAGAATTTATAAGTACAATAGTTTATACTTTGAACACAATGCAAGTAAAGAAAGGTACAAATGTTATGCCCTTTGAGTTGTGGTATGGATATGCGCCTAATGTGAAGTATCTTAAAGTTTTTGGAAGAAAATGTTATATACTAAAATATAATAGAAATGGAAAACTTGATGCTAAGAGTGATGAAGACATACTCCTAGGTTATTCCACTAAGAGAAAAAATTATAAGTGTTTAAAGTCTAACACTAACAAAGTTGTGGAAAGTGCATGAAGTATTTGAGAAATACAAATCCATAAAAATTGAAGAATAGTTGCATGTAAGAACTTGTCACAGAGAGGAAAAGACAAATAGGAGGTAAGGGTTTTTCTTGATGAATATGAAAAATTATATTATTAGATTGAAAGAATAAATGAAATTTACTATTGATCAATCCTTATAGAAGGAGATCATGAAACCTAAAAGGGAAACCCCAAGAGGTAAAATATATTTAATTATTAAATAGAAATACAAGTGCATAAAGGGAAATCTTAAGAAGGGAGTAATAGTAATTTAATAAATGAAAAAATATTAACACTTTACTCTAACACCCCCCCCCAAAAGATGAGTGAGAAAACTTGGGTGTGAACAAAAAGTCTTGATGAGGTACCCAATCACAACCAAATATCTATGAAATGGAGAAATAGGGAAAACTATGTGGGAAAAACTATTCTCCAAAAAAAGATGGAAAGAAAATAAATAAGGAAGGAATCATTACTGAGATCCCCAAGGACAACTTCCTTCACCCCAAACATAGAACACAACTGAAGATATTGTGAGGATGTAAAAGATTTAGTGAAGATGTCTGCAACTTGCTCGACAATTGGAATGTAGTCACAACTAAGACAACCATCCTAAATTAGATGCTTGATGAAGTGCATGTGGAGATCAATGTGCTTGGTCCTTTAATGCTCAGCTGGGTTGTGGAGAATATGTATAGCACTCTAATTATCATACCAAAGAAAGGTGGGACAATCAAGGGAAAATCCAAAATCTGTCATCAACTACCAAAGCCTTAAAACCTCTTAACTAGCTAGCATAGTTGTCCTATTCTCTACATGTAGATGATAATGCATGAACAAGCTACTTCTTGCAAGACCATGTGATACGACCACAAACAAGATAGAACAAAAATCTAGAAGTAGACTTGGGAGTATCAATATCATCAACCCAATTTGAGTTTGTGTTACCAACTATGTGACGATCCCTTGATGTGTAGTGAATGGCATAAAATGTAGTACTCTGAATGTACCTCAAGATATGTTTGGAATCTTGCTAGTCAATATCATGTGGATCATGTGAGAATCTAGAGACAAGTCCAACCACAAAGGGAATCTCAAGATGTGAGTTTCAGATACAAAAAACTACCCACAAGTTGTCTGTATAAAGTAGAATCCATTATAGGAGTAGTGTAAGTGGTAGATAAAACTACACCCAACTAAAAAGGTGTAGGAGAAAGATTGAAATCAAGAATGTTGAATCTCTAAAGCATATCAAGAGAATATTTATGCTGGAGTATGGCTATCCCATTTGAAGATTGAACAACCTATAAGCCCAACAAATAGTGTAGAAGTCCAATGTCTGTCATCTCAAACTACTCTGTAAAATTTGGATAAACACTCTATATCATTGAGGATGAGCTACTTGAAATGATGAGATCATCTACATAAAGAAAAAGTATCAATAAATCATCCCCATGATGCTGAATGTAAACTATAGGATCAGAATGACACTGAGTGAATTGTGAAGCAAGCAAGAAGGTATTAATCTTCTCATACCAAGCCCTATCCCACTCTATGTATCTTGTCACCTATGAAAAATAATGTGGACAATTTGAAATGGCATAACTCAATAGTCTAGTGCCATAAGTATGAGCATGAGTGTGACAAGAATTAGATGGATCACCTGTCATAGGTCCTAATTCATTAATAATTTCATGAGCCCACTTGGGCACTCATTGAACAATTGGTTGAGGTGGTGAAGGGGGATCAATATCAAGATCTTCCTTAGAGGATGCATACTCATGTGAAGGAGTAGAGGAAGTACTAGGTAGTGAGGGAGAAGCTAGTGATGGAGGCTACATCTTGGGATAATGCTCATGAAATTGGCCATCTCATAAAAATAAGACATCTCTAGAATCAGGATCAAACAACTTGTACACCTTCACATCCTCAAAGTATCCAATAAGGGTGAGTGGTTGATTCTTCCTGTCCATGGATTTCTGCTAAGAATCTAGAACCTAAGCCTTACTACCAAAAATTTATAATGTAGAAACATTAGGCTTGACATGAGTCCAAACCTCCTCAGGACTCAAATGCCATAATGCCTTGTGAGAAATCTGATTCTTAATATAGCTGGCACAATTGATAGCCTCAGCCCAAGATAAAGAACTCATATGTCAAGACTATATCATACAATTAGCCATCTCCTATAATGTCCTATCCTTTCTCTTAGGAATCTCATTCTCCTAAGGGACTTGAGGAACTATGAACTGATGTTGTAAACCATGCTCAGTGAAAAAATCTCTGAAGGACTAATTCACATATTACCTGCCATTGTCAGTACATGTATGCCTGGTAGAAAGACCTAAATTGTTCTCTACATATGTCTTAAAGATTTGAAATGAATCAAATACATCAAACTTGTACTTCAAAAAGTACATCCATGTATATATAGAGAAGTCATCTATGAAGGCAAGCACATATTGAGCACTAGAAAAAGATGGAATGGGGAATGACATATGATCACTATGTATCAACTCTAATGGTTCCTTATCACGTGTGGATTGACCTATTGGAAATGGATCTTTGTAATATTTTCCAAGTGCACAACCTTGACAAATACCATTGGTACAAGAGATCTAAGGTATCTCAATCATTAGCTCTTGTGTACTCATCTATTGTAGATATATGTAGTTGACATGGCTAAAACACTCACGCCAAAGCTTACTCACTGTCTCTACATATGCAATAAGAGAAACACCTATATAAATAGAGCTCTTAAATCCATTGAATTGATATAAGTGAGACTAAAGATCAACACTTCCAGTAGCAAAAACTAGGTCAAGATCATGGAGTCTCAAATAACCACATCATGTGGTGAGAACTCAATTGTCTTACTAGAGCTAGAATGGTCAATTTGAAAGATAGAAATGAGGTTCATAGAAATGAGGTTCATAGAAATGGCTCAAACAAAGAGAAAATCTTGTAGTGAACCACCCTCTAAAGAGATAGTTCATGAACCTAAAACTAAAAGTTGTGTAGAGTCACCAACTACAATTTGTGTAGCAACACTCTAAGAAAGTGGGGTAACCAAATCAAGTGAGTGTGTCATATGGTGCAAAGCACCTAAATCAATAATCTAAGAAGCTATAGAAGATAATGCTCATGTAGAAAGAGAATTTCCTTTCCTTGAAGGAGGAGGTGGTGGCTTTAGAGAAGCAATACTATGTTGCTACATGGCCTCCTTTAAATCCTCAAGATGTTTCCAACAGCTGGAAACTGGATGTCCTTCCTTGCCATGAAATCTACAAGGATCAGCTATAAAATTCTTAGTCTTGGAGGAAGACTCACCAGAGTTAGAATTTTTACCCTTTGAAGTGGATTTTTGAGCATTCATTTTATGAGTAGTCTTGGAGGAACTCTCACTACCTATTAATTCTATCTTGGGCTTTGGTTTTTCTTTCATCTTCCCTATAGATGTTTGAGAAATCAATGCTTGTATATTTGAACCTATGATAATATCCAACTATGTAAGCTTGGACTGCTCTCTAGTCAATCAATCAAAAAATACCTCAAAAGTGGGCATGGTAAGTCTAGGACCCAAAGCATCCATAGTGGAATGGAAGGTAGAATAGAAAATCTAGACAGATGCACTCGTTATCTTCCTTCTCTTTCCTGTGTACCTATAATAAAGTTCTCTTGTATTTGAACCTCATGAGAAGAACTCGTTGATGATACCAAACAAATCCTTGAACTTGTCCCACATTTCTTGAGGAGGGGAGCACATAGTGATGAAACTATAAGCTATCTTATTCTTGTACTGCAAAGTCTAATATTGACTCTAAAAATTGAATGCACTGTTTCTAAACAAAACCACAAACACATTGAATGTAGAAGTTGCTGCATAGAAGATTTCTATGTGTGATAGTTATATGGGTTGAGAAGTACTAGAAAAGAAGAGGTCGTATCCATTGTTTTAACAAATTGTTTTAAAGTTTCCTTATATAGTAATATTGTATTAGAAAATAATGAAAAAAAATCCCCAAAATGCAAAAAAACAAACCCCAATTTGTAGAAGGAACACGTATACAAGAATAGAGAAAAAAACACTTTGTTTGAGTATAAAAAATATCTAGTAAACAATACTAGTGAAGATAGAGAATCTAGAAAATTCTTGAGAAGAGCTTTCTGACATTTTTTTGGGATAAAAAAATGGAGCTAAAATGAGCAAGTTATGCCCCTCGAAAGATAGGAATAATCATTTGACTTAGAGAAAAAAATAGGTACCAAACTAGAAAAAGAATCCAAAAATATCTTTTCCATCATGTCTATCTCAGAATCATCTTTTTGACACTTTTTTTGGATCTAAAAAATGCCTCTATATGCTCAAGTTAGAACCAAAAATCTAATAGGGCCTCCATATAGAAAAAAAATATATTGCAAAAGCCTCGTAAAAAATTAAATTGGGCTAAGAAATTAGCCCCTAACCCTGCATGTGACCATAGGATGGGCAACAAAGGCTAGATGATGGATCATAGGAGGAGCATGGGCGGAGGTAGTTGAGCCAAGCATAGGTGATGGAGAAAAGAAATGGAGCTGGTAGTCATTGCAGTGAGATGTAAGCCACAAATAGTTAGAAGAGGACTACCATGTGGTCGAATTCTACAAATTTTTAATTTTTGTTTTAAAAAAATATCGCACATGCCTTGGATTACATGCAGCCAGTGGTTGTATGACCCTAGTATGCAATTTTGTTTTTCCTTCCTAGTCAATTTTGTGAGGTCAATTTGGCCTCATAGTGCTCTAAATCTCAAATACACCCTATTTTTTAAAACAAAGACTTGAAAAAAGCCAACTATGTTTTGTCAAGCCCTCATTCCTCTTTTCTCCAAATAAGAATAAGCTACAACATGTCAAGCTCTTATACCATAAAAGATTTGAGCAATACAAATCCACAAACCCCAATGAACACCTACATGAAAGAACCTATTAGAGAGAAGAAAAGACAAACAAGAGGCAAGGGTTTTTCTTTGAGAATATGGAAAATTATATTGTCAAACTGAAAGAATGAATGAAATTTACAATTGATCAATCCTTATAGAAGGAGATCAGGAAACCTAAAAGGGAAACCCTAAGAGGTAAATGAAATTTAATAATTACTATTTAATTATTAAATGGAAATGCAAGTGCATAAAGGGAAATGTTAAGAAATGAGTAAAGATAATTTAATAAATGAAATTAAATTAACACTTTAATCTAACAATGAAAATGTGAAAATTGATGAATATGAAGAAAATAATGAAGTTGAATGTAGGGAAAACCTTGAAGACTAAAATATATTCATATATGTGAATGAAGGTGCTCCTTGCACCCTACCTAAGAAAGAGAACAAAGCTACAAAACAATAAAAAAATGGGAATGCTGAGCTGCACAAGAAGTTGTCGAGAAAGAGGCTATGGGAGTCAAGAAACAACAAAATAATTCCAAGGCACATGCAAAAGATGATGAACATCAAGATGACAAGGCTGAGCAAGTAGAACCTGAACCAGAACCTAAATCAAAGAAATACAATGAACTTGAAATCATATTTCAAGATGAACCTATAGAAGAAGAGAGAAGGAAAGAACTTGTACCAGAAAAATATGTAACAAGACACCATGCACCTAAGAAAATTATTGGAGATAAAGAATATGGAGTTATGAAAAGGAAAATAACTATAAGTGAGACATTTTTACTTTGTTAGTTTGAGCCCAAATAAGTAAAATATTCTTTGAGGAATGGGGATTGGATTCAAGTAATGAATGGAGAAATTGAGTAGATAGAGATGGAAAAAACATGGATACTAGTACCTAGACCTAAGGAGAAGAATGTTATTGGAGCAAAGTGGATATTCAGGAACAAGTTGAATGAAAAAGGTGAAGTCATAGAAAATAAGGCTAGAATGCTATACAAAGGATATGTACAAGAAGAGGGAATTGACTAAGGTGAAAAAATTTCCCCAGTTGCATGATTAGGAGTTATAAAAAATTGATGATCAATGCCTTATCCATTTCTACACAGAGTCTAACCAACAAAACTTGACCTATTTAATTGCCTTACAATTAAATTTTATCAGTAGTCAACCCTGAATTTCATACTTATGAATATACCTCCCATACACCTAGAAACCCTATCAATTCATGAAAACATTTACCTAACTTCTTGAATTAAAAGAAATCAATGAAAAGATATACAACCCATCCAAGCTACATTAAAATGAAAGAACCTTATTTGTTCATTCCCAAAATTTTAGACATATGAAATAGGAGACAAAATTTAGAGACACATATGTTGTAGAAGATTTCATTGTATTTATCTTCCTTGAAATTAATACATTACTGGTATAAACTCAAAATAACTCTAACTATGACAGACTATCATTCACTATTCACTTATATTCTTCGATTTTGCAAAACAAATAGAACACAACAATTGACACAAAGAATAACTAGACCGACTCAAAAATAGCACTAGCACTATAATTGTATAGATTTTGGACCTCAACTTGACATCTTGGAAATCCTTTTATATGAAGGATTACAACAAGTTTCAAATGGGAGGACACATGTCAAAATTCTATTGGGAAACAAATACAAATATATACTTTCTTCTGTTACAATACAAACATTCCTTGTACTTGATCAAACTTCTGAATGTAGTTACAAAATTGGAAGGTGGCACTTTTCAGTAGGTGTCTTTAACAATTTTTATTGTATTCAAGCTCCTATTTATTTCTTTGTCTTTTCCTTGTTCCTTTTGCCTCTAACTACATGCTTGCACTACCTAATCACTGTCACTAGATGGTAGGGCCTTGATATCTACAATAACTTCCCAAATAGCTATGTCTGTGTCTACATTAGGCCAGGTAGCATCCCTAACTACATCTAATTTCTAAATATTTTCTTCATCTCGCAACATTGGAGCTCACAATTTTAATTTCCTTTGAAAACTTGGGAAAGTGCAATAAGAATTCTTCGCCACTTCGCAACTTAAAATACTAAAAATAAATGAAACCATGTAAAGATGTGATGATTACCTTTAACTATTATCTTTGATTATTTGAAAGCTCACAACTTCACTTCTTTACCTTTTATTTTGACCTATGAAGATGTGATTGCTACTTTGTTTGACCATAACCTCTTTTCAAAATCTCATAGCAAAGATCTTGATGGTGACTAATTTTTTTTTTTATATCTTGCATTAGCCTTTAACTTCAACTATTCTAAACTGATCTTGTAAGCTTACAACTTCAAAAATATAATCGTAGCTAAACCTTGCAATAGTGTGATTTTAAGCTTTTACCACTTTGCAATTTTGATCCTGAGTCAATCATGAACTCATGCAATGTTGTGATGGTTAAGAACTGAACTATGTGATCACATTTTGTGCCATTGAAACTTATACTATCACTTCACTTTAAACCCTTATGACTATGTGACTAATCATTTCTTCTGAATGTTAGATGTCTTTCATAGTTTTGCACCTTATAATCTTTCCTCATGGCTTAACTATACGATCATGTGAAATGGTTTTCCTCAACTATTTCTTGAGCAATCACTACTTTGCAACTAAAAACACTAGTCTTCATCTTACCCATGAAAAATTACTAACTTGACTGTCTTCTCTATCGTCATTGCTTCATAATTTGAATACTTAATTCAACATCTAACCTTGCAAAGGTGTGATTACAAGACTTTGCATCCTAGTAACCTTAACCTTAGGTTTCCTTTAACCAGCAACAAACATGTGTTAACCCTTCAAAATAACTACTTCCCTTTATTCACATCATCACAACTTAAACTATTAGGGTTAATTTGAAGCTTGCAATCATGCGCTTTCCATTGTTTTGCCCCTTCACATCTTAAACTTTCATGCTATCAATAACCACTCTGACACCACAATAAACTACTTAGAAACCTTTTCACTCCTTCACATAATTCAACATAGTTAGTGATCAAAAGGGGTTAATATTGTGATTAAAGGGTTGCCACAACATCACAACTTAAAATATAAAAAGACATGAGGTATAATGAAACAATGGATACAAAACTTAGGGATATAATTTATATGAGAAAGAATTTTTTGTATATCCCTATTTAATTCTCTTTAAGCCAATTTTGAATGAACTCAATAAAAAAAAAGACAAAAAAAATTTCCCTAGGGTTTTTATGAGGATAAGACAAATATTTAGAAGCAAATTAGAAGAAAATTCTACCTAATTTTCATAAGATTTCACAAAAATTTAGGCAAGTGAATATTCAGGCCATCAACACCTTTTGAACTAGTGTACAACATTGAGGTGTGGCTATCTCCCCCATTCAAAGACAAGTGGCAATAGGATATCATAAAAACAACCAAAATAAGTATGTGCTCATTAAAATATGCAAGTGGATCACCTTTTTTGGGAAAAATCTTAAATTGAAGAAAGGGCTTGGTTCGCCATTCCCTATTGAATTGCAAAATTACCATTGCACATTTGACCAAGATTCCCTGAATATTGAACTAGAGTTGAAGCCTATGAATCTAAGGTCTTATCAAGAGATACCTAGACTCAATAGTAAGGGTTCTGAAGAAACCCATTTTGTGGTGGAACCTGCGTTCATGCATGAACCACAAGTAGATGATTATTGGGTCAAATATGTGGAGGACTTTGAGGTCAAAAATAGATTATGGTTAAGGTTTACCCTAAGGAAAATCATCACACTTAAGTTGCAAATGAAAATTGATGAGAATGAAGAAGCTGAGGATGAACAAGTGATGGATCCCAAATACATCAAACAAATTGAGGCCCTTCCTATACTTAAAATTCACTCAAGTAAGAAAGAAGAAGGTAACCTAAGAAAAAATAAAAATTGGTTAAGGGAGAAGAAAATGCAAGGGATGAGAATGGTTGAAAATAATTTCCAAAGTAAAGAAAAAATTCTAGTACAAGATTGTGATTAGTTTTAAATGACAAGATCATGCAATGTCCTCTTGTAGGTGACCCATAACCTTAAAAATAAGTTAAAATTCCTATGTAGCAACAAATTCTAGTTCAAGTTCAACCCTTTATTAGGATTTCCTATTCAAGGAGCTAGGAAAAATAGAAGGCAAAAGGAGTGGTAGGCTTAAACATAAAAAAAGATATTAGTGAACCCGTGGAATAATCTGATATGGATAATTTAGTAGGAATTGTTGAACAAGAAGACACATGTAATAAACAAAAAATGGTCATCTAGACTATTAGCCCCCTTTCTAGAATTTTGCATAATTTATCCATCACTTATCTTTGATGGAATCCTCAAAATATATTTATTTATTATAAACTATGGTTTGACCACTATATCCTAAGTTCCTATTTAATCAAAAGAACTTGCTCCCTTTTAATTAAATAGAAATTCCCACTTCCCACTTATCCCAAGTGTGCACACATAAATCATTATTCCTATTTTACAAAAAAAATAGAAGGCATCTTTGTCCACACATGAATGTAAAACCTTCTATGTGAGAGGAATCTCTTATTTTCAAAATAATTTTAATTCTCCTCTACACATCTTTTGCCTCTTAAAGTCAACTATTGATCTTGACTAGGTAAGATTATTATGCACATAGATTGCTTAAGATGCATTCTCCACCCTTGATTATGCCTCTATTGTCTTTTGATCTCAACCTTCTATTTTTCTTTAAAACAAGGGTTCTCTCCCTATTATTGCATAGGTGAAGGAGTTGGAGCTATTGTCACACTTATGGTTTGAAGCATTGGTACCTTGGAGTCTCATTGCATTGTTGGTGTCTTTGAAAACTTTGAGCTTTCTCTCATCTTGCATCCTAGACCTTGTTCGACATGGCTAGGTTAGGATTGTCCATCTTGCATTTGAATTCCTATACTAGCTTGTTGTCTTCATTGCATTGCATTGCACTTTTACTTTCACCATAGCTAAGTCTTGCATCTCATTTAGCTTAGACCTGGAATGTCAATTGAATCTTTTGTTCTATGCTTCTACTAGAAAGAATTTATTAAATGGGTTCATTTGAGAGCCATTATGGTATATTTATTTTCTTACTTTAGCCTTTAATGTCATAGATAGGAAGCTATAGGTCAATTCTTGAGGAATTTATCATGAGTTTCCTTGAGTGTAATTTTTGAAAATAATTGATTAATTGTGTATTGTCTTTGATGTTACACAAAATGTCTTATCATTGCCAGTCAGTGTATGACAAGTTTACTCAGGCTATGAAGATGGTTTTTTGTGTCTCTCGAGCATTCTAGAGTTTTCCAAGTTTAGAAGATAGTGTCTACCAAGTTCACTCGAGCAACAAAGAGAAGATGGCAAAAGTTGAGTGTTAACTGAGCTCACTCAGTTAATGAAAGAATTGATGGATGGAACTAGTGTTAATTGAGCTCACTCAGTTATGAAAGGAACTTTGTGGAAATGTAGTGTTAACCAAGTTCACTTGGTTAACATAGGAAAATCATTTCCGACTTCGTATCTATCAAGTAGGGTTTACTAATGAAGGATTTTCTTGTTTTAGCATATTGAGTTCATTTGACTTGGTTTTTGGTTCTAGATAACTAAGGAGATGAATTCTAAGTTGTATTCATGTGACCTTGACAATGTGTAAGATATAAATATAAGTTCAAATTGAGGATTGAATGTGTGCAAGAAAAAAGAATATTTGAATATTTAAAGAAAAACTTTATGTAATCCTTAGGTTCTTTGTTGCATCCTTCTTCACTCTTTTCTATAAACTCATCAAATCTTACATATTTTGTAACATCCCCTTTTTGGACATTAGATTTAAAACCCTGACTGTATAGATCTTTTTTATTATTTTCTCGGATATGCTTTTTCACTCTTTGATATTCGATATTTATGTGTTTTCCAAAGAGTCACGACCTTCCAATAATGATTATTATATTAATAATATTGTTATATTAATTAATAAGGTTTGTTATATTATATTAATAATATAATTATATTAATAATGATATAATTATATTAATCAATAAGGTTAGTTATATTAATGTCATAAAGTATATTATTAATTATATTATTAATATATCAAGTATATATTATTATATTATAATACATTTAGCATTTTCATATTAAAATATATTTTAATCATAATAGTATTATGTATTATATCAGATTAGTATTACTATAATATGATATATAGTATAACATTACTTTATTAAATATTATCATTTTAATATTATTATTAATATTACTTTATATATAATACTTATTTATTATTTAAATTATATATCAGAGTGGGGACATCATAGTCCTCCCCTCTCGAATTTGTTTGCCCTCAAGAAAAATCTTTCATACACAAACAAAACATATTTGCATTCAAAAGACAAGATATATTTATGAAATATGAATGAAAACACAAAGCATACACGAAGTAGACACGATGCAGACATATGAAGACATGGAGCAAAAACAATGCAAACACATCAAACATTATTTTTTCACAATGAAGTAGAGAAAAGAGAATAATTTATAAAATATACTTCCTAGTATGCTTTTTGATCATAAATCTTGCAACACAAACAATTATTAGCATGTACATGTATATAATAGCTTCAAAGAAAATATTAGTCATGATAAATTAGTCCTGAACCCATATTCTACCAAGCCCAAGAGTGGAACTTTGGCCCTCTTGGCCTTGGTGGCAGCCATTGACATCCATCAATGTAGTCTACTTGGCAAATTCTTAACTAAATAGAGTTGAAATGATGTCAAGTCTTAATCAATCTAAGCCCAGGAGTGGAACTTTGGCCCTCCTGGCCTTGATGGCAACCATTGACATCCATCAAGGTGTTCTACTTAGATGCTAATCTTATTCTTCCTACCTAAGCCCAAGAGCAGAACTTTGGCCCTCTTGGCCTTGATGGCAGCCTGTGACACCCATGAAGGTGGTCTACTTAGGAGGTAATGTTTATTCTCCTTAAGGAACTTCTTATAACAAATCTTGAAAAAAAGTATTTATATTCTTAGTTTTAAAGAATACAACAGATTTAACCTTTATCAAACTATTTTACAATCAAAGACATAGTCTTTTTGAAGTGTTAGAAACTTAATTTACTATTAAAATATAGGAGGAGGAACCATAATAGGGTGCCCTGTCACCCAACCAGTGGGCCTCACCATTCACCCTCATTGTCATTGCCTCTTTCCAATCGTTATTTCCAAGAAGGTGCCTTTGTATGATGTACCCTAGGATACCCGTCACTGTAGGCCTTACCCGGTACCCGTAGGCTTTATCCAATACCTCGAGTGATGTCACCCAGTCCATTCCACCGTAGGCCTTATCTCAACTTGGAGATGATGATTTTGGATAATTTAATTTTATTTAACAATGTTCTTTGATTATTATCAGCTTAAAAATCAATGTCATTTCCTTATTTGGTTAGAATTATTGATAGTAAATATTTAAACTATTCAATATTCATCAAAATATCCAAATGTGTCAATAATAACAAAAACAATAACAATTATTTCATAATATATGAAGAAAACATATAATTTACCTTGTTACCTTTATGGTTGAAGTGGAAATTTATGAGTATGAAGTAATCTTCATATCTACTTAAGGTCTTCTTCTTGTATAATCCTTATTTTTATCTTTCATGTTTCATGTGCTATGTTGAACCTCTTTCAAATTTACCTCTTTTAACCCTTGCTTGGTAAGCGATGGGTTCCACTGTATGTGGCTCTCAAGGCACCGACCTAATGGCTTAACATTCCACTTAAATATTTTATTTTTACTGCTAGCTATGTGATAATGTGATGACCATGTATGTATGCCACTTTTTTCCACTTTAATTATTCTTGTATATGCTTCATCCTTTACATTTGACTTAGCTTTTGGTCACAATGCCCTTTTTTATCTTTAGTCGATTCTTGCTCATGCTAATGTGAACTCGGTGATGATGTTACTATCGTACCCAAGTTTGCACCTTTTGCAGTCTTTGATATGCCTCACAACTTTTGCTCCATGTCCATTTTTATGTGAGTGGGTTATCCATGTTTTCTCTCACTGAAATAGAACTTGGTCCTGTTTTATGGCAATGTGAACTCTATGGTGATGCTCGTACCTTATTTAGATCCACTTTGATTCTTCCAATGAGATGATGTGTTTACTGTTCCTAAGTTTTGCACCTTCTTAAATGTGTGCAGTCTTAGGTATGCCACAAATGATGCATATGGTTGTAGATTGAACCTCTTGATGACCAAGGGGAATATAATGAATCAACTTAGAAACTGGATGCACATTGAAAACTGATTTATGATTGGAGTAGCAACCAATCCCAATGATGTATATACTGCCATGAGTATCCATGTAGGTGCCACCATTTATGTCATCATTTTTTTTTTAATCCTCGTCTCTCCCACAAAACTCACAAATGATTAGATGATGTGTAGGAACAATAATATTTATGCATTTTGAGTGACATAGTTTGTATATCTTATTTTAGCTTCCAAATTTGGTACACCTGCTTAGCAAGGCAATAGCAATGATGGAGTCTACCCTTACAATTAATGTAAGTTTATAAGATATTTTAAACATGTCTATTTTGAACATATTCTAGAGTGAATGCATTCTCATGAGATGAATTCATTTTAGAGATGTATGTTGATAACTCAAATTTGGCGCAAGCATGAAGGCCATTATCGCAGGTTGTGCAATCTAGACTTGCTAAATTCATTTTTCCAAAAAAGAAATCATTTGTGCCTATTGAATAAATTCGTTCGTGTATATCCTACATCAATGTTATTTTATGATTGTTGACAGGGAATCAATTTGTGCATTCGCAGAGCAAAGGTTTCTTCCTTCTATCATAACTACCACTTGTAATATGTTATGTCATGGCTCCTGATCTTAATGTGCTAACTTCTACTCCCTAATATATTTATTATCATTTACCAACATGGAATTTTCATGACTTCATTGGGAATAATTCCATTTTTCCAAGTCTTACCCCTTTTATTGGATACATTCTCACTTCAGAACTCACAATAGACTCTGATCAATTTCCCTCATTCCTTCGCATAATAAGCTACAAGACTCAGTTCTAGCGATGGTTCTGCTTCTTCTATCAACTCTTGTTAGAATGGATTCAGTCAACTCCAAATGTTCCAATTACCTTACTATTAAAACATTCATATGATCAATACGTTGGAGCCTTTTGAAAAACTATGTTTGCGCTATATCTCAAAACTCTGAAACTTATGAGCCCACAGTTCCTTCAAAACTCCCCTGAAATAAAGCATTTCATCCTACGAAAAACTATCTGGCTTAAAACATGTACTGTATTTCCATCTAAGCAATGCCACTCATTACATCCAATGGATCAAATTCTTGGCAATCATTGTTGTTGCAAGCAAGGATTTGATGTAGATATTCAAAAGAATTAGGGCAGAATGCTTCTACAATTTTTTTGCACTGATTAATCTTTTCCCTCAGACGTTCTTCTAATAATTTTTTTTATTATATCTAATAGAAGGGCAGGTTCAAATGCTCTGATACCACTTGTAATGTCCCCTTTTTGGACATTAGATTTAAAACCTTGACTGTATAGATCTTTTTTATTATTTTCTCCGATATCCTTTTTCACTATTTGATATTCGATATTTATGTGTTTTCCAAAGAGTCATGTTCTTCCAATAACGATTATTATATTAATAATATTGATATATTAATTAATAAGGTTTGTTATATAATATTAATAATTATATTATTAATATATCAAGTATATATTATTATATTATAATACATTTAGCATTTTCATATTAAAATATATTTTAATCATAATAGTATTATGTATTATATCAGATTAGTATTACTATAATATGATATATATATAACATTCCTTTATAAAATATTATCATTTTAATATTATTATTAATATTACTTTATATATAATACTTATTTATTATTTAAATTATATATTAGAGTGGGGACATCACATATTTACTTGCTATGATTTTATGAGTTGATAAAATTCAAACATTTATGTGCTTTTCTTCTATAGGAGTATCCTACCAAAAGCTACCAAGTTGCAACCAATGCAACCTGAGTCATAGTTAGAAGCTACCAAGATGGTGCTAGAGAAAACTGAGCCTGATGGACTCGAGTCACAAACAATGGGACTTGAGCTTGATACAAAAGATCATGGTAAGGTTAGTGGAAGAAATTCCAAATTCAATGTACGTGTGTTAGCCGTGTATGTCAGAAGGTACCATGCACGTCATCATATCATTGGAGACAAGTCAGATGGAACAATGATAAGAAACAAATTGAAAGGTACATGTTTGCTTGCTGAATTTTAGCATGTTTACATTGATGTTTGCTTAGTGAAAGTTGCTTTAGATAATGAAAAGAGGATTGATGATATGAATGAAGAAATAGAATAGATAGAGAAGAATAATACTTGGACTCTTATTCGTAGACATAAGGATAAAAATGTAATTGAGACAAAGTGGGTTTTCATAAATAAGTTGAATGAAGATGGAAAAGTTTCTAGAAATAAATCAAGGTTAGTATGCAAATGTTATTCTCAAGAAGAAGGTATTGATTATGGTGATTTTTTTTCTCTTTTTGCTATATTAGAGGTGTTATAACTTTACTTTCTTATGCTGCACATAAAGGATTTAAATTTTATCAGATGGATGTAAAATTTGCATTCTTGAAGAGAAATTTTACGTAGAACAACCTAAAGGTTTTGTGGATCCTAGAAAATGGGATATGGTCTCTAAATTTCGCAAAACATTGTATGGTCTCAAGAAAGCTCCCATAGCTTGGTATGAATAACTTCATAACTACTTGATAAACATTGGTTTTCAAAGAACAAATGATAATAGTAGCATGTATACCAAAGAAAGACCAGACAAGAAGATTGTGTTAGATGAAATCTTTGTAGATGAAACTTAATTTACAAGAAATGATGATTTATGCAAGAAATTTTCAAAGGAGATGAGTAAATAATTTGAGATGTCTATGTTTGGAGAGATAAAATTATTTTTTGGATTACAGATCCAATACAAGAAAGATGGTATCTATATTACTCAATCTAAATATATCAAGGAGATACTAAAGAAGTTTGGAATGGAAGATTCAAGACCAGTTGGAACACCTATGTCTACTAGACATAAGCTTTCCAAAAATGATAATTCCAAATAGGTAGATCAAACCACATATAGATCAATGATTGAAAAATTGCAATATGTAGGTACACAAGACCTGATATTGCATTAGTAGTTGGTATGGTGGCAATCAAGAGAATTATGAGGTATCTGAGGGGTATTGAAGACTATAGATTATGGTATAAGAAAGGAGGAAATCTAGATTTGAAAGAATTCATAGATGTTGATTGGGTAGGAAGTGTTGATGATAGAAAGAACACCAGTGGTGGAGCATTCTTTCCTAGTAAAAGACTAGTGCCTTAGACAAGAAAAAAGTAGAATTGTATTTCTTAGTCTACAACAGAAGTAGAATATGTAGAAATAGTGGTTAATTATTCCAATATTGTTTGGTTAAAGCAATGGTTGGTAGGTATGAAGATAGAAATCAAGGATCTAGTGGTTATATTCTATGATAACACTAGTGTAATTAATATATCAAAGAATCATGTGATGCATACCAAAACCAAGCACATTGCTATAAAATATCATTCTTTCAGAGAATTGGTACAAGATAAAGAGGTAAGATTGAAACATGTGAATACTAAAGAACAAATTACAAACATATTCACTAAGCCATTACCTAAGAATGCATTTTTATATCTAAGAGTTAAGTTAGGGGTCATTATCCTATTTGAAGCTCACTAAATGAAGTTTAGTGATGCATCAACTAGAGCATGTTGAAGATTAGCTTGTTGATGCAGTACTAAAAAGGGCACATTGCATATGAATAAATACATGAGGTACACTAATATTCATTGACTATTATCTTTGGCATGAGATGCCAAAGAGGGAAATTTTTTTGTCATATATCATAAATTTCATTTAAAGATATCAAAGCTAGAGAACTTGGTTTGATATCATAAAGGGAGAGTTTTCTATCAGAAGATGTTGAAGATAGAGTTTTGATAGAGGGAGAAATTGAAGGTAGAGCTAGTTCACATTGGTAGCAGGAGTTCTTATGGATGAGAATTAGAATGAAACTAAGGATATGTTCCTTACTTTATTCTTGCCCTAAAATTTCATTATATTATGACATGTTGTCTTTCCATCGATGCAAAAGAGGGAGATTGTTGAAAACAATTGTGTATTGTGTATTGTCTTTAGTGTTACACAAATGTCATAACATTCCTAGTCAGTGTATGCTGAGCTCACTTAGGTGATGAAGAAAGTTTCATGTGTCTTTCAAGAATTTCAGAGTTTTCCAAGTTCAGAAGACAAAGTCTACCAAGTTCACTCAAGAAATAAAGAGAAGATCACAAAAGTTGAGTGTTAACTGAGCTCACTAGGTTAATGAAAGAAATGTTGGTTGGAACCAGTGTTAATTGAGCTTACTCAGTTACAAAAGAAAATTTGTGGGAATTTAGTGTTAACAAAGTTCACTTGGTTAACATAGGAAAATTATTTTTGAGTTAGTGTCTATCAAGTAGGGTCAGCTAACGAAGGGTTTTTTTGTTTTAACATATTGACTTTAATTGACTTGTTTGTTGGTTCTAGCCATCTAAGTAGATGAATAATTAAGCATTATAAGTTTTATTCAAGCTAACTTGATAATGTAAGATATAAATATAAGATCAAGTTGAGGATTGACTGTGTGGAAGAAAAAGAAGATTTAAAGATGCTTAGAGGAAGCAAATTAGAAGGATACACATAATATCCTTGTTAAGCTGTGAAGATACATTCGATTAGAAAGGATCAAGTATAAAAGATACAAGTGATATCTATAATCAATAATTCATTTTCATTAGAAATCAATTCATTTCATTGTAACTCTCTAACCATTTTAGCAGTGATCTAAATCTTTTAGTAGAGTTGGCTTAACAACTATTTGTAAATCCTCTAACAAGGTAGCATTTCTAGAGTGAAGTTTCTAAAGACCTCTAACAAGGCCACTCCTAAAAAGATGATTAAATCCTCTAATAGGGTCACACCTAACAGTGTGTTTTGTAACCTTTAACAAGGCTAACTTTAGAAGAGTGAAAATCAGTAATTAGTTTTAATTGGTGGCTTTTCCCAAATTGGGTTTCCATGTTAAATCATGGTGTCACTTGTGTTCATGTTATTTGTTTTATGTGTATGCAACTAAGTTAAATATGGCTAATAACTAAAGATATCTTAAGTTTTTCAGTTGTCAAGTTACTATTGCTATTTCAGTGTTTACTGAGTTACAACATTTACTAGTGCAAACCAAGTGCCTATGCATTAACTGAGCATCAATATTTTTAGTGAAGTTTATGTTATGTATTGACATCTAAGGGATAATGGATTTATTTTATTGGTAGTTTATTCACCCTTCCCTCTTAGTTACTCCTATATTTCCAATAATTCTTGAGGAACTTATCATGAGTTTCCTTGAGTGTAATATCCTATAGAAGTGTGTCCACATTTTTCACACACATTTTTGGTGCCCACCATGGGAGTGGAACTAGGTTCTAGCTCTATAATCTTGTATTTACTATTTTTATTTCTATTTTCTATGATTGTAGATGAAATAACACTTTTGTGTACTATTTTGACACTTTTGTACCGAGTTTCAATGCTTTTGCAAGCTTTTGCAATGCACTTGAATACTAAAACAACACTTTTATTTAGTCTTTTACTATATTTAACTAGTTGTATAGTTCTTTTACATAATTTCTAGTTTTCTATTCCATCACTATCAAAATTTTATTAGCATGGTTTTAGCACATAAATAGATTCCTATAGTGTATTTGAATATTTAAGAAGCACTATTGAGTATTCTTATAGTGTTTATGTTCATTCTTGTAGTGCATTTTCTTATTTTTGTAGCGCATTTACTTTACATATTATCATCTTCCTTCTTGTTAGTAAATAGTTTTTCTTAAATGATTTTATATTCCAAATGGAGAAAAATGCATACCAACAAATGAATTCCTATAGATTGTTAAGGAATTCTCTGCTTAAAAGTTTTCTTCAGTAAAATAGGTGCAACTACCTTTATTGAAAAAGAATGATTTTTGATCTTTAACTCAACAGAAAGATCTTTTCAAAATACAATATGCTGAAAATGTTGAATCAACTTATTCTATTTCATCAATATAAAATAGAGTTTAATGCTAAAGAACCACTTGATCTTAACTATCAATATTATTCACATAATTGAAAGTCAAGTGAACAAGTAGGCAGATCAACTAAAACTTACTTCTCACAGCTTCTCAAATTTTGAATAGGCAATCTCACAATGAACGACAGACATAGCAAAAGCTTTTTACATAAATAGTGTCTTTAGAAACACTAATTCAAAGAAGTAGATAGTAATATATACCTTCAAAAAGCCTTTAGCAAAATCAAACTGTAGAGTTCTATTTATGTTTACTCAAAGTCTGAAATGCTATCTTCTAAAAACTTAAGATTAAACCTAAAAAATATATATTTTTGCCTATCGGTCTACTAGAGATTAACCCTATGCCATACTAATTATTACATATATATAATGCATGGGGTTGGACAGTTGCCAAAATTACCCTGTTAGAAGTAAAATAGTCTTTTAGTTAACACAACTATGTTAACTAAAATGCAAGAAAAGTAAAAACAATAGAAATAAAAACTAAGTGACTATCTATAACTATGTATTTTGATTAGGTAGCACAATCCACATTGGTCATGTTTCTCACCACTTTCCACACTTTGTAGGTAGTTAAAAATGCTAAACTAATAGATTGATGAGGTAGACCAATGTATGCGAGCCGCTACTTCCAGATTTATTTTTCCTTCAATTCCGCTTTCTTTTCCTCATGTATTTCCAAGTGTTTCAGGTTGATTATCAGCATGGCTTTAGTGTGGGCTATGTTCAAAAAGTCTTACTTAGTTGGTGTCTTCTTATCTTGGAGTTCTTGGAATTTCTTCTGAACCTCTTTGATCACTTCCTCAAATTGGGCAACAAAGTCATCTTCTTTACTTGTAAAATGCTTAAAAAACCATTTGAGGTCTCCCTAAATTATCTGGTGTATGACCTTTAGTTCTTCCAGGGTCTCTTTGATTTTAGTTATGCCTTGTATTAGTGCTTCATTTCTCCATTCAATATAATCCTTGATTACATACAAGGCTTTCTCATCTAAACTTTCTATAAGACATTTGACTTGAAATTTCTAAAGTCCAAACTCTTGGATATCTTCCAACCATATTACCACCTTTGCCCAATTATTTCTTTCTTTCTCATATCCTTCATTGCTCAATTCTACCTTTTTGGTGATGGCATAGATTTCTTTCAAAACCTTATCCAGGAGACTTATGTGTTTCACAGTGTCATCTAGGATGCCTTGCACCCACTCCCCTATTGTCTTTGCAACTACTTTCCACATTTGTAGATTATCAAGGGATTGTTGGTTGGTTATAGAGGATACATCAACAACTATTGATATTTTGCTGATGGGTTTTTCTTTAGAATGAAGGATGGAATTAATATACTGTGCCATGCTCTTTATTGTCTCCTTCATCTCTTGTTTATCTTGTTCATCCTTCCACACCCTGTATGCAATTTTCTTATTAGAGGCTTCAAAGAACTCCATATCCACTTCACAGTTTCCTTCTCCTAAGTTAACCTTTGTTATCTAGTAATCCTAAGGGGCTAGGGATTGTTGCGAGCTTCCATTCGGTGGCATGGCTATTTTAGCTGATCAGTGCCCTGAGTTTTTATCAAATCCGATCCTCGATTTTGTCCTAGCTTTCTTCACCTTTGGTGTTTTTCCCAAATATTTACTAACTAAATAATCAATTGGTATTGAAAATGGCACCATGCTTTGCTTCCTTTCAACAAAAGTCTCCAACCAATTAGGTGTGGTTGGTTCCTTATTAGCTATAGGGGAGAACTTAGCCAAGGCAAGATTACTTTCCTGGCTATCAGTATTTACTGGGGACTTCTGGGGTTCAGCTACACTGTCCACCATAGGTGGTTCTTCTATAGCCTCAAAATCAACTATCACTATACTCTTGCCTTTGGTTGTTGATGCTTTGCTTGTGCTTGAACGAGTCACCCTTTTGGCTTTAGGGGTTCCTACTTGAAGTTGAAGTTGAAGTGATTGTTGAACTACTTCAACTTCAACTTCAACTGAACCTGCAATAGGACCATGAACATCTTGGCTAGTGATAGCTTTTTGCTTTTGAGAGACCTTTTTACTTTTGGTTTTTGAAGGCTCCCCAAATGGATCAAGGGTGACAATAATTTTTCACTTTATCCAATTTTTAGTCCTAGCTAGAACATCTTTAGTGTGAGAGAACAAATCATCCTCTTCTCTTCTTCCCTAGTAGATCTTCAAAATAGTCATGTATTTAATTTGGTCAATGTAAAATGGGTCAATCACTTCTTCTAAATCTTCCTCTTTGAGACTACATGTGTCAAGATAAAAATTAAACATATTAATCTTCTTAATTGTTAACCTCGAGCACAACCTTTACCTTACTTCAAACTCATCAGGACAATTTGCCCAATAGTCTTCTAATTGTGGAATGTGAACAAGAGAAACTACATTTTTAAAATTGTTCCTGAAAAATCCAATGTAATAAAATTTTTCTTGAGGGGAGAAGGGCTTGAAACACATACGGGTCAATGATGCTTTTTTTTAACATGGCTTTCTTTAGACTAGGACATCTGTAGTGGCTGATTTCAATAGGAAAGAAAATAGAAGAAGAACTCTTAGAAATCTCAAAAGTCTCTACCGCATAGACAAATAGTCTACACATTTCAGATAAAACAATAGAGTCTAAGCAATAATGAGGCAACTTCAATGGTTCACCTAAAAAACCACCCATCTTGAGATATGTGAACCTAGGGAACTAAATTTAAAAATAGCCATAGCTTGCATTGCTTCCTTAGATAGTCTATTATTTGCATTACCTTGAAGCTCAAAAACTAACTTTCCCAGAAAGACATCATTCACTCTTCTGAACTCTTTACACAAAGTGGCTTCTTGAAGATCAGTATAATATTGGTAAATGGGCATTTCATCTATCCATGGTGAATGTGGAAGGCTTTCCCATTCTTTAGATGCTGCTAAGACATAAATAAAAAATGAAGATAGGAAAAATGGACAAAATTGTTGATAGCTACTAAACCCTTGTGTAAATTCTCAATAATTAAGTCAGCTCAGTCAATGAACTTATCCCCTTCAACAATCTTTTGGATGAAGAAATACATCCATATCTCCCAATGAAATGCATGGTCATTTCCTTTGACTCTTTTGAATAGAAGGACAATGGCTACAATTTCCTTGATGAAATGTTCAATGATTAATAGTTTGGGCAACCTTGAATCACCTTCTGCTACTTTTAGGAGCCAAGACTGGGCTACTTTATTGTCATAATTTCTTTTTCTTTCAACATACAAGCATTCTACCTCCTCAAATGTCCATGGTTCATAGGGTTCTTTGTGAGGGATTCTGAAGGCTAAGAAAACACTGGTTCTATTTATCTTGACTATCACTTCCCCAAAAATTTTCTTGACACACCTTATGCTAGGATCATAGTGGTTTGCACATTCAATGACTAGCTTTGGACATGTAATCACTGCAAGAAATGCGGCAGCTTGAAGAAACCCACTATTAACTAGTTTCTGGTATATAGGACCTAACTGGGTATTTTTGGCTCTTTCAATGACATCGGTTAAATTTTTGTTAACCAAAAATTTTTCAAAAATTTTAGGTAAAGAGCTAAGGAGACATGGCTTTTCAAATTTGGCCATTTTGTGGCAAAACAATGTCATAGCTTACTATGGAATGACAGGGTCTAAAAACCACAAATGGAAACTTTCCAAAACAAAAGTAGGCACAATAAAAAATTACAAAGGGTAATGGCAGTGCACTTACATTTTTACAAAGCTTATCTTGTGACACGTTCTCCCTACCAGATGACGTTGAGATTTCTTTTTGTAAATGGTGGAATGAGTAGTGAAATGGCTAAGTAATGCATTTAAGGGATAACTTATGAAGGAAATCATAGTACAGATATGGCAAGTAAATATAATAATTACTATTCATGTTCTGCACATTGGAAAAGACCCTCTAAGTGATTTGTTATTAATGCCCATCAAATTCGCATTCCTATTAGTGCTCCATGTCATCATGAAATGAAAATTTTTCCTTTTCTCCAAATCTTGCCATATACAAATTGGTGCCACCTCAATATTATTATTTATTATCTTGAATGCCTTAGAAAATTTCTTCATTAGGGCTCACTTTGCCTTTTTATTTCAAAGATTGAATGCCTACATGAAAGCATAACATTAGTATACAAAAGTGATATCAAAGTTTAAGTTGAAGTTTGAGATGATCAGGCTTCACCTTCAACTTCAACTTCATCAAGACTGACTCGAGGCAGTGAATTTGGACTTTGTTACATGAAAGATAGTAGGGAGTGCAAACTTGACATTGAAGTTAATTGAAACTTCAAGTTCAAGTTCATGATTAAGAAATGACTCACACATGAATTGCCTTAGGAAATGAGAAAAATATGAGTGTGTTAACAATTAGCTCCAGTTGGGGAATGAGACTGGAAGGATCATAGATGAGCTCGGGATCTTTGGCTTTGTAGATCAACTAAAAAAGACAAAAATAGAAAAATAGAACAAAGGAAAGAACAAAATCCAAAAAGATGGTATTTACAATGAGATGGAGACCGGACTTAAAATTGGTAGAGCTTGAGATCCTACCCATTACAAGATAGGGGAAGATCATCTTCGTTAAGATACTATAGTTTGAAGGTGTTAGAGCCCAATTCCTTAGAGATTACAAATAGGACTTTCCATAAGCTCTCATATTTGGTGTGAGCTCCTCTAGGTTCCTTCCTCTTGTCCCACAACAGTACTTGATCTCCTTTCATGAATCTTCATGGCCTTGATTTTCAATCAAAAATTCTTTTGACCCTTGCTTGATGGTTGGTGATGTGATCTACCAACTCCCTTCTTTCTTCTTCTATTTTTTGGAGGTACAATATTATCTTTTCAATGGGAGAATGAAACATTTCATCTTCAATTTCTTTTTGTAAATTTAAGGTAGCCACTTCCAAAGGTGAGGACAATTGTGCTTCAACTCGATACACTAGCTCAAAAGGAGTCATGCTAATGGATCTTTTTGGGGAAGTTCTATCAACCCAAACTACTTCATATAACTTCTTATGCCAATCTTTTCCTTTTTCATCTACTAACTTTTTCATAATATTCACTAGATTTTTATTCATGGACTCTGCCTATCCATTGCCTTGAGGAAAATAATCTGAAGCATGAGATAGCTAGATACCATGATCGTAGCAATACAATTGAATTTCTTGAGAAGAAAAAATTTGTGCATTGGCAGTCACTATTTTGTTTGGTGTACCAAAATGGGTTAGAATATTTTCCATCAAGAATTTACACACTACCAGTGATGTTGTGGCTTTAATAAGAATGGCTTCAACCCATTTAGTAAAGTAATTTGTAGCAGTGAGGATGTGTGTATGCCCTGCACTTGAGTTTGGATTGATAGGCCCTATAAAATCCAATTCCCACTGTTGAAAGGGTTCTTCTATAATCACAGGTTTTAAAGGAAGATAGACTAATTGTGGTTTTCTAGTAAACAATTTACATTTCTCACTATTTCTCATCCAATTGTAGGCAGCTCTGAACATACCTGGCTAGTAGTATCCACTTCTTAGAATTTTGAAGGCTATCGTATTGATGAAAAATGTCCTCCGCAAGCTCCATCATGGAAGGTTTTTAGTAGTTTCTCCTACTGGTTAGCATCAACACACCTTAAAAACATACCATCTAAGTCCTTCTTGTATAAGATATCATCAATAATCACAAATTTGACTGCTTTGAGTTGAAGACTCCTTCGATATTTTCCCTTTATATGGTCTAGGCATCTCCCATATGTCAAGTTCATCTTTCTAACCAACAAACAAACAATTGGGATATGTTTCTTCTTTTTCTCCTTCTGCAATAAGTTTATACAGTCCTTACCCTCAAACCAATTTGGTTGGTCAAATATCCAAGTCAAACTCTTGTACTTTTGCTACCCAAGTTGCTTGATTATTGACTACTACATCATGCTCTGTGAGGATACTCTTGACTGTAGTGGATGGTACATAAACTAAAGAATGTGAACACAAAATATAGTACCAAAAATATTTGACGGCTTTCACAATAGCAAAGGCTTTTTTTATAGATAGGGAGTGATTTAGCTCATGTTTGTTCAATGGGACACTCATAAAAGAGATAGGAATCTCTTCTCCTTTGTTATTCTTTTGAAGCAATATTCCTAACATGGTATGCTCTGATGCGTAGCAGTACATTATAAAATCTTTTTTGAAATCAGGATGAAAAAGCATTGGAGCTTTAGAAATAGCCTCTTTCACCTCTTTGAATGCCTTAGATGTTGATTCATCCCATTTGAAATTTTGTTTCTCACTTAGCAACTTGGCCATTGGCTTGATATTCCAAAATTAGGTACAAATTTCCTAAGGAAATTTATCTATCCAAAGAAGGATTTAACACCATTAAGATTGATAGGAAGACATAGTTGCTGAATAGCTTTTACTCTCTCTAGATCAATTTTGATTCTCTCTTTTGAAACCATGTGCTTGATCAACTTTCCCTTAGTTATAGAAAAAATTGATTTCTTAGGGTTCAACAAAATTTAGTGTTCCCTACATTTTTCAAAAACTTTTCTCAGATCTTTCAGGTGCTTCTTTTGCCTTCTAGAAAATATTGTAATCTCATCAAGATAAACTGTGATACATTTATCTAGAAAATGACCAAAGTTTGAATTCATGGCTTGCTGAAAGGTGGCACCCACATTTATTAAGCCAAAAGGCATCTTTTTATAGGCAAAAGTGCCCCAAGGTGTTGTGAATATTGTTTTGTGTTGATCTTCTTTGGCAACTTCTATCTAATTATAACCTGATAAACCATCCAAAAAGGACATCATCTCTGAACCAAAAACTTTTTGAAGAATTTGATCCATTATAGGTAAAGAAAAAATATCTTTCAAGCTTGCTTGATTAAGGTTTCTAAAGTCAATACAGATCCTTATCTCTCCATTCTTCTTTCTGACTAGTACTCTATTTGCTACCTAGGTGGAATGATGAATTGGAAAGATGATGCAAGTTTTAAGCATTTTGTTTATTTCTTTGAATATTGCATCAGAAACCTTTGGATTATATGTTCTCAACTTTTGCCTAAAAGGGGAAGTACCTGGTTTTAGAGTGATATGATGTTTGACCTATCCACTGTGGAAAGTTTTTAAATCTTCATAAGACAAAGCGAAGACACCAATATACTCTATAAGAAGTTTGATGAATCTTTCTTTCTCATCTTCTCCACAACAGGTTCCCAAGTTGATAATATTGGGATCATGTGTATCTCCCAAATTGACCTTTTCATAATCAACATTTGGATCTTCTTTAAGTGATAAATTTTGGGCCAAGAAAGCATCTCACCTGTCAAAGAGTCTTTCAAGCTCAACTAGGCCTTTAGGTATCACATTTCCTTTTAACTATAATACATCGCTAGATTTTTCACCAGTGCGATAAAGACAAAACTCTCTCCATTTAGAACCTAAACCTTCAAAGTAATTAGTACAATTTTTTTCAATACTTTGTAAAAAAGCATTAATGTGAGCATTATCCTTAAATACTTGCCATGAATTTTTATTGTCTAGAACACTTGGCCTATGAATGATCTCAACTAAATATTTGTTATTTATGAACTTAGGATGAGGAATCAATAAAGAGGCTGATACTACTAGAGAGTCTACTTTATCATTTATTTCTTTGGGAATCATGTCAATTGCTAAGGCTTAAAAATCTTTGATCTCATCCCATACATGATTCCTATAATGTTTCAGTCTTTGATTCTTTATTGAGAACATGTTTTTAACTTGTTTTACTATTAATTCAATATCTCCCCTTACCTTTAGCAGCTTAATATTTCTTCTCTTGGCTTCTTCTATACCTAGAAGTAAGGCTTCATATTCTACTATATTATTGATATTTTCAAAAGAAATCTTGTAAGAAGAAGGAAATTTCTAACCATCAGGAGATATCAGCACTATGCCAACCCTAGATCCATTAGAGCAATAGCTGTCATCAAAATCCAAAGTCCATAGTGAGTCTTCAACTTTTGATTTCTCACCTATTTTATCACTTTTAGACAAAATCAAATAGTTAGCAAAATTAGTCTCTTGATAAAGGATATGAGATTTGGGATCATCATCTATGGAAAAACTGTGTATTTGGATTTGGTTTCGAGTAACAAACTAACTTTTTCTTTTCCCACAGGTATAACAGCTTGGGACCAATTCATTTTAACTTCCCCTCCTAGATCTCGGTAGAAGGTTCAAATAAGAAGCATAACATAACTGGTAGGAATGTCTGACACTAGAATAGTAAGCTTAATTGTTTTGTAAGGATAAGATGCTAAAGAAACTCGAGCATCTTTAATTTGACCTATTAAAGGGACCTGCTTGGAATCCATAGAATAACACTTACCAGAGGTTTTGGTTAAAGGAAGATCAAGAGCCTTTGCTATTGCATCTGGCATTATTTTGTCAGAAGCACCTAAGTCTATGATGCTATTATTTAGCTTAAAACCATGAAGGAAGAGGGATACACAAAATGGATCAAGTTTTTGAGAAAAAGGAATTTTAGGGCTAACTTTTTCTCATTGAAGTATCCCTTCTTGATTATCAGATGCTTGGGTCTCAAGTTTCTTTGCTTGAGGAGTTTCACTTGTTTGCTTGGGAAACATCTCATTGTTCTCTGAGACCTTGATTTCATTTATTTGTTTAGTTGATAAATCAGGGGAAGATTGATGAACATATTCAATTAATTTATTAAGCTCTACAGGGTTCATTCTTAAATAATCAGTAGAAAAAATCTATATTTTAGATGCTTTACAGAACTCAACAATGTCAAATGAAGAATCAGGATCAGACCTCTTCAAGATTTGAGGGGTTTTTGACTACATTGGTGATGACTTATTTTCATTTTTCCCCTTTGTCTTTAATTCCTTTGCCTGAGTAGGGGTTGCATTATTTTTAGAATCATCAGCTTTAGCAGCCCTCTGTCCATGAGTTAAAAATGAACATGCAACTTCTTCTAAAGTTAAAAGGATATCCCCACTTTTGTCAGAATTAGATTCATATTCAAGGTAATAGCTTACAGAGTCACTAGGTTCTTCAGAAGGCTCTTCCTCTATTTTTACATTAGCTATGGCCACTTTTTTTGCTTCAAGTTGCTAATATCTTATATTCTCAAGACAAGAACTCCCTTCATGATCATTTGTAAGATGAAAAACACACATGTTATTTTTATTTGGTGGAGCTTCAATTTGCAATCTTTGTTGATTTGGGGGTAAAGTAACTTGTTTTCCTTGAAAGCTACTTTGACATGGATGCTTTCTTGGAATATCTTGGTAATGATTATTCATCTTAGGAATTTGCTTCTTAATAGTCATCACATCATTCATGAGTTTCTGAACTAATGGGTTTGATTTTTCAAAGGTGGATGGTTGTGACTTTGAAGTCTACATTTCCCATTTCCACTTCCCTATGGCTAAAGGGTCATCTTCTAATTCAATAGCTAGCCTTTGAGTATCATCAACATCTGCTACTCTATCTCTCCTTAAGTGAAAATTGATATCTGGAGGCATTGCATTAACAAAGAAACCTTTATGGTTTTCTGCATTAGGCCATTTGGTAGCAATAATTTTATGAATTATTTTATTAAACTTTGCTGCAAAATCTCTCATGGGCTCATGTACTTCTTTTTTAAATTCGATTAATTGGAGTAATAAGGTATGTTCATCATTAGTAGATTTAAAACTATTTTCAAAAGCATTTTTCATATCACCCCAAGTAGTAATGGACCCTTGTGGGAGATAATGAAACCAATCAGTAGCATCATCAATCAAGGTTTGTACAAATAACCTTATAGCTATGTCCTCATGATCAACAACAAGAACTACACATGCAGTGTTGAAGGCATTGAGATGTTCATCAGTAGATTTCTTCCCATCTCCATTAAATTTAGGGAGAGGATTTAGGTTAGGTCCTAGGCCTAGGGGACCTACTTGTGGACCCTACAGGTTGGTTGCCATTTGTGGTAGGATGAAATTCAAAGGTTGAGTGTGGAAATGAGAAGGTATTAATGTCTTGGGTAAGATTAGAACTTGGAGGGTTACGGTTATAGGAGTTGGCTTCTTAGGAGATGTTGGTCTACTTTTGCTCTTAACTGACTTTTTGCGCTTGCTAGAGAGATCGGGAGAAAAATTAAGACTCTTTAAAAATTCATAGGATTGATCAATGAATCCCTTCCTTTCTTCACTTCGAGTGTACTTTTTACTAGCTACTTTATCATAATTAAAATAAGTATTCAATACTCAGATTGGTCTTGGAACTAATCTATCAACTACTGCTTCTTCATTAGTGATAGGTACTCCTCTAATGAGTTTTTCCCTTTCTTCTTCTCTCTCAAGTACTTCATTAACTTGTGTAAACTATTCTAGGCTTGTTTTGAGTGTCCAAGCTTGTGCACTTAGATTTGAAATAATGTCCTCTTGAGTATTGTCAAAGTCTAAGCCCAGTTGAATTACTGGAAAATATCATGATGAGATAAAACCATTTCTACTCTTCCCTAGTAGAGTTACCAAAAACTGTTAGTAAGGATTTTTTCTCAAATGATTTTATATTCAAAATGGAGAAAAATGCATACCAACAAATGAATTCCTATAGATTGTTAAGGAATTCTCTACTTAAAAGTGTTCTTTAGTAAAATAGGCCTAGGTACCTTTATTGAAAAAGAATGATTTTTGATCTTTAACTCAACAAAAAGAACTTTTCAAAATACAATTTGCTGAAAATGTTGAATTAACTTAAAGGCTGAATTGGTAAATGCAAGAAGTGGGAATTATTACATTTTATTTGGCATGCTTCATGGGTCTTTTGTTGCATTTGTATTCTGAGCAAAGACAAGAACTATTTCTTCAACCACCCTCAAAAACACGGAGAACCCTATCAGGTGGTGAGGTTTCAGAGAGTTGTGCTTATGAGAATTGTGGGAGACCAAAGTACCAAAATGGTGGGAGAAAGGTGCAAAAAATAACCCGTAGGAAAAATGGAGAAATGGAGAAGCAAGGATAAAGTTTGGGAGTAGCTAGTTCAGGGTAGGATTTCAAGGTATATCATGAAGCTGCATGGCTACAACCAAAATGTGACTAACAACATGGTCAATTTGTGGAAGGATGGTAGAGTCAAGGTGAATGGGATAGCTTTTATGATAATAGAGGAGGTGATCTTGGCTATGACTAAGATTCCAATGGTGGGCTTTAAGTTCTTTAGGGATAAAAAGCTTTCAACTAGTGCTGTGAAGGACTTTGCCGACAATCCTAAGGAGCCAAATACCCTAAAAAAAAGTGATACATTTTATGATCCAGAGTCTATAATGAAGATTTGGAGGTATTTTTTGCGCATTTTCATTGAGTACATTACTCTTGACCCTAGTTTTGATCCTGTTCACACCCACCATTTTGTTCTTTTGAATTATTTTTGTCATGATAGAAAAGTTTCTTTCCTTTTCTATTTGTTGAATTCTATGAGCAAGGCGGTGTCAAGCTTTGAAAAGAAACCCTCTGCTAACCCTACTCTACATGAGGGGCTATTACTACTCATCTATGAGGACTTCAAGGCTCAAACAATTAGTAACATCTCATTGTAGGCTAGGAATGAGGAAATTGATAGCTCTAGCTATTCCTCTGACTCAGATGATATTCAAAGCATTAGTTCTGAGGAAGGAGGGCTTACCTTCATTGGTAAAAAAGCTTCACCAAATGTTAAGAAGTCTCCCTCCCCCATCATCCCTAGAAGAATTAGCCCTAGAGATCATGGTCAAAAGAAGACTGAGAAGGAGGAACAGGACACTTGTGATGAAGAGGAGGCGATGGAGTTTGAAGATGAGGAAAAGGAAAGGCAAGAGGGAAAAATGGATTCACAAGGTGGGAAGAAACGTAAGAGGGTGGGCACAGAGGATGAGAGGTTGTAGTAGGACCTAAACTCTTCCCTGATCCCTCTCTCCCCTATCCATCCCCAGACCCATGTAGAGGAGCAGACTCAGGATAGTTTTGGTGCTGAGTGTGGGGAGGTGTTGGCCAAAGATAGGAGGAAAGCATGGAGAAATTTTAGTGTGAGGACCTTGAAAATGGGTATTTTAAGGGAAGTGATGAACCCCTAGATCCTAGTGGACAATTAGGAGGAACCACATCTTAAAGAGCTCATTAACCCTGTGATAGTAGCTATCTCTGATAATGTTAGGGAATCTGGGATGAACCTCTTGAACAATGCTTGTAACAACATAGTTGATAATTTTAGGTCAATCAAGTGGCTTTTTCATGAGCTAGAGGAGGTTAAGGAGAAGGTGGTTCAAATGGAAGGAGCCAAGAATTTTATGGGCCTAGAGAAAGGAGCAGATTATGATGATAGGCATAGCCTGGTAGAAAGGAGGATCCACAATTTGGAAAATTATAATCACAATCTATCAAGCTAGATGATCTCACTGCTCAACTCGATCAATAAAAACATTTTATCTTTAACTAAGTGGGTTAAAGATAGAGGCATGCAGGGGGATGTGGAAGGAAAAGACAGGGGTAAAGCCAGATCCGATGAAGACAATACCACTGGTATCACCTTTTCTACTCTGGACCAGGAAGATCTCAAGACTCACCAGCAAGAGGCCGAGGAGAACAAGATGGCATAGAAGGCTGCACAGGTCATGCAAGAGCTAGAAAGAAAGATCGAGGAGTAGTTCTTGTTATTTTCCTTTTTGGCTGGCTTTTCGTTCTGGCTTTTGGTTGTTTCACTTTTTCTTTTTGGTTTGACCTTTTCTTCGGCCTTTGTTTATTTGGCTGGGCCTTGTGCTACTTCAACCTTTAGACTTATTTCTTTTGTGGCTTGGCTTCTAATGCTTATATTCAACCTGATTTGTATTAACTCTCTGGTTTCAAGATCCCTATAAAACATGTTTATCTAATCAAAAACTTATTCTACTTCATCAATATAGAATAGATTTTATTGCTAAAGAACCATTTGATCTTAACTATCAATATTATCCACATAAAATAAAGTCAAGTGAACAAACAAGCAGATAAAATAAAACTCACTTGTCACAACTTCTTAAATTTTGAATAGGCAATCTCAAAATGATTGAAAAACACAACAAAAACTTTTTATATAAATAGTATCTTTAGAAACACTAATTCAAAGAAGTAGATAGTAATACCTACCTTCAAAAAGCCTTTAGCAAAATCAAACTATAGAGATCTATTTATGTTTGCTAAAAGTTTGAAATGTTATCTTCTAAACACTTAAGATTATACCTAAAACAAAAATAGTTTTGTTTATTAGTCTACTGGAGATTAACCCTATGCCATACTAATTATTACATATATATAATGCATGGGGCTAGACAGTTACCAAAATTACCCTGCCAGGAGTAAAATAGTCTTTTAGTTAACACAATTGTGTTAACTAAAATGCAAGAAAAGTAAAAACAATAGAAAGAACAACTAAGTGACTATCTATAACTATGTATTTCAATCATGTAGTACCATCCATGCTAGCCACATTTCTTGTCGCTTTCCATGCTTTGTAGGTATTTGAAAATGCTGAAATAATGGATTGATGAGGTAGACTAATGCAGGTGAGCCACTGCTTCTAGATTTCTTTTTCCTTCTTCAATTTCGCTATTTTTCCTCATGCATTTCCAAGTGTTTTAGGTTGATTATTAGCATGGCTTTAGTGTAGGCTATGTTTGAAAAGTCTTCCTTAGTTGGTGTCTTCTTATATTAGAGTTCCTGGAATTTCTTTTGAACCTCTTTGATCACTTGCTCAGATTGGGCAACAGAGTCATCCTCTTTACTTGTGAAATGCTTGACAAACCATTTGAGGTCTCCCTAAATTATCTAGTGTATGACCTTTAGTTCTTAAAGGGTCTCTTTGATTTTAGTTACACCTTGTATTAATGCTTCACTTCTCCATTCAATACAATCCTTGATTACATACAAGGCTTTCTCATCTAAACCCACTACATGCCATTTGGTTTGAAATTTCTAAAGTCCAAACTCTTGGATATCTTCCAGCCATACTACCACCTTTGCCCAATTGTTTCTTTCTTTCTCATATCCTTCATTGCTCAATTCTATCTTTTTGGTGATGGCGGAGATTTCTTTTGAAGCCTTATCTAGGAGACTTATGTGTTTCACAGTGTCATCTAGGACACTTTGTAACCATTCTCTTGTTGTCTTTGCAACCACTTTGTACTTTTGTAGATTATCAAGGGATTTCTGGTTGGTTGTAGAGGAAACATCAAAAATTGCTAACATTTTCTTGATGGGTTTTGCTTTAGGATGAAGGATGGTATTGATATACTGTGCCTTGCTCTTTATTGTCTCCTTCATCTCTTGATTATCCTATATGTCCTTCCACACCTTGTGTGCAATTTTCTTATTAGAGGCTTCAAAGAACTCCATATGCACTTCATAGTTTCATTTTCCTAAGTCAACCTTTGCTATCTAGTAATCCTAAGGGGCTAGGGATTCCTGACAACTTCCATCTGGTGGCATGGCTATTTTGGCCAACCAGTGCCCTAAGTTTTTATCAAATATGATCCTCGATTCTATCTTGGCTTTCTTCACCTTAGATGTTTTCCTCGAACATTTACTAACTGAATCATCAATTGGCAGTCAAAGGGGCACCATGCTCTGCTTCCTTTCAACAGAAGTCTCGAACCACTTAGGTGTGACTGGTTCCTTATTAGTTGTAGGGGAGAACTTAGCCAAGGCAAGATTACTTTCCTGACTATTAGTATTTACTGGTGACTTCTAGGGTTTAGGTACACTATCCGCCATAGGTGGTTCTTCTATAGCCTCAAGATTAACTGTCACTATACTCTTGCCTTTGGTTGTTGATGCTTTCTTTGTGCTTGAATGACTCACCCTTTTGGCTTTGGGGGTTCCTACTTGAACTTGAAGTTGAAGTGATTGTTGAACTGCTTTAGCTTCAACTTCAACTGAACCTGCAATAGGATCATGAACATCTTGGTTAGTGACAGCTTTTTACTTTTGAGAGTCCTTTTTACTTTTGGTTGTTGAAGGCTTCCCAGATGGATCAGGCGTGACAACAATTTTTGACTTTATCCAATTTTCAGTTCTAGCCAGCACATCTTCAGTGTAAGAGAACAAATCATCCTCTTCTCTTCTTCTCCAATAGATATTCAGAATAGGCATGCATTCAATTTGGTCAATGTAAAATGGGTCAATTACTTCTTTTGAATCTTCCTCTTTCAGCCTGCATGTGTCAAGATCAACATTAGACATATTAATCCGCCTAACTGTTAACCTCGACCATAGCCCTTTCCTTACTTCAAACTCATCAGGACAATTTTCCCAGTAGTCTTCTAACTATGGAATGTGAACAAGAGAAACTACATTTTTAGAATTGTTCCTAACAAATCTTGTGTAATCAAAATTTTCCTGAGGGGAGAAGGGCTTGAAACACAGATGAGTCAATGATGTGTTTGTTAACATGGTTTTCTTTAGGCTAGGACATCTGTAGTGGCCGATTTCAATAGGAAAGAAAACAAAAGAAGGCCTCTTAGAAATCTCAAAAGACTCTAACATAGAGACAAATTCTCTACACATTTCAAATAAAACAATAGAGTCCAAGCAATAAATGGCAAATTCAATGGTTCACTTGAAAAACCACCCATCTTGAGATATGTAAACCTAGGGAAATGAATGTAAAAATTTCCATAGACTTGTATAGCTTGCATTGCTTCCTGAAACAGTCTATTATTTTCATGACGTTGAAGCTCAAAAACTAGCTTTCCCAGAAAGACATCATTCACTCTTCTAAACTCTTTACACAAAGTGGCTTCCTAAAGATCAGTATAATATTGGTAAATGGGCATTTCATTTGTCCATGGAAAATGTGGAAGGCTTTCCCATTCTTTAGATGCTACTAAGACATAAATAAAAAAGGAAGATAGGAAAAATGGACCAAAATTGGTGATGATTACTAAACCCTTGTGTAAATTCTTAGCAAACAGGTTAGCCCAGTTAGTGAACTTATCCCCTTGAAAAATCTTTTGGATAAAGAAATACATCCATGTCTCCCAATAAAATGTATGCTCATTTCCTTTGACTCTATTCAATAGAAGCACAATGCCTACAATTTCCTTAATGAAATGTTTAATGGTTAACGATTTGGGCAACTTTGAACCATCTTCTACTAGTTTTAGGAGCGAAGACTGGGCTACTTTATTGTCATAATTTTTTTTCCTTTCAACATAGAACCATTCTGCCTCCTCAAATGTCCATGGTTCATAGGGTTCTCTGTGAGGGGTCCTAAAGGCTAAACAAACACTGGTTCTATTTATCTTGGCTATCACTTGCCCAAAAAATTTCTTGACACACCTTGTGCTGGGATCATAGTGGTTTGTGCATTCAATGACTAGCTCTAGGCATATAATCGCTGCAAGAAATGTGACGACTTCAAGCAACCCACTATTAACTAGTTTCTAGTATATAGGACCTGACTAGGTATTTTTGGCTCTTTTAATGACATCGATCAAATTTTTGCTAACAAAAATTTTGTCACGAATTTCAGGTAAAGAGCTAAGGAGACATGGCTTTTCAAATTTGGGCATTTTTGGGCAAAATAATGTCATGGCTTGCTATGGAATGATAGGGTCTAAAAGGAACAAATGGAAAATTTTCAAAACAAAAGCAAGCATAATAAAAAAATTACAGAGGGTAATGGTGGTGCACTTACAGTTTGATAAAGCTTATCCTGTGGCAAATTCTCCCTACCAGATGATGCCAAGATTTTTTTTTGCAAATGGCAGAATGAGCAATGAAACGGTTAAGTAATGCATTTAAGGGATAACTTATGAAGGAAATCATAGTACAAATATGGAAAGTAAATATAATAGTTACTATTTGTGTGCCGCTCATTGGAAAAGACCCTCTGAGTGATTTGTTATTAATGCCCATCAAATCAGCATGCCTATTAATGCTCCATGTCATCTTGAAATGATAAATTTTCCTTTTCTCCAAATCTCTCCATATCAAAACATGTGCCACCTCAATATTTTTATTTATTATCTCGCATGCCTCAGAAACTGTCTTCATTAGGGCACACTTTTCCTTTTTATTTCAAAGATTGAATACCTGCATGAAAATATAATGTTGGTCTACAAAATTGATATCAAAGTTGAAGTTGAAGTTTGAGATGATCGAGCTTCAACTTTGACTTCAACTTTATCAAGACTGACTTGGGGTAGTGAATGTGGACTTTGTTACATAAAAGATAGTATGGAGCACGAACTTGAACTTGAAGTTAATTGAAACTTCAAGTTCAAGTTTATGATTAAGAAATGACTCACACATGAACCACCTTAGGAAAACTTCTACAAGGTGTCTTATGCATTTTAAATTGTTTTAGTTCATTTTCAACTTTCTATAGCTCATTTGAAACTTCTATAATGCTTTGTAACTTTTTGTTGCACATTTGCAACTTTCGGTTGCGCATTTGCAATTTTTTGCTATGCATTTGCAGCTTTCTATAGCACATTTGTAACTTTCTACTAGGCATTTAAAAAAAAAATTGCACATTTATAACTTTCTACCAAGCATTGCAATTTTCAGTTGTGCATTTACTATATTCTATTGTGCATTTGCAAATTTTTGCAGCACATTTGAGAAAAATGTTTTGAGCAGCTTTTTGATCATCTTGCATATCTTGTTGCACCTTTGGTCTTTGTTTTAGTGCTTTTACAAATTTTTCCAACATTTTTGTAGCTTTCAGTTGCACTTTTACCTCTTTCTATAGCACTTTTAGTGATTTATACAATGCTTTTAAGGTTTCTATAGCACTTTTATTTCATTGTGCATTCTTAGAGATCATATTTCTTCATTTCAATTCTCTAATTTTTTGAGGGGTACTAACACTATTTTTGTAGGGATTATATTTAGTTTTCATTATCTTCAATACCCTAACTTGGTTGTTTGTAGGGTTGCCTTAATTTCTTACTAAATTTCTCATTAAAAGAACACATGTCAAAGACCTTTCCTGCTAAAAGGGCCACTAGCATTTTTTTAGGGCCACCATATATATATATATATATATATATATATATTCATTTTTCATGCTTTTATGTGTCTATTATGCTTGCCTAATTTAAGCTAGATTTCATTTTTGCATAGGCACATAATAACTTTCTTTACTAAAGTTTTTCGCTTGGTTAGAGAGTATGCTCTACACCTTTAGGTAAATCAAAAGTTTTGACCCATTTGATATGCCAAGGTGGAGTAAGGGGTACATAAACATGCTTGGCATGTCTTGAGAAAGCATTATGAGCTTGGATTGCATTGGTGTGAACCCTTGTAACCTTGGTTCTTAGTGTTACTCATTTTTGTTTAGTCTAGAATCCTTTAGTGGGCCTTTTGTTGAATGAGCCAAGTGGGGACAAGAGAACCTAGCTCTTACAACTCGCTCTAAACTCAAGGCTATCAAGGAAAAAAAGCCTTGGTAGACATAGTACTTGTCTTCATCTAGTGGAAGTACTTGTGGGATTGTGACCATAAGGAAATCACTAGGTGAGAATGCTTAAGTTACTCTTGTGGCTGTGAGGTTTGTTACTTATCATATGGTAAGGGGTCTCATATCAGGAGAAAGAGGAGTGCTATGAATGAAAACCCTTACTAAGGATTAGAGGCCACCCTATTTTTCCATTGAATATCTTGGTGCAAGGATCAATCCTAGTGGACTACTTGGATCACCCCAATAATTGACTTACCATATGTGTTTGTTTAGATGTGGGTAACCCATATATGACAAATTCAATATCTATTGTGGGAAACCACTTTGTGCGAGGCAAAGGAGCATCAATTTGTGGTACAAGGTATTGAGTAATGAACTATGTCCTTTATGTAGATATTGCTTCAAGTTCTCTTGAATGTGCTAAATTTATGGAAATCTTTTGAACATTTACATGATAGTAGCTCTAGGGTTTTTCTTTTTGGACCTCACATATGCTTGTATCATGAAAGGTTTCTTTTTCCCTTTGTTGATTGTTTGAAGACAGCTCCACATGTCACTATCTTACTTGAAAGAAAACTTGCTTTTGAACATCAAACTTGCTATGCTATCAACTATTATCAAACTTTGTCAACCAAGTCAAAACATCAAGTGCAAACATTTGATTGTGTTGCTTTCTAAGGGGAGTTTCATCTTGTGACTTTTCTTTTCTATCTCTCTAGTTCTTGAACTTTCTTAAAATGCATCTTTAGTCATAATGCTTTTTGTCTTTTCCATCTTCATGATCTATGTCATCTTATTAGGACCCTCTATTTTCTAAAATGGTTACCTTGATATCTTGACAACACTCTTTTATTGGGAAAGGCATTATTTTATCATCTTTCTTTCTCTATCTACTTTTCTATTTGTCTTTTTCCCTAGCTCTTGACTTGACTCACAGGTGTTGAAAGTTTCTTAGGCTCTTTTCTTGGCAAACCATTCTCTCATCACTACCTCTCTTGGCCAGTGAACACTCTAACTCTCTAGTTTGGGCATCAAGTTATTTATGTCACCTTATTAGTTTCTTGTAGTCTGCTTCATTCTTGATTTTTTATCTTCCACTATGGATTTTTATTTTTTTTCTTGTAGATTATCATAACCTCCTCCATAATGCTAAAAAGTTTCAAGATGTATACACCCAATACAAAGAACTAAAAAAGACATATGATCTTGCTTACCTTCATCTCACTAGGCACATAATAGAAGTTAATTATAAACTTGAGAAAAGGTTAGAGGAAATAATACAATCCTCAAATGATTTTTCCATAACACCTTTACATAAATGTGAGTCATCTTCTTCAATGTCTACATATTCTACACCAAGACATCAATTATATTCATCTATTGGATCTAAATATCTCTTTAGATAGATAGCAAGTAAAACCTCCTTTGAGTCTATGAAAAAATTTCATGACAAGCCTATCTTTGACCAATATGATGAAGAGATGTATGGATTCTATTCACTTGAGAAACAAAAAGAATATACCAGGCATACTCTTGAGAGAACTTTTACTCCCTTGAAAAATTCTTATGATGTCATCTTGCAAACACTTCTTGATAATAAGTTCATCACATTACCAAAAAATTCTAGACCTTATGAATTTGAAATCAAACCTCCATGGTGGATAGATGATCACTTTTGTAATTGTCATAGAAAAAAAGGTCATAGAACTGAAGATTGCATAGAGTTGAAGCATAAAGTGCAAGATCTTATTGATGACAAGGTAGTTGGATATGCAAACTCTAATGACTTGTGTGATAAGGAAACTTCTCTTGATAAAGATCATATGGATGAACCTATATCTAGTGATTTTCTTCTTAACACCTTCACTTCTTCCAACATGCATGAACTTCCTAAATCTTCAAAGCTTTTCAACATAATTCCATCAAACAAAGAGCCTAATGCTTTCCATGTTGACTATGTGTATCTTTGAGGGATACCTCTAAAATAAAATCAAGCTAATCTTCACTTAGCTACAAGTCTTTTATGTGCTACTAAGACTAAAGATCCTGCCCAAATCATTTGTAATGCTTCCTATTACACCCTTATCTCTAGTGACTTGTATAGGAAATGTTTAGATGGTACACTCCTTAGATGTTTAGAAAATGACAATTCTAAGAGAGCATTAGCCAAATTTCATGATGGAATATGGGGTTCTCACTCTAATGGTCTATTAGTCACTCAAAAAATTCTTAGGGAAGGTTACTATTGGCCTATAATGTAGATAGATGCAATACACTATGGTAGAGCTCTTAAGAAGTGTCACTTACATGGGAATCTAATTCACGCACTTGGTAGAGAGTTGATACCATTAGTTGCACTTTAGCCTTTTCAACAATGGACTTTTGACTTGGTTAGTTAGATTCATCCTAATTCTTCTAGTGGAAACAATTTTATTATTACTTAAGTACTTCACTAAGTGGGTGGAGGTTGTTCCCTTTTCTGTTGTAACTAGTAAACAATTCTATGTGTTTATCTTGAACCATATTATATGTCATTACAGCATACCTTATTCTATAGTTAGTAACAATGGAGGACAATTCAAGAATAAAGACCTAAAAGAACTATGAAAGAAATTCAAGATTAAATATTATTGGTCTCATATTTATTACCCACAAGGAAATGGACAAGTTGAGGCTTCAAATAAAATATTTCTTAAGATACTGTGTTGAATAATTAACAAATATGGTAGATATTGGTACTTGCAAATCAATCCATATTTATGAGCCTATTGTACTAGTATTCACACACCTATAGGTGCTACTCCTTTTGATTTAGTTTACAATTCTAAATCCATGTTTTTTGTTGAGGTTAAGATTATATCACTTTGAGATTCTTTGAGAGGCCTTAATATTGATGATGATTATAGAGCCATGAGAACACAAGAGCTTGAATTACTTGATGAGTGATGTAGAGTTTCATTTGACCATATGAGAGCTTATCAAAAGTTTATATCCACTACTTATAATAGGAAGGTTCACCCTAGAGAGTTTTAAGTTGGTGACCTTATGCTTAGAGAAAATCCAAAGAATCAACATAATTGAGCTCAGAAAGGAAAAATTAAACATAATTGATTGGGCCCTTACATTGTTACTGCTACCTTTTGATCTAGTGCTTACTATTTGTCTACACTCAAGGGAAATTAGCTCCGTAAACCCATCAACACTGTTCATCTCAAAAGGTTCTATGCCTAGTACTCTCGATGTTCACAGCATTTGTATATACTTTATGGTCTTGAAAAATCCCAAAAATAATATATGATGCTGAAAAAATCATTTAAAATAGAAAATATCTTGAAAAAATCATCATCTTAGTTAAAACCTAGCAATAGGAACTTTGATGTATCACCACAAAAATTCAAAAAATTCAAAAATACAAAAAAAAAATTACACTTAAACTTTTCACTTAGAATACTTTTTCTTGACTACACTACATTATCTAATCTATTGTCATGCATGAACATAAAGAAATAAAGAATTTAACACGAAAATACTTTGACACAATATTTGGTAACCCATAAACCCTCTAAGAAGAAGGTAAAGCTAGAGTGGGGATGACACCCACAATGTTTCACTAGTGTAGTAAAAAAGTTGGCATGTTAGGGCCTACAATTGATCACTTCTAGTGATCTAATCTATTAGGAGTATGAAGGACTATTAGGTCCACCTTATGAAAGGATTTTAAAATACAATGAAGTATGTACTATGTTAAGAGATCTCACAAAGGACTATTAGGTATTCCTTGTTAGAGGATTTACTTGATGCAACTGTTAGGATGCCATTAGTAGGATGACCCTTGTTTGCAACTAAATTTCTAATATAGATCCTTTGAGTATTTTAATCACCTAACTGTGATAGATATGACTCTGCTCTACCCTTTATACTACTTGTTAGCCTTCTTACTCAATATCCTATATCTTCCTTTTGTATTCCATATTTGCTTGCTTCACTTGCTTATATCTCACTTATTCACATTTCATGCAAGTTTTGATCTAGGACTATCCTAGGTTTCCTTGTAATCCTACTCATTTGTTTATTCTTGTAGCATTAACTAAGTTCTAATAGTGCTTACCAAGTTATAGTAGTTACCAAGTGGCTATGTTGGCTGAGTGATAGTTTTGACCAAAATCATGTATCGATTGAGTTGTAGTTCTAACCAAGTTTGAGTATTGACTGAGTTGCATTTTTGGTCGAGTGTAGTATTTTTTGAGTTGCAGTTATGACTGATTTTAGTATTAATTGAGCTCTAGTGTTGATCGATGTATTCAATGTTGACAGAGTGTTCCATCATGCACCATGTCAACTTGATATTTTTGATGTTCGATTCCTTCTTTGACCAAGTTTTTCTATGATTGGTTCTTAGTTTGAGATGACTTATGTATTTAATTTAAATTATGAATTTAATGATAGGATCTTGTCTTGGGATAAGTGTACACCATTTTAAGGTCAACCTTTCTATTATGTAATGATCTAGAATCTTCTGTAAGCCATTTTGGTAAGTATAAGTTGAGGTATTTGGTTAAGTTTATGGGAGAACTTAGAGATTTTAGAGAAGATGTTTTTGGAATAGTGAATTGAATCTAGATCGTAGATCTTGAAGTTGTATTTTGTATTTGGTCATAACCTAGAAGGCCTTATAGCTAGGCAGGTATGTTAATACTTTGATGAATCAATAAAAGTGTTTTCTTCTCTGTCTCTCTCTCCTTGGTGTTTTTCTCTATGTTTTTCTTCTATTTTATTTATTCAACAAGGTGTTTGGATAGTTAGGTGTGCCTTTGGCCCTAGTTGTTTAGACCCTTGTTCTAGTGTTAACTAAGTTGTCCAGTGTTGACTGAGTGTTCCTTCATGCATTGTGTGAACCTGATATTTTTTGATGCTCAAGTTCTTATTTGACTAATTTTTTTGTGATTGGATCTTAGTTTGAGCCAACTTATGTATTTAATTTAGATCATGAATTTAATTATAAGATCTTGTCTTGGGGTGAGTGCAAACCATTTTTAGATCGGCCTTTCTATTATGTAATGATCTAGAATCTTCTATAAGTTTTTTGGCAAGTATAAGTAGAGGTATTTGGTTTAGTTTAAGAGAAGACTCAAAGAATTAAAAGAGATGTTTATGGAATTGTGAATTGAAGCTAGATTGTAGATCTTGAAGTTGTATTTTGTATCTGGTCATAACCCAAAAGGCCTTACAACTGGGCATGTATGTTGATAATTTGATGAATCAATAATTTTTTTATGTTCTCTATGTTTTTGATTCCATTGTGCTTACTCATCAAGGTGTTTGGATAGTTAGGTATGCATGTGGAATTAGTGACAAAAACACTTATCATGTGTATTTTTGTCATTAATCGAGAAACTCTTAACCAAAAAAATTATGTCAAACTCCCAATTTCCATATAATTGGATCTACAACTTGATTTTAACTAAAAATTTATGGCTCAGTCACAATTGAATGAATTTTTTATTTTTTAGAAAAAATTATCCATTTGTACATCTTCTTGATATATATTCATTGTACATATTTCTCTACATATACATATATGTTTTCTCCTTATACATTTCCTCTACATATCCCCCTTATTTTTGTTACAAATTCCATAGACATATATTTACAAGGCTATACAAAAATGATTGAGAAAATCATGATGTAGTTTCAAAATTAAAGAGATAGTTTTATCCCAATTTTCTTTCAATAGCTTCAAAATATGTAGTTCAATCTAAAGTTCAGCTAATAACTCTATCATCAGATCTACATCTTAGAAATTTGTGTCATGAACTAGTGTCTTTACATTTATGAGATGTTTCTACATCACACCCATGTGAGGAAGTATCACACTTTGAATATCTAATAGTATTATCCTAATTTTGGCTTCCTTCCTTAGTAATTCAGCCTATAAATCTATCAAAAATTTGACTTGCACAAAATGATTGGAGCTGGAACCCAAGTCAAGTACTAGCTTACTAGCACTATTGTTCAAGTCTTCATCAATCTTGCATAATTTATCACATAATTTTATAAATAAAGAGACAACATTATTTACAACTTTCTCTAATTTAGCAATAAGAGTGGACAATTCCACTTGATCAATGACAATATTCTTGGTTACATTCTCTAAGTCTTTATTCTCCAATTTTCTTTTTGCCCTTTGCAAAAGCTTTTCTTGACCATTTAAATCTTTATTGAATTTAAGTACAATATCAATTAATTTCTTAGTGATAGGGGATTTATCATTTACCTAAAATTGCATTACATCCAAAAATATGTCCTTGATGTCTTCAAGAACCTTTCCTCTATCCCTTTTTGCCTTGAGTTTCCTTTGTTGTGCTCTTTTCCCCATAGTTTTCTCAAATCTCCATTTGATCAACAGAGAGATTGAATTGATCCCAATTTAGAATCACAATATTTGTATCAAGGTCAATTCCTTAAGAAACCTATTCATTTTCCTTTCCCTTGGCACTTGGAGAAATTATAATTTCTTTTCCTTTATCTTCATCCTTCTTCTCTTCTCCACTTAGTTGTCTCTTTCCTTCTTCTTTGCTTCCTTTTTCAGTTATGTCCTCATCCTTTTCCAATTTTTTCTCAGTTATACTTGGACTAGAGATAGATAAAGTCTGCTTCTTGATTGCTACTTGGGTAGATGCAGGACTTTCTTTCTCCTTCTCTTTAAGCTTTGTCTTCTTTACACTTGATGAAACCATGGATTGGCCTAGAGAAGTGGGTAGAGAAGCTATTTCTATATTTGTAATCATTTCTACAATTGATTCTTCTATAGTTTGTATATCTAGTTCTTCATCTTTATCTACCTTATTTTCTTCATCAAAAATGGTTTTCCATAACTTTGTTGTGGATTGAACACCTCTTCTATAATATTAGACCAAATTTGAAATGATTTAAATCTAGAGTTTTCCTTTTCTCATGCTTGGTCATGGCCTCCTTGATTTCTTCTTTGGTGAAGTGTGGCATGACATTCTTCAACATTTGTTAACTTATTTCCTTTTTTGTTTTCATGACATTTGTCCATCTTTGTCTCACTACCTTAAGTAGGACTTCTAGAGCTTTGAGTTACAGCTAATGAGGATCATATTTCTATCTAGCCATCTTTTCAACCAAATCATTGTATATTATTTGTTGATCCTCCTAGTTCCTAGATTCATATATGATATACATGAATCTAGCCATGCCACTTCCTTCCTTCAATATCTTCAACTGTTGCTCAAAGGATAGTGGGGTCCTCTTTAGTTGGATGATAGGTGTTTTTTCTTCTTCATCTTCATCATCACCTTGAAGCTTCAATTTCCTTCTTGTCTTTCTTGCAATGGTGATCACATGGGTAGCTACCTTCTTGGGTATAGATTTCTTTGGTGTAGCCTTGGTCACTTTCCCTACATCTTTGGAGGTTCTTCTTCATCTTCTTCTTCTTGTTCTTCATCCTCGTAGGTGCCAAAATATGCATCTTTAGGGTCAGATGACTCATGTGGTAGAGCCTTAATGATATCCTTAATATCATCAATGTTCACTTTATAACCCAAAGGTTTGACCCATGATATCCTAGGTATGAATGCTTGAATATGAGTGTTATCCTACTCAACTAGAAGAAAATGTCTTGTTCATATTGCTCAACCAGCTATTGAGGAATCCTAAACCTATTCTACATCTTTTCCTTGAAATTCTCAAAGTATGTATCCATGATGCCATCAAAATTTTCTCTTAAATCATTGATTTAGTATATAGCTAGTCTATCCTTGCTCCAAACCACATTGCCCTTTGTAGGAAATAACTTTTGCACATAGAAAAATAAACATACCAAAAGAGAACCAAACTTACACACATTCAAGGATAACTTTAAGAAACCCCTCCTGAAAAAAATGCCTAAAATGTTGGTGAATCTAACATTTTGTGGGCAAGAAAATTTTAATATCAAGGGCAATTCTTTTGTTCCATAAAGGGAAATAAAATATTATATGTTGGCAATTTTTTTTCTTTCCCTAGGAAAAATCATTTTAAATGTGGTGAATTAATGTTTTTTCTTGTTGACTAAAAAATAAATGATGGCTATTTTTTCCCTTTCCAAAAATGAATTAATAATGTCAGATGTGAATTACTTGTTTTGTAGGAAAATGAATAATAATTGTCTTGGCTAATCTTTTGTGGGAAACTAAAAAATTGTTTAATATGAAAGCAAATTAGCACATGTATTTGGCTACTCTAGTGATTATACTAACTACTAAGTAGTCACTTCAAGTTTGAACTTCTGTACTATCTTAGATCTATTATTAATAATGTCATTACGTCAGTGTCATTATTGCCAAGTTGGCTATTGTCACTTTCGTATTGTTAATACAATAGTTTTATCGACGGTTGATTAATTAGAGATTAATGATAGAAGATGCAATTTAGGGCCAATCACTTGAAAATACTTGGAGTCACATGAAATTCTCTAGAATGATGACACTTGGAAAGTTTTGCATAGAAAGCATTAAGTGTAATGTACTCAATGTAGGGAACATCACACCAAGATTAAAATCATAAATGTGGTACTAACAGTTACAATTATTACATTCCATTTACAACCACCTTGGCAAGCTCTTTTGACTATCTGACATTAACATGAGTACATTTTGCACACTTGAAAATTAATAAGAATACAAAAAGTTAAGATATGAAAGACCATGAATGCCAAAAAATTTAATGCAGCTACCATTAAATAGCCTTTTTGATCCCTCTTTCATTATCATTTCTCAAATTCTTGAATCTGAATTTGGTTTGTAGAGTCTCTTAGTCATGGATACACCAATTCAACTAGAATGCACTTCAATGGCTCTACAAAAGCCCTTTTTGGGCATGATTCCTAACGATGTCCTAGCTATGTTTTGAAAGGAAGATGTCCAAGGTCCTATTATTTGTCATGCTTTGTTCATGATCCTTGGCCATGAATTCTTAAGAAATGATAAGAGGTACCATGTGTCCATAGATATTACCTCCTACTTCCTCACATCTCTTCTCAACTTTGGAGGCAATCAAGTAGACATTCTGATGCTTCCCATAATGTTTTTAAGGAAACATTTTTAGAAGATGATGTCAAAATTCTTGTATTGGTTGAGTAGGTACTGAGGCCCTTTTGTAAACGTAGAAGACAAGTGTTGGGAGAAAGGCATGGGGAGAATTGTACAAAAGAATCTCTTCCTACTTGGCATGAATAAATGACAATCAACTTGCCATCAGAAGTGGGCGTAGCTCAAAAGGAATTTTCTACAGAAATGGTTATTGTTGGATGATGTCAGTGAGACTGACTTCACATGGTTGGATGAGTTTAGTGACATCATCTTCTCCAATAGATTCTTTATGGCGTGACTTGAAGACCTTTCTAATTGAAGGCTTCAAGCCCTTGGCCCCTTAGCCCGTTGATGCTTTTAGCCTCCCTATTCCCTGGTTCCCTATTCCCTATTCCTAAATCTTGTTTCCTTGACCCTTGCCCTTTGGGTAAAAATATGTTTTTAAGATATCTATTTTTTCTTTGGATTGGACCTTACCCTTTAATGTAAATTATAAAATAGTAAAACTAGGCTAATTTAATCAACTATTTTGAATATCTATGCTATAAATTAGTATTATGTACATTGTACACTCTGAAATATTATCAATGAAAACAATAGTTTTTAGCTTCTCAAATCATTGTTCTTGTTAGTCTACAACTTTATTTTTGGCATCTCAATGCACTATTGAAATGTTAGTCTGTGACTCTGTCATAAAAAAAATAAAATTTATAGTTTCATATTTGATTAACGATTTATAGTAAAAAATTATTCAATTAAAAATTATCCAATAAAAATTTGTAAATTTGTAATATGTATATGTATGTCCTTTAAATTTCAAAACCTATAAAATTTGATAATATATGAACGCAGGGGCCAGGGCCATGCAAGTTAATAGTTATTAGTTATAATAGTTTTAACTATTATTATTTTTTTAAAAATATTAAATAAATAAATATTTTTTTTGTTAAAGTTAAACTTATGATACATGTAACATCATGACTCATTAATCATGCATCCTGAATCTTGATCAATGATCATGCAATTTAAATTGTATAGATAATATTGAAATTTGATTTGAAAATAAAAAGGTTTAAATCATAACTTATATATAAATGTTCATATAAAATATTGAATATTAATTAATTTATTCATTTCTTCCTATTTTGAAATGTAAATTTATTTAAATATCATGATTATCATAATATTTTTAACTTTTTATCATGTTTTGAATTAAATGAAAAAAGCTGGAGTTATTTCAATTTAAATTAAGTTATCATTATCGAGTTGAAGTAATTTAGAAAATATTGATTATAATCTAAATCAATTTCAATTAAGTAATAATAGTATGATTATTAAATCAAGTTATCATTACTAAGTAATTAATGATCGAAGAATAATAATTGATTACAATTTACAAATTATAATTTTAGATTTTTAAAAATTCGATGTTTTATAATTTTACATGTTTAATTTTATTCATCCAAATCATAGATTTTGAAAATTGTCAAGAACTTCAAATAATTGGTATGTTTGCAACTAGTTACTGTAGTTTTTTATTTACGTTTTAATTTGCATTGTGCAACAATAAGATAGGGGAGAGGAACTAGTAGTCGTGAGGACTAACTTCGTCAACATGTAGCCACTACATAGGATATCATAAGATGTTTGTTTTTTTTAGAAATATAAAATGGACATTGAACTACGTATAGGCTACAACTAAGGTTTGAAGCTATGACTCGTGACATAACTCATTAAAATAGTTCACATAGTGAGATGTGTCAAAAAATGACTTTTTAAACTTTCGACCAAAGCTTAATCTAAAAATATCTAATAATTAAATTTAAAATTATTATTTGTTGTTAATAGAATATTGTATAACTATATGAAATGTAACATATATGTAACTTAAATGGACCAAATAGTTATTATTAATCACAAATATTTGTTATATATAACTTTTATATATAACACAAAATGACAAATACTTCAACAAAAAAAAAATATTTGTTGTTATAAAAATAACACATTATTATATAAAATATGACCTATAACCAACACAAAGGGACCATTAGTTGAACACTAAAAGTTTTTGACAATCTCACACATTTCATTAGAAAATACAAAACATTTATTAGTATTCACTTTTTATATTTATAAGACATATTATTGATATGATTTACTATATGCATATACATTGCTACCCCAATAGTTGTACACATAAGAGTAGTATTTGTACACTAAGATATCAATGTTTATTTAATTGAGCATATTATGTTTTAAGTGACACATATATGAAATAGCTATGACATTTTAATTTTTATTTAAGACAAAAAAAGTTATTTATTTCACCCATTCATAAATTCATATATTTATTTTTTCTATAATATTTATAAGTTTTCATGTGTTCAAGTATTGGTATATTTTTTATCAACGTTTGAATTTTTAATATGTATAAATAGTTCAATTAGTTACAATATATAGTATAATAGAAAAAATGCATTAGAAGATTGAACTCTATGTTCACAATAGGATGATCATAATTAGTACATGTTGTAGGCTATAAAACTATAGGCATCGACTTTTTTAAACTATTGATTAAACTATTGAAAATCAACCAATTAATTTTCATATTTTTTCTTTTACATATCAAATTTTAATATTTGATAAAGTAAAATACATAATTTTTAAGTTTTTCAATTTCTAAAATTATTTATCGTTAATCTAATTGGTTAAAACAAATGGAGCGATAAGAGCGGATTTCAAGGAAAACTAAAAGATTATAACCTTATTAAAGTTAAATAAATTTTTGATAATTTATGTGTCAATTTTTTATTTCATACCTATCTTGTCACCTCACTTTTTTTTGTTATGAAATATTTTAAATGATGAAGAATAGTTTATAAACAATTATCACATGCATATTTTTCATATATATTAATAAATTATAAATAATTAAACTATATTACATTTTAATTTTGAAACTAATTAATAAATATGAATAAAAATATAGCATTTGTAATTATATTTTTAAATTTTAGTTATTTTATTTAAATTAAACTATTGTCATTATTATTTCATATCTTGCATCAATTTTATTCTATAAAATTTAATATATCTTCATTGAATAATTCATATCATCTTTATAATAAAAGGTTTATGATAGAAAAAAATCATTTCTATAATAGAAAAAAAAATTCTTCTATTTATATTACATTATAACTATTATAATAATTATTATAAATTATATATATATATATATATATATATATATATATATATATATATATATATATATATATATATATATATATATATATATATATATATATATATATATATATATATATATATATATATATATAATATTTTATATAAATAATTAAATTAACATCATGATTTTGACATGCTCAAACTTAAAAATAAAATAAAAATAATTCATGACAATTTATTTAACAATATTTTTTTCAATATTTTTCTCTACATTAATTAATATGCTATTTAAATTCTTATCATGCTAATATTTTTTTAAATCAAAATTTTCACTAATTCTATCAATTTTTTTGGCATAAACTTAGTTCCTATGCAACCTTGTTTAAATAATTAATATTAGTTATGCAAAAGGTTTAACAATTCATGATTTAATATAGACTATTCAATGAACAATAGATCAATGACTACGGCTCTATTTTGGGCCAAATTTTAAAAGATTGAAGTTAAATTCTATTTCTACCCAAAATTGAAACATGTGTAGTCAAAGATTCTTTCTTATAAGGTATAGTTATGTCTAACTCCTGATTCCCAACAATTGACTAAAACAAAGATTGACGACCCAAGATGAATTTTGGGCCAATTTGGAGAATGTTTTCCCATGTGCCTAGATTCAATTGGAATCATGACACATGTCCAATCATTGCAAAGCTCAATTAAGTGTTAGGACTCAATTAGTATTAATAATAATTGTGTTTAGTCTTTTAAAAAATTATTACTTAATCTCGACTTAGCGATGCTGTGATTGTTAAGTAAAAGACAGATCAACGGCCCAGGATGAATTTTGGGAATGCTATCACTATTGTTAAGAAACATTTGCAATCATGACACTTGTCCTTGATAAGTGTTATGATTCTGGATGACTCTTAACAACTGCGATAGCATTCCACAAATTGGCCCAAAAATCATATCGATTATTAAGTTCAATTTTTATTAATTAATTTATTTAAAATGAACAAATTTTAAAATTCAAATGTATATTAATGTACTAAATTTTTACATTTTATTATTATAGTTATGTACATTATTGAGTATTTATGTCATTTACATATACATTGTATATAGTGTTAGTAAAGTACCTAAAACCTTTAATTACTTAATACTTACATTTTAACTTTTAGTGTTAGTAAAGTACCTAAAACCTTTAATTACTTAATACTTACATTTTAACTTTTAAGTATTAACCTTTTATGTTTTTATAGTATGAAGTTCAGAGATCTCCAAGTCAAGAGTCCAATATGATAGGGTTTTCAAATTTCAACTTTTTAAAGACTGACTAAATTCTATTTTGTGTTTTGAAGACTAAAAGTTTGAAACTTGAGTATCACAGAACAACACCAATTATCTAAGTATTTGCTAGCACCAGTATTGTCGAATTTTGATTCTCAATTCTAGGTATTTAAATTTTTTTTTTAAAAAATTAGTGCAATTTGTAGTAGTAGAAATCTTGATTCTTTTTGTCTTAGGCTTACATTTTACAATTTTTTTAATAGGGCTTGAAGAAGAATTTTGTATAATAACCAATAGCATGCATGAGAAAAATAAAGTCAAAAACCTCGAGTATGAGTGCAAGCATAAAGGAAAAGAAAGACATTATAGAACGCATGCAAGAACTACAAACCCCAGGTTTCATTGATGAATTTCATGATATTTTTTATCCTATTATCCATGGGGATTTGAGAATCATGGGAATTAGACATTCATTTTTTAATAAGTGGAAAGATCCACAAAAGAGGAGAAATTATTACAAATATAACAACAATATATGTGCACATACAAATAAACTAGTTGCTTTCGCTACTAGATGAGCAAACCTTGCTATACCCAAAGTATTCCCTTGCCCTAAAATTGTAATGCTATGGCCTCAAAATTATGATGAAAATAGAAAGAAATTTGTAAGCCAAAACACTCAAGAGGAAATTTTATCCATAATTGAGAGTGATTTTTTCACTCTATTGGACCTAGGGCTAGGGTTTAAATTAGAAAGTTTTAACAAATGCACTGACTTGGATAAACTAGCATAGGCTTATGAAAAACTTGAAACAGTTTCTCAATATTCATACATTAAGTGTTAAATAAACTTAGATTCGTCTACTAGTGTTACTGTTACACTAGACCTGGACCAAAAGCCTACTTATTAGTATGATATTTTTGTACCATGGGTTTAGAATACTATTTCTTTGTTATCATTTTGTTTGGGATTGGAGAGTAACAAGGAAGTGGGGCCATTAATATCCATTATTGAGGTTAGTTAGTTGAGAAGGTAGATCTTAGATATAATTTTGTTCAACACATTATTAGTTCTATGAAACAACAATTACTAATGATTAAATAAAGTACAACTACAAGAAAGACGAAGACATTTAGGTTCAAAAGTTACTTGTGCTATTTTTTTTTAGCAAAGCATCACCCAATATTTGAGACAAAGAACAACAAGTTTGATATTGAGGTCTATAAGTTTGATGAGAAAACTAAGAAGAAATCAGAGACTCCAAGTCCAATATATGACTGGACACATAAGATGAGGATGACTGCTAATATTAATAACTACAACTATTTTGTAGACTTCATTTTGGCACCTATTTACCAAAAAAATAGGCACTTTGATGCCTAGATTGCTTGTGTCTTGTAAATATTACATTCAACTAAGAAGTCAAATTCAATTGGCTAACTAGTTCTTCATGGAAGAGTACATTGTCTTAAGGTTTTACGATTCAATGGTTGAATCGTACAAACTTCTAATGCATGTTATAAAAAGGGTTTTTGCACTAGAATGTGTATGGAGGATGGAGAGCATAGATGAACTTTTCACTAGACTACAAAAGAAAACAATATTTCCTTCCTTGCCTTTCACAATTGGAGCCTCACATTTGAGATAAAGGCTTTCAAAGTGGCAAATGAATTGGTAACTTTTTTGGCTTTGATTTTTTCAGTCATTGGAATTATGATCCACTGAACATAATACAAACAAGACTAATTTCCAATGGGAACTTTGGGAGAAAATATCAACATCAAGAGATGCCATTGATAAAAAAAGTTAAAAAAAAAGGATTAATGGAATGAGGTTAAGAAAGAGATGGAGAAACATGCAACAAAGAATAATATTTCAATGCAAGAATTTTCATCCCAAATTATGACATTACACATATTAGAGTCACACAAATCAAAGCCTCTAACATACTTAAATTTCTATAAGAAAGCATCTCAACCTTCTAAGAGGTCTATGCTGAAAGTAATTAAAGAAGCATGCACATCTGAATTGTGGTGTCAAACCAAGATGATTAATTTTTGAAAAATGAGGCAAAATTTGGGTGAACCAAAGACATCAACAAGTTTTGAGAAAATTGAGGAGGATGAACTTTTCAACAATTATTAGAATAAAGAGCATCCAACTATACTATATGATTTAGGCAGTTGCAGTGACAATGATATTCAAAGATAGAAGGACCTCGAGTCTAATGGAGAAATTCTAGGTATTCAAGATTCTAGGTCAACTAGGGGTAGACATATTGCTAATCTTCAAATGAGTGATTTTATTAAAGAAACATATAGTAAAGGGGCAACTATGATGCAAAAAATAGGTTATACAAGTATAGGGTCCATTGGTGCAAGTGGTGAAGGGATTTAGAATCTAGTTCTAGTACTAGACCCAACCAAAGGAGGAAGTAAACCAATCATTGGACTCTCCGATGAGATTGAAGATGATTCATCTAGAAAGGAAAAAAAATATTACATTTCTACTTCTAAAGGTCATCCCAACACATTATTTGTTAAATCTTCATATCTAGTTATAGTTGATCCCACTAGCACTACCACTGGCACTAGCATGGATGAACCTTATGTAAAAAAAAAAAAAGACATGAAAATTAAACAACAAGAAATGTCAGTGGTTACTTTACCAAAGTATGTACCAACAGCTTCTGTACAAAACCTTGAAAATAGTCCTAAAATGCCAGGATTTAGAATGGGCCATCTTCAGTAAGTTGGTAATCCTCAAAATACAATTGTAGGTCAAGTAATTTTAACTGGAATTGGAGGAGCACACAACAATAAAATTAATAATTCACCCTTCAAAAACTCAATTGTGTCAACAAACCTAAATTTTAGTTCGAAGGAGTTCGCATCAAAGTTTGATCAAACAAGCAAAAGGCCTTGGCAAATTACGAAGACTTTGAAAAGTGATGTAGTTACTGAATGTCAGGGATCTACTAATAGTATATTTCCAATATATGATCCAAACACCGAAATGATGAACTTCATGGTTGTTATGCCACTAGCTAGAGATAATAATCCACCAAAAAATATAATAAATTGTAACGATGTAAAAGTTACTAGTCTTCAAATGGATTTCTCAAAAGTAAAAAATATTGACAAAATCAATATATTAAAAGAGAGCAACAAAATGGAGTACTCTACACTTCTAAAAGAAGAGAGGGAAAACAAATGGCTTAAAAAGAAAATAGAAAAGTTATGGGAAGACCTTGATAATGTGAAGGCCAAGGAGAAAGCAATAGACAATAGATTCAAAGACTTGCAAAATTGGATAAATAATTCTTCTCCTAATTAAGCAATTGTCTAGCAAGAAAAGATGAATGAACAACTAAAAATTTGACTAAAGAATTGAATGAACTCTATTGTCAAGGAAAATAATAATTTGAAGATTGAATTGGAGAATGAAAAAAAAAAAAGAGTCTAAGGCAAGGATAATTGATATGTTGCAAAAGGAATTGGGGAATTAGAAGCAAAAAGAGAATTGGAGAATGTGAAGAAAATGGAGTTTAGTGCTACTGCAAATAGCATCACAATCCACCATATGAAGAAATAATTGGAGAGTACAAAGAAAAAAGAGGAGTCAAATGCAAAGAAAATCTTGGATTTGAAGAAGGAATTTCAAAATGTGAAGAAAGAGGAGTCTACTCAAACACTCCATGATTTGAAGAAGGAATTGGACAATGTCAAGAAAAAGGAGTCCACTGTGCAAACAAGCCATGATTTGAAAACGGAACTTGAGGATGAGAAGAAAAAAGAGGTAACAACTACAAATACAATCCAAGATTTGAAGAAGAAATTAGAGGATGAGAGGAAGAGAGAGACTAACTAGCAAGAGAAACTAGAGGAAATACAGAAAGAGTGAAACAGAGATGTCTAAAATGAAGAAAAAGATGGAGAATGTAATTACACAAAATATAATGAAATTTTTTGAAGACCATCATGTCAAGGATACTATAATAAACATGGTTAAGCTTATCAAACAAGAAAATTGAGACAAATTAATGAACAAAAATGATAGTTTGTTTGAATGGCTTGATTTAAATAACAATCTTAGACTGGTATTTGAAAATGTAGAAAAAGATGTTGAGGGTAAAATAAGTATCTTCACCAATTCCTTAAAATATCTTGCTAAAGAACTTTTGAATAAAGTATAGAGATCTAGTGATAGGGATTTGGCAAACCAAGGAATAAGCAACCACTTGGATGCCTTTGTAATGACCTTTGATGTCTATCACAATTGTGAACAAGTAATGGAAATAGATGAAGCTCTCAAATTTGCTTCCAGAGACTTGAAAAAGATGAAGCACAACATACTGAACTTGCTAAATGTTGGATTACCAAATCTAGCTTACTTAGATGACAAATTCATTGGAAAAGAAGATTACATAAAAAAGTTGCACAACACCATGAATTATTATTTAGGCAACTTGCCTGAGGAAACCACTCCAGAAAGAGTTGCAAGTTGCATCAAACTACTATCAACAATGAATGAAATTATAGATAAATTTCTTGATTCATGTAAAAATATCTGTTCAAAGTATTCATTGCTAATGAGGTTACAACTATTTAGCTACAACCTCAAAAAAATGGAGCTTCCAAATGATGCAAAATGGAGTGCCCTAAAGAACATCATTGGAGATGGGTCATCTTCTCAAACTATTACTATAGCTATTAGTGACAGTCATAGCTGATAGAACTAAGAAATAATAACTTAGTAATTAATAGTACTATAATCATTTTATTACTTGTTTCTTTTTAATTTCAAATTTTGGATTTAATTTCAACTTTGTTTATTGTTAATTATTATAGGAATCAAGAGCTAGCATATTAGGATAGTAGGATAGCCATGCACTGGCATACTATTACTACATAGAGTAGATGGAAAAAATTTCCCTACTCCTACTTGAAAAAATTGTACAATTGGCAATGTGGCAAATTGTCAATGTGATTGTACACACATAATGTATTATGTAGTAATAATATGATTATATATACAACTACAAACCAACCTATAGCTATTGTTGCTCACTTGTATCTGTAAAAGGGAATTCAGGGTCATTTAACATTGAGTCACTTGCAAAGGGTTGGAATTTTTTTCTAATTGTTAATGTATTATGTTATAGGCTGATTTATAAGTATAAATTATAATACAATTTTTTTTTAAACAACACTTATTTTGTTAAATGCATTATGTTACAATTTCTTAAAGAAACTAGAATCAATGAAATTCTAAAAGTAAAAATGTCTAAAAACTAGAATGAATGAAAATCTCGATTTCAACATGTACTATTGTATTAAAACTAGAATCAATGAAAATCTGAACATGTGTAGACTCTAAAAGTAAAAACTAGTTTCAATTGAAATCTCAACATGTAAGTTTGTAACATCAACATATTTAAAAAAAATTTAAGCATCTATAAAATGATAGTGAATAAATGCTATAAATTAACTTCTACAAACATGATTAATTAGTAGATAGAGTCATAGATCAAAGCTACTAGCCTACTACTTAACTCACATAGAAGTTAGAACTTGAAGTTGAGAAGCTGCTATAGTTGTCACTCTGCGTAGACTATCTCAACATCACTATCATCAGAGTCCTCCTTAGTTATTGCATATAACATTTCATTGTTTATTGTGTTTTCTTCAAATTTAATATTAGTGTTAGTATGCATACTAAAGTCAACATCATCTTCATTGCTTCCAATATCAGCACATGAACCACTACCACTGCCACTGCCACTACCACTGCCATCATCACTACCACCACCACTACCACTACCACTTGGGTTTGGCCATCCCTCTTCTTTCACATTTGTTTCTCCAAATGCTAAGAGCTCTATCATAAGGGAAACTATGTACCTCATACCTAGAATTATAGAGCCTCAAACATTTATCTAATTTTTTGTCTAATTAATTTTTAACCTTTAACTTCAAGAAGCCCAAAGTGCTAAAAACTGTTTCATCCTCCATTGAACCCAATATCATTTTCAAACATAAATTGGTAAGCTTAAAATATTCTTGTATTGACTCTCTCAAGTGATTTCCCTAGCCAAGGTTTTTTCAAAGCTTTTTTATCGCTCCCTCTTCATTTGGATTCTCTATAGGATCATATTGTTTCATCATTATGTTTGCAAAAGAATATGGTTGATCTCTCAATTGAGATTAATCTAAAAATCTATTTATAGTTTTTGATATGATAAACAGGTTTTAAGGGGTCCTGAAACCCATAAGTTTTACAAAAAAACAAGGCTAATAATAAGCAAAAGAAGCCTAGCCAAAATAGAGGTCCAATAGCTGAAAAAAGCTTGAAGGTCCAGCCCAAAACAAAGGCCCACAGAAAGGCCAGAAAACAAACAAACTAAAATAGACTACAGAAAGCCTGTCCAAAAGACAAGAAAAATAGTCTTCAGTAATCTTCTCCATTTCTTGCATAGTCTAAGCTGCCTCGACTATCTTTTGTTGCTCCTTTACCATTTGATCCTGGACCTTCTCCATGCCCTGATCCATACTGGTGAACGTACTGATTGTGGCCTTGTCATCATCTGACCTAGCCTTATCCCTATTCTGTCCTCCCTCCTCCACTAGGAAGCCCCTGTCCTTAAGTTTACTAGCAAGGGATTGGATGTTGTCATTCATCGAACTCAGGAGAGAAATCATCTGACTTGCCAGGTTGTGGTTGTAGTTTTCAAGATTTCTAATTCTCCTTTCATTTAAGCTTTCTCTGTTATCCTGGTCCTCCTGGCTATCAATACCTATCTTTTTCTTAGTACTTTCCATCTGGGATACCTTTTCTCTAACTTCCTCCAGCTCATGGAAGAGCCATTTGATTGATCTGATGTTGTCAATCATACTACTGCGGGCATTATTCAGAAGGTTCATTCCATTCTCCCTTGCATTTTTTAAAATGGCCAAGATAGCTGGGTCTATGAGCTCATTGAGCCTAGGCTCCTCTAGGTTGTCCACCAGGATCTGAGGGTTCATAACTTCCCTAAAAATCCCCATAGTAGCAGTCCTCACATTGAAATTTTTCTAGGCCTTTCTTCTAATATTGACCTGCACTTCCCCCTCGTTCTCACAAGTGATGACATTCACTTTTTCCTTCGAAGGAGGTTGAGACTAGACAGGGGAGAGGTGAAGAGGAATAGCATCCATCCTTTGATTTCTAGTCTCCTCAACTCTCACTACCTCCCTCTTCTATTTTTTCCTAGGTTTCTCCTCTTCCAACTCCTTCGACACATTGTCCATATCTTCCATATCCATTTCCTCCTCCTCCTCAGCATAACTCTCTTTTGCTTGAGCTTGGCCGTGATCCCTAGGGCTTTTCCTGCTGGGAGTTGTAGCTATGGACTATTTCCTGCCTTGACCTTTTTTCTTCTTTTCTGAGGTAACATTCTCCTCCTCCGAGCTAATGCTCTCAATGTCATCAGAGTCTAAAGAAGAGCCAGAGCTGCCTTTGTCAACATCCTCAACTTGAGGAGGGTTATTGTATATAGACTGAGCTTTGAAATGCTCATGGATGAGGAGCAATAAACCCTCATGCAAAGCAGGGTTAACAATGGCTTTCTTCTTGAAACTAGAGATAGCCTTGTTCATAGAAGTGAGAAGGTAAAAGGGAATGGAAATTCTACTCTTATGGCGAAAATGATTTAAAATCACAAAATGGTGAGTTTTGACCCGATCAAACCTAGGGTCCAGGGTAACATAATAATTGAGGGCATATAAAACATACCTCCAAAAATTCTTTATAGTCTCTGTCACATAGAAAAACTCTTTCTTTTCTAGCTTGTTCATCTCTACAAAAAATTTCACGAACTCCTTGACTGCATTGGATGAAAGTTTCTTGTCCCTGTAGAATTTGAAACCCTCCATAGGGATACCAGTGACATCCTCAACCACCTCCTTTGTGATTTGGAAAGAAACCCCGTTCACCTTTACCTTGCCATTGTTCCATGAGTTCACCATGCTGTTGGTGACCTCAGGGTCAAAACCATGGAGTTTCTCGAAAAAATTTGTAACCTTGCCCTTTTCTAGTTTTTTTCAGACTTTGCCCATATTCTTCCACTTCTCCACTTCACCCACCGGCTCCTTTCTGCTCTGTTCTCTAGTCATGACATTCATTTTTTCTTCAACTATTCTCATGAGCCCCAATCTCTGCAAATTTTTTCCAGCCAAGATTTTAGCTCTGTTTCTATTATTGGGTTTGTGATCATTCGCCTCTCTGATACAATAGCAAGTGAAAATGATAACGATCCTCCAAATTTGTCAAAATGACGAAAAAAATCCCTTGAGATTACGAAAACCAAGAAACTTATTATGGCTCATGCCAACATCCAATCTTTCTTTATTAAACACGATAACAGTTAGATTGACCCATAGTTCTGTGGATTTTCTCCAGCTTGATTAGTGACTTAGCCTCCATCGAAAAATCTCTTTTGGAATGCCAGGTCATCTCTTTGTCTGGTCCCACCCCTTTGTTAGCGAACCAATCAGCAAGTGGGTTTTCCTCTCTAAACACATGAGTGATGTGGACCTTCTCAAATTTTGTGAGGGTGGCACATGTCTCATCAATTATATTTGCAATCGACCATGAGGGGGGGGAGATTCCATTAATTTTGTTAATTATGTTTTTGGAGTCCCCTTCAAGCCAAAGTTTGGAAATGCCAGCTTCAAAAGCCAGCTTTACCACACTGCACGTGGCTCTGGCTTCGGCCAAATGGTTGGTCTGGGTTCGAAGCAAGAGAGTAAATGCTGCAATCCCCTCCCCAAAACTGTTTCTTATAATTCCATCGCTTCTAGAGGGGCCTGGGTTGCCCTTAGAAGTGCCATCAAAGTTGGCTTTTGAACACCCTTCCAAGGGTAGAATCCATCTGGCATCCTGTCTTTTGGGATTCCTGTCTTTTTCTTTAACCGTCTTCATGTCCCCTGTATCAACTTCCCCCTCTTTCATCACTTGAAGGTTTTCTTTTATGTTTTTCAAAATCTTCCTTCCTAGAATTATTGTTGGCTCCTCTCTATCCCTGAAAATTCTGTTGTTCCTTTCCTTCCAGATGCTCTAGCAAAAGTGAGGCAAAAACCAGGCATAATTATCCTGCCGGCCTGCAATTTTACAAATGCTTTTCCAATGACTGAAAAAGTCGATAAGATTATCTAGCTAGCACCAGAGAATCTCCATTTTCTTATTAAGAGAACTCCACACCTCCCTAGCAAAGTCACATTGAATGAAGATATGATTTCTCAACTCAGACTAGTTTTTACAGAGCGGGCATCTGCTGGGCATAACATGGCCTCTCTTCATGAGATTATCTTGCGTTAGGATTTTGTTTTGAAGGGCCAACCAATAAAATATGTTGATCTTTGGAGTGAGAGCCATGAGCCAGGCATCTGCCCAAGGGGGTTACTCCTTTAAACCCCAAAGAGAGTTGTAGCCAGAAGCAACAGAATAACTTCCATTGGGATTGTCCCTCTGGACCAGCTCATCCTTATTATTACTAGGGATCGAAGAGTTAAGCATAGTCATTATTGGTTTCAAATCCTTGAAAATGAGGGAAAGGTCTCTCCATTCCTGACCAACCCTATAATTGCTTACTTTAAACCCATATAGCTCTGTGCATTCTTGCACCCATCTCTTAAATACTGGGTTGTTAGAAAGAGGGCCTTGACATAACCATCTGTCAGAGCAAAACTGAATATCCTCCCCATTGCCTAGTTTCCAAGAGACCCTCACCTTAGCCAGGTCCCTGGCCTTTAGGATACCATTCCAAATAGTTGACCCTTTAGGGATGTCCTTATTGAATAAAGTAAAATGAAGAGATGGTCTTTTGAGGTATTTATTTTCCAGAATGTCTCTCCATTCACCAGTGTTATTGAAGATTTGCTAGATTTATTTTGCAAGAAGTGCCTTATTAAGATGGGTAAGCTTTCTGATGCCTAGACCACCATACCTCTTGGGGAGGCAAACCTTCTCCCAGGAAACAAGAGGGTACCTTTTCTTTCCTTCAAGTCTGGTCCATAGAAAGTCTCTTTGGATTTTCTCCATTTTCTCTGCAAATTTCATAGGAATTCCAAAGAGGCTCAGAGCATAAATGGGAAGGTTCTGAAGAGTGGATTTGACGCATAAACATTTCCCAGCTTGGCTGAGAGAGGCACCTTTCCATCCAACCATCTTCTTGTTGAATCTATCCAGAATGCCATTCCAAAAAGAGTCAGCGGGAGAGGAGCCCAAGGGGAGCCCTAGATAGGATGAGGGGAGAGAGCCCACCCCACAACCAAGGATTCTAGAAATTTTCCTTTGTCTGACTACAAGGGTGTTAACAAAGAAAGCTGATCTTTTGTTCCAGTTAATCAGCTATCCATTCCCTCTAGAGTAAGTATCAAGAACCTCTTTCAAAGTCTTAGCTTCTTTCATAGAAGCTTCCCCCCCCCCCCATTATAGTGTCATCCACAAATTGCAAATGAGTGAGGGGGCATTTCTCAAAGAAGGTTTAATCCCTTTAAGACTTCCTTTAGACTTTTTATGTTCAATAAGCCTCCCAATGCATTCAGCTAAAATAATGAAGAGGATAGGAGAGAGGGGGTCTCCCTGCCTAAGACCTCTAGAAGGTTTAAAGAAATTAGAGGGGGCTCCATTAATCAGAATATCAAGAGAGGAGGTAGACACCAATTAAGAAATGAGTTTAGACACTTTATTGTCAAAACCAAAGGCCTAAAGAACCTTCCCAAGAAAAGACTAGTCCACTCGATCATAGGCTTTTGAAAGATACAGTTTGAGCAACATACCTTCCCACTTGGAAGCTTCTAAAGAATAAATAACCTCATGAACCATCAGCACCGAGTCCAAGATTTGTCTCCCAGGAACAAAGCCAGATTGTTGCTGCGATATGATTAGATGTAGGATTTTAAGCATTCTAGAAGTGAGAACTTTAGAGATGATCTTGTAGAAAGAGTTGCACAAACTGATAGGCCTAAACTTGTCGAAAGAGTTAGCCCTTGGGGATTTTGGGATGAGAACCAAGAAGGTAGAATTTATCTCCTTAAGAATAATTCTGGCTCTGAAGAACTCCTGAACTACCTTAACCACATCCCCCATGACCACCAGCCAGTACATTTGGAAGAAAAAGGTGGGAAACCCATCCGAACCAAGAGATTTGTCACCAGGTAGGGAGAAAAGGGCCTCTCTAACTTCCAAAGCATTAGGAATAGCATAGAGAAGTTTATTTTGGTGAGGTTGAATAATCTGAGGAATACAAGAGATTATATCCTCTTGGTCCTCCTTGGAAAGTAGGGGGTCCTTGGAGAGAAGAGAAGAGAAGAAGGAGGCCACTTCAGTCAAGATATCTGGATCTTTAGACAACAACACCTGCCCCTTCCTGATTCTAGAGATCCTGTTATTAGCCCTATGTTTTAGGGTGGAGAGATGAAAGAACTTCGTGCTCCGATCTCCATCCTTAAGCCATGTAATCCGAGATTTTTGCCTGCAGAAATTTTCCTCCTTGTTGATTATGTTATGAAGATCGGACAGGATCAACAACTCAGCCTCCCTATTACTCTCATTATATCCTCCCTTCTATATACTATCTTGGATAATAGATAGATTGTCTGACAACTCCTCCTTGTCATGGAAAATATGGCCAAAATCAGACTTGTTCCAAATTTTTACCATCCTCTTCACATTGCTGAGCTTTCTAGTGACTCTGAACATGGCTGAGCCATCAACACCAATTCCCCACCATCTTTTGACATTATCCAATAGGTCAGGGTGAGTAGTCCACATTTTCTTGAACCTAAAAGGGCAATTTCTCTTGGGCTCAAGAGGGGACATCGCAAGAGAAATGGGGGAGTGGTCAGAACCAACTCTAGGAAGCAGAGATAATCTACAGCTAAAAGAGTGCAACCAATCCAGAGAGATTAAAGCTCTGTCCAATCACACCTAAATGCAGTCCTGACCAGCTCTCTTGTTAGACCAGGTAAAGGTACCCCCTGAGAGCTCCAAATCCATTAGGGCCAGGTCATTGATGAAATTGGAAAGATCCTGCTTATTTTCCCAATTCAGGGGCAATCCTCCCATCTTCTCCTTGTCCTCCAGCGGAGAGTTGAAGTCTCCTAGGATTATGCCTTTCTTAATGTCACTAGCATGCACCAACTTTCCAACTTTGACCCAATAATTTTTCTATCTCTCTTGTTGTTGGGAGCATAAATGTTCACTAAAAACCAGTAATCATTAGTTTGCAAATGTTGAACTCTACAAAAGAGGATGTTATCCTCATCATACTCAGGCACAATATTGAAATGTCTATTATTGAATAATAGCAGCAACCCTCCAGATGCTCCTTCTGAGTTTGAGGCAATTCCATTCATGTTGCTATTGAATCTAATATTTTCCAGATTTTCTTTCTTCATTTTTGTTTCCTGAATAAGAAATATATCAGGCCTTTGATCTCTTATCATATTCCTTACAACTTCTTGCTTGTGGATTCCATTGAGTCCACGAATATTCCATTAGAGGATCTTCATGCTTTAATTGATGAGCAGGCTTCTTGGATGGTGCACTACGTTCCATCCATGATGTTTCTTCTTGCTTCCTCCTTCCTGATTTCATTCTTCTTTTTCCTCCCCATTGGGTTGGTTTTATGACCAAGTTCTGGCTTGGCCTTGCTTCTAGTTGAAGCAGGAGAGGTAGGAGAGGGGTCTCGGCTATTCTTCTTCTTTCTTCTTCTAACTTATGTCCAGGGTGGCTCTTCTTCTTCTTTACATAAATCAAACAAAGCATCTAGCCTGGCCAGTTGTTTCGATGTTGAAGTAGAAAGCCATTCTAAGATTCTATTCACTATCACAGGGGGTTCCCTACTAACTGGGTTTGTGGAGTTTTGAGACATTGGTTCCCCTTCCTTTTGTTCCTGCATAGAGTCCGAGATAGAGGAAAGGTTCAGATCAACCTCCTCAGAACTGTCAGGGATTTGAGACTCCATAATACTTGCCTCTTCGAGATTATCCTTGGTTTCCTTCACATGGGAAGGGTTGGTTTTGTCCTCAGTTGTCTCATTCCCTTCTCCTTCTAGTGCATCCACTACAACTTGGAGGTCCCGGGGTTCAGCTTGGAGGTAAGGAACAGAATCATTAGCTTTTCCTTTAGCCTCTTCATTTTTATTGACTTGTATTTCTTTCTTCTTCCAAATCTTTTTGGGAACATGAGCAGCTTTCTTCCCACCTTGAGGGTGGGCCTTTCCCCCCATTCCCTTTCCTTTGAATAGTGGGTAGAATCCAACCTTGTGGTCTGCCTTCTTACAATGGAAGCACGCAAAAGGCTCACTTTCATAGTCAATATTTTGGATTCTTCTTCCCAATCGAGATTGAAATTCTATAATTTGAGGCATATCCTATCCTTCAATCACTCTTACACATATCCTTGCATAGGTAAGTCTCTTCTTAGGTTCCGTTACAGGATCAATGGAAAGAAGCTCTCCAAAAGACCTGGCAATGCCATCAAAGACGTCCTCATGCTAGTATTCCATGTGCAATTCTAGGAGTTTAATCTAAACTGGAGCCTGAGATAGGAAATCATTATTCAAGTCTAGATTGGAAGACCATTTCTACAAGATTAAAGTAGATCTCCCTAGAGACCAGTTCCCTACGCACAGGATTCTGGAAAAGTCTTCCAAGCAAGAAAACTCAAAAGTAATGAAACCTTTAGCCATTGCTGTCACCTCTACATGCCTCTTTAAATCCCATTTGTTTCTTGAAAAAACCCTCACAACATCAATGTTGGGCCTTGGCCTTATAAATTTTCCCACCAGAGTATTCGCCATACTGAGGATATTGTGGTCTATAATTTCTTGAGGAACTTCCAGAGCAAAGATACCCTTCTCTTTGTCTGATTTATCAATAACTTTCATGAATGTTGACTTACCTGATGGTTTGACTCCGAAAAGGTTCAACCAGCGCCCCCAGGCCCTAGGCGGCTCACCACCCGAGTGAAGGGGAGGAATCTTCTCACCTGGGTGAGGTAGCAACTCCTGTGGCTCCCCATCCTTTGAGGCATCTACATCATTCACCTTCGATTCCTGCCCTGCAGCTGGAGATTGCCCCCCAACACCCATGTTCTCCTAATTCCCACCTAGCTGCTGATTCAAAATCCCATTCTCATCTTCCTGTTGATTCAAAGACCCATTCCCACTTGCTTCGCACGCTCCACTCCCCATTCCAGCTTTGGAAAAAAAAAAGTGCCTCAGATATAAATGAACAAATTAAAATCTATTTATAGTTACTTAATTGATCACTTTAGGTTTGTAAAAATGCTAAATCAAAGTTATCATCCTTCTTCAAAAATCAATCAGACAGTTTAGAGACCAATATTGAGAAAAAATGATAGACACTTCTTTGAGCAGTTCCTCTAGAGGAAATTTGAATCTAATTTTTGATGAAATATTGTAGCAAACTCACTTGATAGAGTCTAGCATAGAGTCTTTGATCTTCTTGAAGTCTTCATTTGTAACATGTGAAAGCACCTTCTCTGTTTCTAATTCTACTTTTTTAGGGTTGGAATCAGGGTTGATGCAGGCATAGTACTGCATTGGTATGTCAACTCCACATACCCTGACACATACCTCATTATTTGCACTAATTTGTAAAAGTTCCCAGGATTGTTCACATCTGTCATTTTACATAGGTTATTATATTCTACAATGTACATAGCTCTTTATTGAGCCTTTTTTAGAATATTTTTCATGTCCTATAGCATGGGGACAATAGATGCTAAAGTTAAGAGTATCTTAACATTAGATAGACTTGAATATAGCCAAGGGAATCTATCTCACACAGAGTGGATTAGGCCAAGAAATGACAAATATTTAGAGAATACTCAATACATTGGTCCATCCAAAGAGATCCATCCGGTATCATTGTCTTTAAGAAGCTTCCTCCCACTAGTAAGTCCTTGACCAAAGTATTGAAATTATCAAACTTGTTTTGGACTTCAAAAAAAGTATTGGTAAATCTATTTGATTAGAAATTCCACTTTTCTTACACAACCAAAATCACTGACAATTCCAAAATCTAGATTCATTCAATGGGCCATCCAATGAATGGGAATAGCTTAGGGTGTCAAATCATTCTTGATCTTTTTGCAAGGATCGCCTTTATGACCTTGCATAACCAAAGCTCCATCTGCTCTAACATATACCAACCTCTTGGAAATCTCCATGTTATCCAAACCTCCACATTCAATTAGAGTACTCTTTAATAAATAATATAAATTTTTAGCTATCACGCTACAATTCAATTTAGCAACAGATAGTAGAAAGGGTTGATGACAAAGATCATTACAATATAAACATGCATGCACAACTAGGAAGTACTATCAATTGTTGTAACTTCATCTAGAGAGAATGCAATAAAATTTGAGGTTTTTATTTTTTCCCTCATATCTTCTTCTTCAACCTATGCAAGACAACTATCCCATTCCCACTCGCTATTTACTGACCAGTTACTATTCAGATAGTTTCAAATTTTAAAAAAGTTCAATAAGGTAGTAATTGAAGGGTAGTTTGTCATAGGACATCCTCTACTCAAAATATAAAAGACCACACTTAATTGAACTACTTTTCTCATATTTTGCACTTCCATTTCTTTCCTAATGAAATCTTCAATGGAACCTTTTACTATAGAATGCTTCTCCTGTAATTGCTTGTGTAACTCATATATTTTTGTATTACTAATATGAAAATAGTTGTCCTTTATTTTTCAAGTTAGCACATATTTTTCAACTCCATCTATAGTTTCCTTTTGTGAACTTTATCGACATGCTTTTGTATGGTATCATGTTTAAGCTGCAACCTCTTCTCCTTTGTTATCTCTGTGCAAATCTTACATCTACATTCTACAAGAGGCTCACCATCAATTGGATTGGCCACTGGTTCAATGAACTAGTACTTTTCCACCTATTCTAATTGAAAATTCCTTTTGGATAGATCCTAGTGAGATCGATCTTTTTTTTATTCCAATTTTCTTTTCCCTTTTCTACACGAACATGATTTATGGAATCACTTTTGGTTTTCTCACCCAACTGGTCATTAACTAACCCCAACTCTATAATATCAATTTGTGACTCCCTACACAAGGTAAGTGCATACAAATCATGTTCAATTTTGTCCTCAACTGAGATATCAAGTTCACCAACTTGTACTTCTTCAATATAGTCTTTAACTTATGATGAATCTCCTTTTTCAATAAGCACTAGAGATCTAACTTGTGAATCTTGTAGGTTTCCAAAATTTCCACCACCAAAATACATCAATATGGTTCTCAATTTTTGTAATGGTGGCCTCTCTTGGCTTTTAGGGATCCTACCAAAACCCTTGTTACCCCTCTTGTTTGACATTGCAAATGAATAAAGGTTGCAAAAAATAAATCATCTTAGTTGATGAATAAAAGACTCAAATAGTGATGAGTCAAAGACTATGAATAGTGAAAGTAGACTACTTACACTACATATAATAACAATAATATGATTCACTCTTATAAAAGGGGTACTACTGCTATGGTACTACCCAATAAAATCTGGAAAGCTATAGGCTATCTTAGCATGTGAGATTTTTTCAATAAGCACTAGAGATCTAACTTATGAATCTTATAGGTTGCCAACATTTACACCACCAAAATATTCTGATATGGTTTTTAATTTTGATACTGGTGGCCTCTCTTGGCTTTTAGGGATCCTACCAAAACCCTTGTTACCCCTCTTGTTTAACATTGCAAACTAATAAAGGTTGTAAAAAATAAATTAACTTAGTTTTTGAATAAAAGGCTCAATAGTGGCAAGTCAAAGACTATGAACAATGATAGTAGACTACTTATACTACATATAATAACAATAATATGATTTATTCTCATAAAAAAGTTACTACTATTTTGGTACTATCCAATAAAATTCACAAACCTATAGGTTGTCTTAGCATGTGATATTTCTAGTCACTAGTGGACATTGGACAGTAAAACTAAAAAAAACCAATGTTAGTACCACTATCCATATAAAAATTAAATTAAAAATCACTTGCATTTTACAAAAACCATGGTCCACGAGTCATTGGGCAATGCATTCAACACTTTGAAACTTTGATAGCAATAAGAAATGCTAGTCTCCAGACTAGAAAAGTGTGAATCATGTAGAATAATAATATCTTATAGTCCAATCTAGGTTGGTGAATTACATAGGATTAATAAACAAGAATGCCAAATGTAGGAGAAATACACCTTCCTATGCAAGCTCACAATAGGAAACAATTGGCTAAATGGGGTTGGTGTTAGACACACGTTAAGAAAATGGTAGGCGCTGCCCAACCCAAGTGAAAATTATTTGGTGGTAGTAATGGTGAAAGAACTTTGTCCAATAAAAAACAACATTTAAAGGATGGTGAAATTTTTAAAATAAATGTATCCAAAATGTATATTAAATTGGTGATTGGGCCAATATTTTTGACCAATCATGTGATAACTAATGGGTGTCTACCATGGTTGTTGGACCCGAATCTAACAAATATCTGGTGATGCAGTTGACCACATTACATCCACTATTCATTAAATGACAATTGACCCATGAGATGAGATCACCAAATGGAAAAGATTCATTGCTAAAGTAATCTCTGCACACATTTTTCTTTAATGTTAGAATGCTCTCATTGTTCTTGCTTAGTTGGTTCTTCTACAACTCAACAAGGTCGAAAGATAAATTGTTCTTTATAACTTTGTAGGCTAGGTCAAGTATCAGATAGGGTATGTGTTAGGTCTACTAGAGTTGTAGATCTTGTGTGCAATTACATTAATTCAAAATTTGATCTCCATGTTTGTGACATTGTTCAATTTCATGCCCTTGTCATCCCACTATGCTAGGGATTTATTTGCAAGCTCAGTTCACATTAGGATTTTGGTTGTTTTAGGTCTATCTAGAATTGGGTAACTCATGACTCAGTGAATCATCTATTAGAAATTTGTTCATCACTTCCTTTGGGATTCATGACATCCATTTAACTACCTCATGTGTACTATAAGTTGAGTGGTTGTATCATGGATTGATAGATTGGTCTTTTGGTGCAACAACAACCACACTCTAATAAGTGGTATTAGGGATTTGTCATAGGTTTGAATCCTCAGACCCTTGGTTAACACTGAGGGTGATATTGTTGGAAATATGTTTAGTGCTCCCCTCAGGATTTGTGACAAAGGCTTAACTGTGTCTTGTGTACTATAAGTTGAGTGGTTGTATCAAGCATAGATAGATCGGTCTTTTGGTGCAACAAAAACCCTACTTTAACAACATCTTTTTACTGATCTTCACCAATTTCTAAAGCCAGAATGACATATCATGAACCCTACTTAGAATAGATCTGGTCCACTTTACTTAAAAATTTATTGGCATGTGTAGGGCATGAGTCAAACCTTTGAATTCTAAATGTCTATGCTAAGGTTTCAACACTCCATTCTCACATAATACATTATATGCCTCATTCGGATTGAAAGAACCTAATTCTTGAATCATGCAATGATAAATGACCTAATATAATTGATCAATGGTACCTTTGGAGGAATGACTAAGCGAGCTCCCAATAGATCCTTCTATTCAACAATTGCAGGATAAAGCTTGAATTTTGGTGCCTTGTATATCGTATTCTTCAGCAACATCTCAAAACCCTTCTTCACCCTTTGCATTGGAGCTAGATGTCATTTCCCTTGATAAATATAGAATCTGACTAATTCATAACCTTTTTGAAATGTAATTTTTCAAATTCTCTCCAACAATACAACAAATTACTCTTGATTGTCTAGGGTTTGAAAATTGCTCTACTCAAACTAATCTTTGAATTCCTAGTGAGAAAATAATTTTTTAATTCCATATTTTATATAAAAAAAACTTTTAGGGAATAATAAATGCTTAGTATATGGTAGGTGAGAATACTTGACAAGTTCCTCAAAGTTAAGCTCTACATGAACTGGTCATTGAGAAGCTTGGACATAAGTAGTTTCTAAATTGGCTTTGCTCAATGATGCTAGACAATGTGGTTATAACTGAATTTTAACTCAATTAAAACATATTTCCTTTGCTTGACCTTGTGCATTTGAATATATAGGTTTGGAATCTTCATTCTTGCATATCTAGAATCGATGTAGGATATTCCTTGAATTCTTAGTTCTAGCCATCTCCTTGACTACTTAGTTGATTATGGATGCTTCACCCAACTCATTTGATTGGATGATAACAGCTTCATTGTCTTTCCTTGTGTTTTCCTCTAATTTCCTTACCCATTTTTTATTCATCTGAGTTTTGATATGTTCAACCTTTGTTTTTCCTTTGTTTTCTTCACCTAAATTGTTAGTATCTCGATTCATATAATTTCTTTCCAAATGACCTATCTTTTTGAATACATAACATCTCACATTAGTATGTCTTTTCCTGAAGTGAGTTCTTATACAATTTACTCCAAGGTGACCATATTCTCCACATAGATGATATCTTCCCAATGTGTTGTAATCCCAACCAATAAATGCTCTTTGTTTGGTTCCATTGTGCTGATTATTTTGATTCCATTGATTTGATCTACACTCAAAAGATTTGTGACCATGTGTGTGACATGTGAAAAATTTTCCTTCAAAATTTGATTTGGTTCTACATTCATTTCCATATTTGTTACAATTATAGCAATGAACTTTTAACTTGGGTTACATAGTATTACTCTATCAAACATTTGATGTATGACCTATTTTTCCACAATTGCTACATGTAGGTCTTTTCTTCTTTTGTGGTCCTTGCTATGATGATTCTCCTTGATTATTATATCCTAAACGAATAGTGCCTTTAGGTCTATTTAGAGTTTGTTCATACAACTAATTCACACTTTCTTATGACCTCAATCTTCTTTCATTGACTTCCTTTTCATCTCTTAGTTCATTCTAGATTCTATCATTCTCTATTCTTAGATTGGTGATTTCATGATTTGCATCATCTAGCTGATTGGCCATGTCTACCTAATGTTGTGATAGTTGTTTGTTTTCATTGGTTTTTTCTTCTAATCTTGTTACAAGTAATATTTTTTCTTTATCTATCATTTCTTTACCATTCACTTATTTTTTCTTTTGCTCCATGACTTCACATAGCCTAACCAAGTGACTTTCTTGTTCTCTTTTCAATTTTCTTACTTCTTGTTGTAGAGTAGCATTCCTTACTAGTATATCTTCTATGGCTACATCGAATTCTTTCTCTACTGAGATCTTCTATTCTTTCTTCTATGTATATATTTTCATTCATCTGTATAGCCAATTCTTTTCTTCTCTTTAGAGAGTGAGTGAGTTGCTCCTTAAGTTTCTTGACTAGTTTCATAGACATATGTAGATTAAGTTTGTCATTCTCAATATCTTTCTCTAACTTATACAATTCATTTCCTTGGATTTTTTATTGTCAAGTAGTTAAGCCTCTAATAGGGAAACCTTGCTTTGATACCAATTGTTAGAAATGTAATGACAAGTAGGTGACTAAGAGAGGGTTGAATCAAGAACCACTTAAACTTTTCACTTAGAATACTTTTTCTTTACTTTATTAGATTATCTAATCTACTTTTTTTCATGAACATAAAATAATAAAGAAATTAACACCATAATACTTTGACGCAATGTTTAGTAACCCAAAAACCCTCTAAGGAGAATGTAAAATTGGGGTGGTGATGATAACCACAATGCTCCACTACTACAGTAATAAAGTTGGCCTATTAGGGCTCACAATTGATCACTTCTGCTGATCTACTCTATTAGGAGTATAAAGGACTATTAGGTCCACCTTATGAAAGGATTTTACAATACAATGAAGTATGTACTCTATTAATAAATCTTACAAAGGACTCTTAGGTACACCTTGTTAAAGGATTTACCGGATGCAACTATTAGGATGCAAGCAGTAGGATCATCCTTGTTTGCAACTAATTTTTTGATATAGATATTTTGAAGATTGTAATCACCTAACTCTGATAGATATGACTCTGGTATCCTACTTTGTCAATATGCTCTATCTTCCTTTTGTATTCCATATCCACTTGTGATGTAAGTTGGGTTTCTTACTAGTCCTTTCCTTCACTAAGAACTCACCTTGGCTCTCTTCTAGCCTATTAGGGTTCCCCTTTGTCACCCTAGCCTCAAGACGACATCTATCCTACCCTCCATACTTCACCATCTAGCTAGAACACTAGTTTTACAACTTGTACTCATCCTAAGGACATTCCCACCTCTTCCTCAAGACGACAACTACACAAAAAATGGACATTTTTCCTTCAACATGGAGTGAGGAATGAAAATTAATGGTTTTTAGTCCTCCCTAACCTCTTGGACTCAAAATTCATTTGTCTTCTTATCAATTCCTTCAAACTTAACAAAACTATCCTAATTTAGACCGAGCAAAATTAGGCCTCCAAAGTTGGTTTTTGGACCACAACTCCAAATTTTACTTAACAAGGTATCAAACTAAAATCCATTGTGGATACCCTTATGGAAATCCTACAAGATTTTTTGGGTCTTAGGTCTTCAACATGTCTGTACACCTCCTTCCTATATAGGTGCCTAAAAATAAGGGTCTCATGAATACCCTAGAAAATATTTTCAAGGGAACCTCTCCTCTCTCTTGTGGATTCCTTACACATCCCTCGTCCTTCTCCAACACTTATATTGAACTACCCAACACATTCAATGCATCTAAATCAACCTGCTAGCATTGTGATCACCTACTCACATGCCAAAGGCTTTCCTAGGACATCACATCAAAATAGTAGCCATGCTTTTCCAAGTCTCTCCATTGCTATGTACAAAGTACAATGGATACTCTTCCATATTCCCAATAACCTTGATGATTCCATGGTGACAATTTATCGGGGATCCATTCTTCCAAAAGATGTCAAAACTGAACGAGCGAATAATTTGATAACAAAAGACTAAAAAACTATAAACAAATGAACTCTAAATAATTTGAACTCTAAATAAAAAAGTATTATAACAAAATGAATTACAAAAATACAAAGAAAAACTAAGACATTCAATTCATCAATGCATTCTTGCAATCAAGAAAACACAAAATTATAACTCTATAACTATATTTTGTGGCTTTATTATCAAAACTTCACTTGCCAAAAAAATCCTAGCCTTGGAATGGGTTCATTTCCTCATTTTATATGTTTCTCAAGAAGTTTTAGATACTTAGAGTAACAATAAACCTTAGATTCATGACATGTCCAATTCTTGCTTGGATCTTGTTATGCAACTTTTTAAATTTGCAGAGAACTTTTGCATTTTTTCCATTTTTGCACATTTATCACCTAGAGCTTTCCAAGTAGGTCCAACATGGTACATGTATGATGTCTAGGCATGATAGCTAGATTGCTTACTAGTCCTTTGTTTCTCTAAGGAACCACCTAAGCTCTCATATATCCTATTAGGGCTCCCTTTTGTCACCCTCGCCTCAAGAGGATATATATCCTACCCTCTACACTTCACCATCCAACTACACCACTGATTTTACAACTTGCACTCATCCTAAGGACATTCTCACTTGTTCTTCAAGATTACAACTACACCAAAAATGGACATTTTTCGTTCAACATGGAGTGAGAAATGCAACTTGATGGTTTTTGGTCCTCCCCTAACCTCTTGGACTCAAAATCCATAGGTCTTTGTATCAATTTCTTTGAACTTGAAAAAACTTTCCTAGTTAGACCTAGTAGAATGAGGCCTCCAAAGTTGGTTTTAGGGCCACAACTCCGAATTTCACTTAACAAGGTGTCAAAATAAGCTCCATTATTGATACCCTTGTAGAAATCCTACAAGATTTTGTGGGTCTCAGGTCTTCAACTTGTCCATACACCTCCTTCCTATATAGGTGCCTAAAAATAAGGGTTTTGAATCATTATTGTTAGCATCAACAAGGGTTTCATGAATACCCTAGAAAATATTATCATGACAACCTCTCCTCTTGCTTGTGGCTTCCTTACTCATCCCTCCTTCTCCAATGCTCAGATTGAACTAGCCAACATATGCAACCCATCTAAATCAACATGCTAGAACTATGATCAACTAGCCATACACCAAAGGCTTGCCCAAGGAATCACATAAAAAATAGTAGCCATTCTTTTCCAAGCCCCTCCATTTCTATGTACATTTTACAAGCGCTTCTCTTCTATATTCCAAAGGACCTTGATGAGCCCATGGTGAGGATTTATGGGGGATCCATTCTTCCAAAAGATGTCAAAACTAAATGAGCAAACAATCTGATAACAAAAGACTAAAAAACTATGAACAAATGTACTCTAAATAATTTGCACTCTAAATGAAAAATTATTGTAAAAAAATGAATTACAAGAATCCAAAAAAAAATTGAGACTTTCAATCCATAAATGCATTATTGCAATCAAGAAAACATAAAATTGTAACTATATAATTGTATTTTGTTGCTTTATTATCAAAACTTCACTTCCCACAAAAATCCAACACTTAGAAAGGGTTAATTTCATGGTTTTATATGTTTCCCAAGAGGTTTCAGACAGATGGAGTAACCATCAACCTCAGGTTCATGACATGTCCAATTCCTTCTTAGATGTTGTCATGCAACTTTTTAAAATTGTTGACAACTTTTGTATTTTTGCAATTTTTGGATATTTATCAATTGGAACTTTCCAAGTAGGTCCAACATGGTCTTTTAATGATGTCTAGGCATGATAGCTAGATTTCTTACTAGCCCTTTACTTCTCTAAAGACTCAACTAGGCTCTCTTCTATCCTATTAGGGTTTCCCTTTTTAACCCTAACACTATGGCTGCAAGTTCCAAATCATAGGCAGGGTAGTTAAGTTCATGGTCATTGAGTTTTGTAGACTCACATGAAATCACTCAACCATTCTGCATCATGACCACACCTACACATTCCAACAAAGCTTCTGTGTAAACCATAAAATCACCTATAGGATTAGGCATTGCAAGGATTGGTGCACTGGTCAAACACTCCTTAAGAGAAATAAATGTTGCCTCACACTGGTTTGACCAAACATACTTCTTCCCTTTTCATTGAAGAGAAGTGATAGGATGAGCTACACATAAAAATTCCTTCATGAAGTGATAGTAATAGCTTTCCAATCCCATAAAACTTTGAACCTCAAAAAAATTAGTGGGTACCGGCAAATCCATGATAACTTGGATTTTCTTCGAGTCCATCACCAGTGATAATCTGCTCCAAATACTTTACCTCCAACTAGAAGAATCCACATTTACCTAGGTTTCCATACAACTAATGACCTGACAAGCATTGAAACACTTGGCATAAATGGACCTTATGTTCCTCTATAGTCTTCAAATAGATCAATGTGTCATCCAAGAATACAATGGCACATCGATCAAGGTACGTGCAAAATACCCCATTCATTAGGTTCATGATCGATGATGGTGCATTGGTTAACCCAAAGGGTACAACCATGAACTTATAATGCTCATATCATGTACAAAAAGTTGTTCAATGAATGCTAGTCTCATAAATACGAAGCTGATGGTATCCCAACTTAAGATTAATATTCAAGAATATTTGCACTCCCTTCATCTAATTGAATAAGTCATCTATCCTTGGCAAAGGATAATGGTTCTTCACCGTTACCTTATTCAACTATCAGTAGTCAATGCATAAAAGCAATGATCCATCTTTCTTCTTCACAAAGATGATTGGTACACCCGCAAGGATACACTAGGATGAATAGGGTCCTTGGCCAATAATTCTTCCAACTGCGATCTAAGATCACTCAAATCTTGAGTAGTTATGTGGTAAGGACTCCATTAAATTGGCTCACTCCTAGTAAGAGATCAATCCAAAAATAAATGTCATGCTATAGTGGCATACCTAGTATCTCATTAGGAAACACACATGCATACTAATGAAGGAATGGGTGATCATCAAGTGTCACCATATGAACTTTGGCCTCCTCCAAATCACTGATAGAAACTATAAACATCTAACATCCCTTCTGCACACTCTGCTTTAGTTGATTAGATGAAATCATCCAAAGAAAGATTGGTCTCTGGACCCCTAAAAGTTCCACCTGCCTACCTATGTCATCAACATACTATACTGACTTATGGTAGCAATCTATATTCACCTAATGGGTAGCTAACCAATCCATGCCCAACACAATTTCATACAATCCTGATGGTAGGATACGAAGATCCACTATGGTGGTGAAGGTACCCAAGTTAAAACTACAACCATTAACTATGGAGTCTATAGCCACTTTGGATCCTATAGCTAACTCAACTTACCACCTATTGACCTAGCATGTTGCCACTAGCCCACAACATTGAACAAGAGATGGTAAAATAAAAGAGTCTAAAGCACCTGAGTCAAATAGTACTAAAGATGAAATACCATGCAATGTACCTGTAGCCTTGACTATGATACCCTGGTGCTTAGCTTGATGGTTATCAACTACCATAAAGATTTGATGGCTTGTATCTCCATATCCCATAGTAGGCTCTAACCTGGCTGCACCTCTACTAGGTCTTGCAAATGTCTTAAAAAGATATCTCACTAATTTATAGTCTAGTTGGCCACAAGAATAATATTCTCCTTCAAAGTTGGAAACATTCCATGCCCATCCTGAGCAGGACTAAAAATATGGTGTACTTCCCTTGCTAGAGTTCTACTGAATACTTTGAGAGGATGATCCTATTGAGACTTCTGGCCATGGCTTTGGTCATCTCCTTTCTTTCTAGAGGCACTTGAATTATATCCACCCTTAGTCAAAAACCCTTTGTGGTTCTTACAATGATATCCACCTTGAGAGGGTGCTGACTAGGTTTGGCCCTTTCCTACAGACTAAGGACCCTATACATCATGCCCTGAGGTTCATGCACTATGGCTTTAAGACCTTGATTTTCTACTGAACCACCTACCCACACGTCTCTCAATGATTTTTTCCTTCCCCATGGAAAGTGCAAGTGTTCTTGGCTAGTGAACACATACATCCCTAATAATGGAGTCCCTAAGGCCCCTAACAAAATGTTGGGTGAGAAGTACTTCATCATGGTGGTAACTCAAATACTACCACAACCTAAGAAACTTCTCATACTGATCCACTAACATAGTCCCTTGCTTAAGCTTATGAAATTCATCAATATGGGCCTCACGATACTATGGAGAAAGGAATTTCTCTCTAAATATCTCCTAAAAGATCTCCCAAGTAAGATCTGCCACATCGATATAGAGTTTCTCACTCTCCATATCCAACCATATAGATATATGGTCTCTTAGCTCTGTAATAGCACAATGAGCCTTGACATTGCTTTCATAGGGTAATAAGAAAAAGTAATGCCCCATATCTAATAACTAGGTCTTGGCATTGAGCCCCATCCCTTGGCCACCAAATAGTGGTGGCTTAGACCTTTGAAGTTCTTACATCATCTCCACCTAGGTGAATTTATCATCATCCCAACCATGTCCCCTCCATCGGTGCCCTCTACCATAAGCTGGTGTACAAGAACATTCACACTCATGGCTACATTCCTCTTCTTCCCTATGATCCAACCTATGGGAATCTCCATGATGAGACCCCTATTATTTCCCACGGTCACGTTGGTTTTCCTCTACACAAGGCCCCAATGTCACCCTGAGTATTATTACCTTTCTTTTCCCCACCAACCTAACATTCTTCCTTTCAGTGTTCTTCTTTATGGTTATTCTACCAATTAATACCTTGGACACTAGGTCTAATTGCTGGTGGCATCACTATGGAAGAAACAAGATAAGGTCAGAATCATTCGTAGTAATCATAAGAGTCACAAGCATGAACCACAACAAGATATCAAAATATAAAACATAAGATAGCAACATACATACTGAAAATAATATTATTGTCGAAGCATAACATAGAGATCCCAATGTTGCAACATGGACTCTGATACCAAATGTAATGCCCCGCTCCGAGATCCTTGGAACACAGATAAATAAAAGACATAATAATTTTTAAAAAATTAATTATGGATGCACACAACAATCAACAAACAAGGATAAAAAATATCACAACAAAAGACAAAACAAACATCCAAACACAAACAAATCTCCAAATGCCACTACTGACATAAAATGACAAGAAGTCAAAAAATGCATTCAAATTTGAAACATCCTAAATTCAAAAGATCAAACACTAGGGTTCAAGAACTCCACAATGGGTATCCCAATCACCTCTCAAAACCTTTTGTCAAGTCACAAAGTGCCTGCTAGTCACCCGAGCAGGTTTTCTCACAGACCCAAACTATACTTTTAAACAACTTGGGTGATACTTTTCCAGTAATGTACAAAATTTGTATAATGGTCATGTGATACTTTTAGGGTAGGGGTGATACTACTTCTAAAGCTGTCTGATCTCATCTAGTGTCATATGATAGTTTTCTAATGGGCATGTGATACTTTCTAGTATCATATGACATTTTCCCTTAAGACATGTGTTACTTTCTAGTATCAAATGATGTATCTTCTTTGGGCATGCGATATTTTATAAGTATCACCCAATGTTGGAACACTTTCACGTAGGAAAGAAAGAAATATCTCAATAACATTTAAAGTAATAAAACAAAGAGTTAGAACATCCACACCAGGTAGTCCTGAATCCACAAGTCAAGGCTTGGACACTCAAACACAAGAGCACCAAGAAAAAAATGCAACTAACCATCTAAACTATAGTAGTATAAGAAAACATACTAATAGCAACATCAATATGTGCAAACACAACTAAACTCTCTTGTGGTTCCTCCCAACTACAATAGCATCATGAGACCTTGAAGGCCCTATCCATCCCCTAACACGTAACATCCCAAATTGTTGATTGGATAGTCAAAGTTATCTTATAAGTGTGTCACTACTAAACATAATAACATCCTAAGAACAAGAACATCTAATCATGCTACAATGATAAAGAAGTAGATATTCTCAATAAGTAAATCACATCACCTAACCATATGCTATCATAATAAAGGAATGCATCAAATAAAATCACATCATCCAAACATGATAACCAAGCATTCCAATTAATGCATAAATCATAAGAGAAACATACTCTAGACACTTGAAGTACCAAGTGAACTCAAGCACTGACCACACTTAGATAATAGACCATCTCTATCCACCAATCCCTAGTAGTGGTATAGGTAGCTACACCTCCCAACCATGTGAAACCCATAGGTCTACTCCCATCATGTTGATGGAGATAATGATACAACCACAAACACACATAAAGAAAACATCTATGGCTAACACTCATGCCAGATAGTAAAGAGGATTGCAACCAAGATCATGAGATAATGCAAGTACAACAAGTCTTGGTTAGACACTCAATGGGTCACTATGTAGGGGCTTGTTGGAGGCTAAGTAGCTTGGCATTAGGTATCTCAAGCTAGTATTGGAAGCTTGCACTCCTTGAGGAGGAACACAATCTTGTGTCTTCAGACTTAACCTAGTGCTCACATAACATTTTATTATCTTAAATTTATTACCAGTTAATTTATTTAGTTATCACTAGTTTAGAACTTCTTCGTGCCAACCCTCTAGGAACAATAGTCACTAGGTTGCAAGAGAGAAGCCCCTCCATGCTACCCTACCCTACCCATACTCACCAACAATGAGTTCCCGTAGGCATGCATATTCTCAACCCAACCCCATATGAACATACTCATCAAAATACAAATGAGAGTTTGGGCCTCACAAGTCACCTGAAAAATACATGTGCATATGCACGTATGTGATACACCACCATCATGAAGATCATAAAACAAGGGCTAGATGAGAACATAAGCAAAAATAATACTCAACCAAATACAAGCTTGGGAGGACAGATGCAGCATGCATCACAATGCAACATAAAAGTGCAATAGTGGTCTAAATGACATCCTACAGACAATCCAAGTCCACAACCAACATCATGCCAAGAAAACCTTACAAAAATGGGTGGCACACAAATCGAGGTAAAACCTCAAAAACTCAAAAACTTTGAAATTAAAACTCATTTGGTCTTAGGGCACAAAAGCCACAAAAATCTAATAAAATTTAGGTTCAGATACCGTATGCAAAAATGGCCAGAAAATGGTGTGAAACCCCAAACTCTCATCCTGAAAATCGAGGAAACATTCATACCCAACCAATCGGGTAGAACTAACAATAAAAAATGAATGGAAACACTAGTTGTCAAACTCCTAACATACAACTACCAGAAACAGAGTTGAAACATAAAAATTGAGAGAGCCCTATCTGACAACCAAATAAAACAAATATCTCATGGAAGCTTCCAAAAGTAAGAACAAACCAAGGTGTCTCCGAGTTGGATCCAACAAGATCAATCTTACGAAGATCCCAGACCCATAGCTCCCACAAAAAATAAAAATGCAATCTCCAAAAGAGAATTTTGGAAAAAAAAAACTCTTAAATTTCTAATTTCCAAAAGTGAGAAGTGAGGAATAAATTCCCTCTTTGGATACTTATTCACTTTTTGAGTGAATAATGTATTAGGATAAATAACCAGGTAACCTAGTTAAACCCTGAATCAACCCAAATGAAAAAAAGCTATTCCAAGTAATTGGAATTCATCTACGACAAAGCTACCAAGAATTCAATTAAATCAATCAAAACCCAAAAATTCCTCAAACCAAAATCACAAAATTTTCTATAACTTTCATGACAAATGTACACCTCTAAATGCATAGACAGGCTCATAGGTCAAATCACATAATGCAAATGAGTGTTGATTTAATTAAATCACCAAAAGATTTAATTTCAACAATAAAATAGGATACGTTGACCATACATGGATGACATTGGTTAAATATTGTTGAGATAATGGGTGTTGCACACATTGCATGATATTGTTATATTATTTTATTTTATTTTATTATGTAATGTTGCACCTAGATGGACATACAACATGTAAAGATTCCCATGGGATATAATTGATGACTTGTATTGTAACATTATGATAATATTTCATGTAATTATTTAATATTGGGGAAATAATTAAATTTCCAATATCAAATGTGGGGTCAATGGGTTAGGTAGCACATGGTTTATGTAATACTACTTGGTGGTTTTGTGAGACTTGCTACTATATAAGTTGCCACAAGGGTAGTTGTAGAGACAAGAAACAAGTGAGAAGACAAAAGGGCAAAAGGAAAAGAGTCAATCAGGACAAGGCTTGACAGGTTAGCCAAGGGAGCATTTGTGAAGTTTGGAAGCATGGCATGGGATGTGTGGATTCATGCTTATTTTTATGGATTACCTAGTTGTGGCTATGGCATTGAAGGCTTCCATGGTTGTATTTCAATGGTGTTTTTGTTGAATAATAAATGGTGTTGGATGCTTTTGGAGGTTGGGTTTTTCCCCTCGTTGAGGATTTCCTAGGGTATATCTTGTGTCATAATTTTGTGGGTATGTTGTCTATTCTCTTGCATGTGGATTTTAATTGCTCATTTATTTCAAATCTATTATGGGTTATGTGGAAATGGTTATAACTTTTTTGTTGCAAGCTTCCTTACAAATATGAATAGCTGAATCACTAACTCCATGTTCCATTGAAAGAGATATAAATCATGCACACTAAAAACACATCATCAAGTGCAATTGTATATGATAACATAAGTGAAGCAATAAATGTATTAAATAATTTAATTTAACCATTTGTTTAATTCTATTGAATTTATCCATTTATGTCACTCACGTTCACATAAGCATAACAAAGCAATAATGAAATAAATGACCATAATCTTAAGTTCAACATAAAACATAATCAAAGATATGTCCAAATACTAGATAACCAGATATCATCATAAAAGATTACGTCATCTAAAAATGACATCATCATGCAAATATGATCAGTTGAGTGGCATAATAATCTAACATCCATGATACTAGAAATCAAAGTATAACGTTTGGCCCTCATGTCATCTCAAATGTAAAAATAACATGAGTAACAAGTATCTCTCAGATCAAAATATAACAAGGTACATGCCACAAACATGAGAGGCATTGCACTACTACTTTATACTTCATAAGTATTTTTACTAGCCAAAAATGGAGTGTAATTTAAATTCATAAATTAAAGCTTCTGCAACATGTACTATTGTAAACCCCATGCATCATAAGATATGATTATATTTCCTACTCCCTATACAAGATAACTATAGTACTTAATTTTCATAGATCTCATGTTTGGTCTTCCTACCACCAAAGGAGGGCATGCTTGTGTGTATTTTATGATAGATGGGTTCCAAAAGTAATCTATGTTATTCATTGAGCATGTTTTGGTTCATTTTGGTTATCCACAAAGAATAATTTAAAATAGAGATAATATATTTATGATCAAATTTTGGTTTTCATTGTTGGATAACATGAACACAAAATTTACTACATTCCATGCTCAAATAAATTAACAAAAAAAGTTGGTAAAACATATGATTATTCAGATAATGCAAAATATATTATCCTCGTACATGGGAGGGAAGCACTCCATAACATGACAATAATAAAATACTTTGCTGCTCAATATGACATAATCCATTTGAATATTTTCTTGGCTACCAACCATTTGCATCATGGATGTTGCATTACCAATCATTCAACCTAGTTTGGAAATATGTTCTAATAAGGAGGAAGACAAAGAAACACATTTATTGACAAGATTCATCACCTATATAAATAGTTTTGTACAAGTTGTATGGGTTCCATAATAGATGAAGATAATCACACTATTATTCCTCTCAAGGATACTATGTTCATTTTGAAACTTATCCATTCCTTTATGAAATACACTTGAATTATCAACCCAGGGATGTAGGACTTGAAATGGATCAACACAATATGTGCATTAAGTTCCTTTAAGAGTCTTAACACCTATGCTATAGGAAAGTAAAATACATGAAAGAAATCTATACTACTAATACAGAATAGTAAACATGCTTGGACTAACAATAGATAACTGCATAAAACTTCAGAAAAGGAATTCTAAACTAGTTAACAATTCAGTCATCCACCATGATCATTTTCCACAAGTGTTGTAGGAACTTTCATAGTAACAATGTTGTAGGACTAATGCAATAAATTACAAGGAATGAATCTAATCTACCTAAATCTATTCCACCTCCCAAGTGGGCTCCCTTGGTTGGCTTCAACTAACTAAGAACATAACAGGTATTCCAAAATAACTCTCTCATTAAAATTCTTCTTTGATTACATGATTGAATAATTCATGAAGAATAAAAATGAGTAACTTTTGAATTAGTAATGTTTTATTGTTTTTTCTCTTCTCCCCTCAAGACAATACCCTCTTCATTAAATATAGAGGATTGGATACTTATTACAAACATAACATTAAAGTTGTGAATAAACATCGCTAGAAAAGAAGGCGAAATGTCAACCATGACATAGAACATTGATTAAGAAATAGAATAATAGCTCACAAGTAATATGGGAAATCAGGTCTTCATAGTTTTTCTAGAACAATAACTCTCCTCGCAAATGCAACTTATCATTCAAAACTGATTTGCACTTCTTTTTCCATGAACAGTTTTTATCACTCCTTCCTTCAATACAATAATCACCACTATTTGCACCACTTCTCCATTTCCTAAAAATTTGAAACATCCAAAACACATATGCACAACTACATTCCCACTCTTACTCAAATATTAGATAGCTTTAAAATATTTTTCTAAAATACTACATTCTATGTATAATATTAAGCATAGTATGCCATAGCCATTATCCATTGGTTCAATAAGTTCTAGCTATACCTGGCATAAGTTCACAAGATATTTTAAAAAAATGTGTTGGAAATATTTTTCACAAGGCTCAAAGAGTGAGTTCAAAATATACAAAAAGTATATCAAGTTTAAGACATTAATATGCCTCATCATCTCCGTCCCACTATCCAAATGTTTGTCCTCAAGCATTGTACTTCTTTGCCATGGCTCTAAAATCACCCATTGTAGTCTTCCCCTACTTCCCACTTTTGAAAGTGTAGAAATATCATCTGGTGCATCTCAAATTTTCACCCACGTGTTTTTCAACCAATGGGTCCAGTCTGGTAGCATTATTTTCATACAGAGGCCAAAGAAAGATAGGAGGTTGAAAAGTTAATGGCATCCATAACTCTTTTCTGATTTGTCTTCCCAATTGCATATATTTAGACACCCTATTAACTGTTGCATCAAAATTGATAGGGCTATGTGATTCAACCTTCTTGAAAGCTTCTAGTAATCGATTCCAATGATTTCTAAGCCCTACAATTTCTCTCTACTATGTGAAGTTTGGAAGTGTCTAGTATTCTCTATAAACCTTTTTCCTTTCTTGAAAAACTTTCTCCCTAATTTTTGGTTTTGGTCTCCCCTAGGTTAATCTGAACCAATCTCTCAAAAGGTCATAAGGCTTATGGGATTCAGCCCAGAGTGGTAATAGTTTAGAATTTTCAAGATCCCTATAGGTATCCAGCTGCCTATCATAATTTGTTTCATTATGCATCTAGGACATTAGAGCTCTGAGGTGAACATCCCCTATGTAAAGCAGAGGATTCCACTCTATCTCATGTGGAATTATGAAATTATGCAAATAGAGCTCACACAACAAATTCTTTTGCCATGAAGGCAAAGTCTAGTATACATTATAAAAATCTTGAGCATTTTTAAATTCACAATCAATATTTTTTATTGTCATCATCAATTGAAATAATAGAAATTGTTCCTTCAAACAAATAACATACACTCTTGGTGGTGGTCTACAAGCCATTACCTAGTTAGCTACCTTTAAGGCTTTATTCATCTGTTGTTTTTGTTTTTCAAGTTGCTCCTTTAATGATTCAATTTCCTCATCTCTATCAAATATTGCCTTCTGCATTTGGTCTCTTTCTTGCCTCCACAAGGCTTTTTGAAAAATGAAATGATTGTATAGACCAAACAATATCAATTGAATTGTAGATGAAGGAAATTCTTGAGCATTAGATTTCATCTTTTTTTCTTTGGCAACTTCCTAGGAATGTTGGGTGTAACAAGAGGATTTATAAGGTATAACAGAAACATCAGAATATATAGGGACTGATAACATGGTAGGTTGATCATTTCTAGGGGATTTTTCTAGAATAGTAGTAGGGTTTGATTTACACATTTCTTGATTCTCTTGCAATGTCTTATTGACAAGTTCATTTTCATGTGTTTCCACATTTTGAGGTTCCAATTGCACAGGAGAATTATCTAGGATATTTTCAACTACTAATTCTATATGAGACTTTGAAATTGGGATTTTATATTTTCAATGGAAATTGGGGATTCTTGACCTCGCATACGAGGGCTTCTATGCACAATAACCTCTTTGGCTTCAACCATTTTGCAGGTCCACTTTGGTTTAGGTGTGATTGGAGTAGATGCTATAGGAAAAAACCTTTTTCTTTTTGTTACTTTAACAGAGGAGTTTAGGGCTTCCTTTTCAAGATCAATGCTTTCTTTACCAATCTTGCACTTGCCTTTATCTCTAGAAGAGCTTGGTATATTGTCCTCTAAAATAGGCTCAACAGGTTTATTAGAAGAGGAATTTTTTTGATTTTAGCCAGATTTTGACTAGGCTCTGTGATTTCTTCCTCATTTCCTAAATTTTGTGGAATAGGGTTGGCTTGAAGCTGCAAGGTTTTAAATTCAACAAATTCTGACCATGATATAGGGGAAGAATCCCTAAGAGACCTCTCAACTAAAAGTTTGATGAGGGCATGATGAGAGACATAATTTGCATTTCCTTTTTGAGTTTCTTCTGCACTAATACATAGCATATTATAAAGGAAATTGGGGATGTTAACTTGAATAATATGCCTTATATAACTGAGTAGCTTAAAATGATGAGCATACAAGTTTGAAAACCTACCTTCATAGGTCAAATACCTAATAATGTGGGTTGCCAATTCTGGATATAGAGCTGGAAGATAAAGTCTAGTTGAGGGTCACATAGCTGACTGAACTATGCCTATGAGGACCTGGCATCATGTTCATTTGGATAATGCGCCTAAAATTCTAGTAATTCTATGACTTTTGCTATTTGCTCCTTAGTAGAAATCACTCTTATTCCCCATATTGTGGCTTCCCCTTCGTGAAATTTCATCATAAATACCACTGCTACTTCTTCATTGTACTTAGTTAATTGTAAGAAATATCCAAGCCATCTAGAAGCATGAAATTGTCAGACTACTTCAACATCTATGAGTAAAATATTATGAACGATTGGTTGATACCTCGTTAAATATCCCCCTATCTCAAAATGTCTAGCTTTGATTTTCTCTACTTTTACCACTCTAATAAGTTTTTACCTTTTTTACCTCTACAAATTCCCTCTTCTCGAAATTTCAAATTGATATTTCTGAGCAATGTCATTACCACTTCTCTTAACAAGACTATTGTGTTTGACATGTAAAATAATGATGCATTAATTATGAAGGACATCAACGTTTAATCTAAAGGTGTTCTCGCAATAACTCTTAGTCCTTTCAATTATGTCACACATAGGTGATCTTTTCCCAAAATCGTAATGAAAAGGTATGACAGATACATAAAGATTTTAAAAATTAATAAAAAATATCATATTGTCACCACAGTATAGCCTATAACGTAGAGATGACTTGGATAACATGGAAATGACATTTAGAAATTAATACACTTTCTCACCTCCCCACTAAAATTTGACAAGTGTCCACACTTTAAAATTTTGCCATAGGAAGGAGAAACTAGCTTAAGACTTATACAATACATGTAATGTAGTATTATATATAAATATCAAAACCTATGCACTAAAAATGAATAAAGAGTAAAAATTGGTGTACCTAAAAATTTGAGAGTGCATGAGCACATGCAGATTGATGATGTGGTGAAGTCTGGTGACCACAGAAAAGGTGTTGATGGTATGGTTTATTAAAAGCAATAAAAAAAAATAGAGTTTGTGGGTGATGTGGAGTGTGAGTAGATGGTAGATAGAGAAATGAGCTGGGTTGATATGAAGAAAAAGAAAAATATGAATGAAATAATGGACCTCATATTAAATGAGGTTTTATTAAGAGGGCCCCTTAAAATTTTGTCATGGTATGGCTATAGGAAGAAGGTTTTCACCCTTTGTTGTAGGAACTATGTTCATGGGAGCTTCTAAATTGGTTGGTTGGAACTACTACAGGAACTCATCTTTGGTTTGTGGTTGATGATATAAGTGCAAACTATGGCAATTTACAACTTAAACTAGATAGGATCAATGGTTGTCAGTTGCATTGCTTCATTGTCAAATACATATTGAATTTCATAAGGTCCTAACCACCAAGTTTGCAACTTCCTTGGATTCTCTTTGAAGTGAGAATCATATAGGAGAGCTCGATCTCCTACTTTGAATTTTTTATTACGGATATGTGTATCATGCCATTTCTTTTTTTTTTGTTGAATAAGTTCTATTCTTTCCAAAGTGGTCTTTTTTATTTCATCCAGCGAGTTCAAGTGGAGAAGTCTCTCTTCTTGTGCTGTAAGAAGACTAATGTTCAATTCCAAAGTAGTGCGTAGTGTTTTATGTTGAAATTCAATAGGAAAAATTATTGCTTTACCTAATGAGGATAAAAATGTGGAGACTAAGGAGAAAAATGTGGAGACTGAGGAAGACATGGAGATGGGGGATATTAGTTCCAATCTGGGGGGTTATCCTGCTAGTAAAAATGAGACTGAGAAGGATGATGAGGAGGAAAGTCTTGATAAAAATGAAGGGTCGGGCAATATTGGTAATGAGGTTACTATTCGGGGCATAGTTGGAGAGGAAAATTTGGAGGAGGAAGGTAAAGAGAAAGAATTGGGAGAAGAAGAAGTTAAGGGTATGGAGAACCCTATGGACAAGAAGATGGATGACCTGACTATGGGGGCTATGCTCACTTTCCTTGATACTACTAAAATGAAAGCTGATTCCTCTCTTCATGGAAATTCTTGGATTTACAATGAGATTATGAAAATAAAGAAAATTTTGGGTAAAGTGCAAAAGCACCATGAGAATGACCGAGAAAAACTTGTGTTGCTAGAAGCCCAGGTGGGAAATATACTTGGAAAACTGAAGGAATACGAACAAGACCTTTGGTGCCTGATAAAGGAAAGTGGAATTAAAATGGAGCAAGTGACTTCAAGTCTATGTGTCGCTATGGCAAGTTTGGAGAAGAAGACAAATGATTTCATGTCTCCGAGAGGACCTAGCAAAAGGACTAGATTAAGCTCGTGAAAGAAGGTTGCTAAGGAAAAAGTTGTAGAGGATGTTGCTAGAACTAGTCTTACCCCTGTTGATACTATTCTTAGTACAACTAATGTGGGTAAGGAGGTTGCAAAGATTATTAAGGAATTCCAGTAGTTTTTTTGTCTCCTTGATTTTTGTTTTCTTTTTGAACTATGTAACTTGTAGGTTCCAGGTCCTTGTAAAACCTGATTTTGTGTTTATTTTTTCATTTTTTAGGAGTGTGTTCTCTTGGAGGAATTAGTTGAATATCTTTTTCTATTGTTAAGGGTTTCGAGTCCCTTCAAAACCTTCTTTTACCTTAATCTAAAACATTGTTGCTTTACCATAGACAAGTTCAAATGAAGTGAATCTAGTTGTTGTCTTCCATGTGGTCCGATATGCCCAAACAGCTTCAGTTAGCCTATTGGTCCAGTCCTTTTTGCATATGTGCATTGTCTTAGTCAAAATGGCTTCAATTTCTCTATTAGTGACCTTTGCTTGCCCATTTGCTTGAGGGTAATAGGGACTAGATTTATAGTGGCTTATGTTATATTCTTTCATGACCTTAGTGATCAAGTTTGATGTTAACTAGGCTTGTTGATCTATGACAAGTTCTCTAGGGACTCCATAGTGGGTGAATATTTCTTCATATAGGAATTTGGCTACTCTCTCATCTCTTACATTTTTCATTGCTCTAACTTCCACCCATTTGGTTACATAATCTGTATGTACTAAGATGTAAGATTTTCCACTTGATGGTGGGTTAATTGGACCTATGCAGTCCATACCTCACTTGTCAAAAAGGTGTTACCACAATCTGTGGATTGAGAGGCATCTCATCAATTTTGGTTGACCGACCCATCCACTGGCATATGTCATAGTCAATTGTATAAGTTACTGCATCCTTATGTAAAGTTGGCCGATAATATCTAGTTGTAAGTACTTTCAATGCTATTCTTTTTCTTTCAAAATAGCCTCCACATGGTTCATCATGACAAGCATGCAATATATCATATATCTCATCTTCCTTTACACGTCTCCTCATGACCTAATCTGATCCAACATAGAAGAGGTTGTTATCTATCTAGGAATAATGAAAACTTTTCTTTGCTAGCTTCCTCCTTTCTTTGTGAGAGAAGTGTTGGGGTAGTCTATTTACAACAAGATAATTAGCTATGTTTACATACCATGGTGTATGAGTTGCTATATGGAACAAGTGCTCATCTGGAAAGGAATCTTCAATTGCAGTTGGATCTTCATCAGTAATTTTAAATCTATACAAATAATCAGCAACTATATTGGATTTTCCTAGCTTATCAATAATGGTAATATCAAACTCCTATAATAACAAGAGCCATCTTGCCAATCTACTAGTTATAGTAGGTTTGTTCATCAAGTACATTATAGCTGAGTGATCACTATGAACAAAAATAGGATATCTAATTACATAATGTCTAAATTAGTTCAATGCATAGACTATAGCTAAAAGCTCTTTTTTGGTTACTATGTAATTCAGTTCAAGTCCATGAAGGTTTTTACTAATATAGTAGATGGCATTCTCAAGATTAGTAGGCTTTTGTCCTAATACAACTCCTGCAGCATAATCTGATGCATCGGTATGGATATGAAATGGAATTGACCAATCAGGTCCCTTAAAAACTGGTGTTGTAGTGAGGAGTTTCTTAAGTTGTAGGAAGGCTTCATTACATTCAAGTGTCCAAAGGGATTCAGCTTCCTTAATCAATAGTGTATACAGAGGACTAGCTATTTTACTGAAATCTTTTATGAAACACATATAATATCTAGCATGACCTAAAAAAGATCTTACATATTTTGGTTTTGTAGGTATGGGTATTGTTTAGAATTACCTCTATCTTAGCTAGATCCACTTGTATTGGTGTAGCTAATATGAAATGACCAAGCACTACTCCTTCCTATATGAGCATGAAACATTTCTCACTATTGAGTGATAGATTGTGTTCTTTGCATCAGACAAGAACCTTTTTGAGATTCATCAAGGCTTCTTCAAAGGTGACTCCAAATGTTGTGAAATCATCCATGTATATTTTCATGCAATCATGTGATATATCAACAAAGATGTTGATCACGACTCGTTGAAATGTTGCAGGGGCTTTACATAGGCCAAATGGCAAGAAAAAATATGCAAAAGTACCCCATGGGCATGTAAATGTGGTTTTATCTTGATCTTTAGGACCTATACTTATCTGATTATAACCACTAGACCCATCTTGAAAAGAAAAATATTCCTTACCAGCTAGAGTGTCCAGAAGTTGATCAATGAACGGTAAAGGAAAGTGATCCTTTTTGGTTGCCTTATTCAATTCTCTGTAATCTACACAAATTTTCCATTTCCCTCCCTTTTTAGGCATTATGACTAGAGGTGAGACCCATCTACTATTAGATATAGGGTATATAAAACCAGCATCAAGTAACTTTTGTAGTTCAATTTTAACCATCTCTCTGAGGGCATGAATAATCCTTTTCTAGGGTTGAGGAAGTGTTAGGCACCCTTCATTGATGTATATTCTATAAGTGCATAATGTAGGACTTAACCCTTTCATATCCCCATAGTCCCATGCAAAAGCCTTTTCATGTTTTTTAATAAGCTCTATTAACTATTTCATCTATGTGGAAGGAAATTTGGGATTGACATGGAGATTATGACCTTTTGACAACTCAATAGTAGTTGTGAGATCAACTGTAGCAGCTTTAGAGATTGGACTTGTATCTAGTTCACATGGTAAGAGTTGATGGATAATGTCTTGCTCCTTGGGTAGAAAACAACTCTCATTACATTCCTCATATGTAGTTAATTCTAACACAGAGCTGTCAGATACATCTTTTTCTATGACACAAGTATTATTAAGAATACTCTGAATTATTGAATCCTCTTCTTGTAGCTTTAGAAAAGACTATCTACGTAACATCATAAGTTGTGCTATAGAGTTTAACTGTTCTTCTCCATCCCCTAAATTTGGCCATATAGATGTACTTAAACCTAGTTGTGGTTGTGCTGGAGGATATAGATCAAATTTCTTTGTTGCCTGTATGGTCATACTCCTTGACCTACAACTTATATTTGCATCAGTTGTAGCTAACCATGGTCATCCTAAAATGATAGGGTAACTAGATAAATTGACTTTTGGGGACAGAATCATGAAATTTTTATAGGGTACTCTAGAGAGTTTAGGGTTACTACTATGTCTTCTATCATCCTATTAGGAGTGACAGTAGAACTATCTGCAAGTTGTAGAATTTTTGGGGTAGTTCTTAACCCTTCTATATTATGATTTTTCATAGTATCCTTAGTCATAATATTTATAGCAACACTAAGATCAATTAAAGAATTTTTAACATACTAAAAATTTATAATCACATTCGCAACTAGACTGCCTAGATTAGAGTATTTAGGAATAATAAATTTTCCTAACATAATGTTAGTCAATTGTCCTACAACATGGACTGTAGTTGGGTCCATTTTTTCCTCCTAGGCTTTCTTAGATAGGCTTCTCTAATAGCTTTTCCATAAATAGGAACATCTTTAATAGCTTAGAATAAAGGTATTTGGACATGCATGTTCTTTAATCGATCAATGATGTCAAAAGATTGTTCCTCTATTTGTGCAGGTTTACTTTGTATGACTTTATCTGGTAAAGGAGGTTCAACCGCTGTTTGAGTTTGAGTTGAGCTAGTTACATTGGTTGGGTCAACCACTTGTTGTTGAGAAGTTGTGGGTTCTAATGCTATAGGAGTATTTGGCATTTCAATTATGAGAGGCAGTTTAGGCACTAGTAGAGTTGTACCAGATCTCAAATGTTTATCTACAACATTTAGAGTATAAGCAGGGTATTGCTGAGCATCAACATAATACATAGGTTGTTGTGGTTGCTAGCTATTTGGATTTCACTGAGGTTGTGTAGGTAACTAAGTTTTCTTTTGAGGTACAGAACTTGTAGGTGGTGGCATTAGCGTAGGTTGTTGGATTGGAGGTGGGTAATTGGGGATTACAAATATTTTTGTTAGGCCATTGTTGAGGTCCTCTCCATTGGTTTGTAGACTACTAATTCCCTTGGGGTGGTTTCCATTGGTTCTGTTGATTCTACCATTGATTTTTTTGCTAGTTTGGCTAAGAAGGTTGGGAATTCTAAGACCATTGAGGCTATTGTGGATTATTTTGCCAAGCATTATTCCAATTAGGTTGACTATATTGTAAAGGACCTTGGGTAGTACAGTTTTGCCATTGATTACCATATAAATTTGAATTTTGTAAAGGGTCCCGAGGCATATCTTGGCATTGGGACCATGGCTAGCATTGAGCAATGAAGAATACTTGCTCATCCTCTCCATCTATCTTGATGTACTTAGTTGGAAGATGCTAGTTTTCCATGCTAGCAACCAATTTACATTGGCAATCTTTCTTCTACTTTTGACTGTGTGGACAATACTCAGCTAGTTGCAGCTTAGCTTTTGCATGCTTCTTCTTTGCAGTCATTGTGTCGAGATGTGTACTAGCATCATTTATGATGTCCTACTTAAAATCTAAGAGCAGATTAGATATCTTGAGCTTTGAAATACACTAACTAATTCCTTTAGTAACTGTAGTCTAGTGTCCTCTACCTTTCTTCATAGTTGACCTTGATTAGTTAAGACAAATTTTCTTGAGGTTATCCCAAGAAGATTGATATACATCACCACAAGCCATTAGGTCCAGTGCTTCTAGACAATTATCATTCACCCCTCTCAAGAAGACTAGCTTTTGTGAATCCTCTACTAGTACATGCTGAGAGTTCTTCTGCAGTGTATACAAGAAACATGAAACATAGTCTTCCAATGTTTCATTCTCATTTTGTGATATCCTAAAGATATCATCTCCTCTTGAACCATCATAAGGCTAATTCTTTTAGTGTTATTGGAAACAACTTGAGCTTATTGGCATCAATGTTGTAGTCAAAGATATGATAGAGTATGTCAAACTCAAGCAAGAAAGTATTAGGATCTTCAGTTGCAAGGCCATAAAAATTTGGAAGAGAATTCAGAGGTATATTTTTGAGATTAGCATTGTTTACGAGGCTTGGGAGAGGAAATAGAAAAGTAGGTTGTGCTATTACTAGAGGTTTTTGATTATGGGGTTGCTACTGAAAAGGAGCATTGGGTATTGGATTGTTAACAATTGGTGGATTTGGAGCATCACTATCAAGGAAACTGGCTGAAATTTAAGCAAAAGGTTGAAGACCACTTGTATCTAAAGGTTTTTCTCTAGAGGATGATTTTGTAGGAAAAACAGGGCTTGCATCCACAAAAGGAAACTCAACTTCTTCTTCAATTTCATCATTTAAATTAATAGACTCCCATGGAAGAAATATCCCATATTCATCTCATTGTCTTCCTCTTCGATGCAATTGAATTGGTGACTTATTAATCAAGCCCACAATTTTTATGGTTTCTAGCTAACAAACTAATCTAGAAATAAAGGACTCATGAAGGTTCCTAGTTTTACACCATCCCCAGAAATGACACCAAAAATGTATGGGTTCCATAATAGATGAAGATAATCACACTATTATTCCTCTCAAGGATACTGTCTTCATTTTGAAAATTATCCATTCCATCATGAAATACACTTGAATTGTCAACCCAGGGATGTAGGACTTGAAATGGGTTAGCACAGTATGTGCACTAAGTTCCTTTAAGTCTTAACACCTATGCTATAGGAACATAAAATGCATGAAAGGAATCTATACTACTGATACAGAACAATAAATATCTTGGACTAACAACAGATAACTATAGAAAATTTTGAAAAGGAATTCTAAACTAGTTAACAGTTTAGACATCCACCATGATCATTTTCCACAAGTGTTGTAGGAACTTTCATAGTAATAATGTTGTAGGACTAATATAGTAAATTGAAAGGAATGAATCTACTCTACCTAGATCTATTCCAACTCCTAAGTGGGACCCCTTGGTTGGCTTCAACTAACTAGGAACACAATAGGTATTCCAAAATCACTCTCTCATTAAAATTCTTCTTTGATTACATGACTGAATAATTCGTGAAGAACATAAAAGAGTAACTTCCAAACTAGTGATGTTTTATTATTTTTTCTCTTCTCCCCTCAAGATGATCCCCTCTTCATTATATATAAAGGTTTGGATACTTATTACAAACATAACATAAAAGTTGCAAATAAACGTCACCAGAAAAGAAGGCAGAATGTCAACCATGACATAGAACATTGATTAAGCAATAGAATAAAATCTCATAGGTAATATGGCAAGTCAGGTCTTCCTAGTTTTTCTAGAACAATAACTCTCCTCACAGACATTGCTTATCATTCGAAACTCTGCACTTCTTTTGCCATGAACAATTTTCATCACTTCTTCCTTTAATACGTTAATCACCACTCTTTGTGCCACTTCTCCATTTCCTAAAAATTAGAAACATCCCAAACACATATGCATGACGACATTCCTACTCTTACTCAAATATTAGAACATAGCTTAAAAATATTTATATGAAATATTGCATTCTATGTATAATATTAAACATAGTATGCTATAGCCACTATCCATTGGTTCAATAAGTTCTAGCCATACCCAGCATAAGTTCACAAGATATTTAAAACAAATGTGTTGAAAATGTTTTTCACAAGGGTCAAAGAGTGAGTTCAAACTATATAAAAACTATATCAAATTCGAGACATTAATATGCCTCATCACAAGCTTGGAACATAGCAACAAAAATAGAAGGAGAAACATGATCAACATCTAACTCCTCACTATATTCAATTCTATAATTAGGTGATATTGAAACTTCAGATTCAATGACTTCAAGGGGCAAACAATAACACTTGTTCTCTTTGTTATGGTCCCTACATAGTCATCAAAAAAGTTGATAAAATCACATCTAATCTTAACTTGTCACCATTTTTGGGTATTCATCTAGTTTTAAATGTGGAGTATTTAAGACCTCATTTTTGTCCATTAATAGACATTTAAATAGTTGTTGAACATATTCATAGAAAAGGAAAGGAAATGAAATTGGAAAAGCTACTAGACCACTATAGAGTGCTCATGGCATGGAGGTTTCTATGAAGAACCTAAGGAATGAGAAAAATATTTTTTTCCATGTGGTTCAAGTTGGTTAATTCTCTCACTATGGTAAATTGTTGACTAGAAAACAAATTTACATGCATTTTCCTCATCTACTACAACATGTTGATGCAATGGGGCCTAATGAATTTGAAGAGGGGTAATGAATTATTGAACACCAATTCAAGATCACTTTGATGCTATTGGTACATGTGGTAATGGAAAATAACATTATTTATTTTATTTTATTTTGGGGTGGGGGGGTGAGGGAGGGGGTATTTTTTAGGTTTTAGTAATTTGGATTTTTTGAGGCATTCAAAGTGCAATCTGGGGTTCAAACTAACATAAATATATTAATTTGAACATCCAAAGGTATTCGAGTTAGTATATTAAAACTTAAGCTCTATTAGGTCTTTCTAATGGTGTAAATGAGTTTAGATAGTATATTAAAACTTAAGCTCTTTTGGGTCTTTCTAATGGTGTAAATGAGTTTAGATTTCAAGTGTCAAGCACAAAGTTATGACCCTACAAAGTTAGAGTAACAAAATAAAAAGTATTTTTTTTATTTTTTTATTTTAATTGTAATTATCCATATCCAAACTATTCATTTTGGATTCCATAAGGATATGGAGACTCTTGGAGGTCTTTGCTTGTATAAATTAATTTTCAAATTTTAATAAAGGATATTTTGAGTTGTATACATCTCTTTTTGAGTAAATTTTTTTGTAAAATCAACAATATTATAGGTTTAACACCAAGTATTGTCCTTTAGATTCATACTTTGGATCAAGTATATCTAATGCCACACACACACACACACACACACACACACACAAGGATATGGAGACTCTTGAAGGACTTTGCTTACAATTTTAATGCCACACACACACACACACACAAGCATATGGAGACTCTTTGAAGGACTTTGCTTGTATAAATTAATTTTCAAATTTTAATGAAGGATATTTTGAGTTGTATATATTTCTTTTTGAGTTTGTCAATGTTTTTGTAAAATCAACAATATTATAGGTTTTACACCAAGTATTGTCCTTCAGATTCATACTTTGAATCAAGTATATCTAATACCCCATACACACGCACACACACACACACACATGCACACACACACACGCATGTGGATATGGAGACTCTTGGAGGTCTTTTCTTGTATAAATTAATTTTCAAATTTTAATTAAGGATATTTTGAGTTGTATACATCTCTTTTTGAGTTTGTCAATTTTTTGTAAAATCAACAATATTATAGGTTTTACAATAAGTATTGTCCTTCAAATTCATACTTTGGATCAAGTATATCTAATACCACACACACACACACACACACACACACACACACACACACACACACAAAATATAATACCTTACACATTCTATAAACATTCACACTTATGGAACACATGCACGCATAGACATACACACCACATGCATGCATGCATGCGCACACGTCTGCGCGCACACACACACACACACACACACACACACACACGTGCCACTACATTGATGTTTGAAGCTTGCCATATATGATCCTAAACAAGCTAGGATTTCAAGAAACCAAACCAAGTATCTCTTTGTGTATCCATCACTTTTAAACTCCATCTTTTTTAACATTAATAATTTATCTAAATTTTTTAAGCACCTTGCTGTTTAGTAGGAGAAAAATTTTACATTTAAAATTCTATGCTTGAGGGTTAAGGCCACACTATACCAATCAACATTCTAAAAGTATGATCTGTTCGCAATCATATGGTCATTGTTATAGATAAGTATTTCAAATTCTAAACATCTTTTTTCTTGTTCCATGCAATTTTTGATTTTATATTAGGTCAAGATCATGTTGTTGTGGTCACATCACACAATGATAGTCTTTATGATACAAACCATATTTCTATCTAAGATTAGATCTAATAGTTGTATATGTAGTCATTTCAATTGTTCACCACTTCTATTAGCCTATTGTAGTCCAACTATTGAGTTGGGAATACCATTTCTAACCCTTTTATTATTTTAGTAGCTTAATTGACTTATAATGTTTGAAATCCAAAATTTTGCATGGGTTGGATTGATACTTACTTTATTTTTAATGTTGGTTAGGCTTATTTTTCATTTCTAAAAGAAAAGTAATAAATTTTATTAGTTTAAACAATATGTTATGGAAATTAATTATTTCTTATATTGATATTATTTTCTTGGGTTTCCTTGCATTTACTATCATGTGATTAACAATTGAAGTAGACAGTATCACATTCTTTTAGTGGCCCCAAAACAATATGTATGAGTTGTTACCCAACATAATTGTTCACCACAAAAGGAATATCTCTTAACCCTTTTTTCTATTTCTTCACCATAGGTTATATGATATTACTCATTGATCTTTTTTCTTAGTTTGTAGGTTTCCAAGACACGACACTCACTATAAGAACATGTTCCACAAAGCGACATTCATTTTGATTTATGCATCTTTTTTGTGTGAACAAATAAAATTTCATGTTGGTTGTTTGATTTTACTTTGGTTTAGCAAGCAAGTCAAGTGAGGGCAAACTTTAATGGGGTAAATTGCATAACTCACATTTTTCACCACTGTGTTAGGCCATGTCTTAATTGTTTCCTATGAAATTATAAAGTGGGATGACATATCATTCAACTATTACATATTTCTATTTGCACTCCATCCTAGGGGCTATCCTAATAATCATTTATTTTTATTCTTCACCTAAGATTACACTTGTGATCTACACTTGGATTTGCACAAATGACTCAAGTTGATCACATTATTTGTATAAATGACCCTATAGCTTTTAGATGTCAAATTCAAATTTAGGGTCAACCTAAACCTTCTAACTAGTCATTCTGTGTTGATTCAAAGGTATTATATGTGTCATTTTGTTGTAATGAATGAATCATAGTTCATGTTTGAAAACATAAAATCTTAAGGAACACTAATGGAATTTTGGTCTACAAGTGAAGTTGAATGGTTCTCATTGATCCCACAAGAAATCAAGTCTTCTTATATGAAAGATCCCAACATGTAAAAAAAAAATGAGACTACCCAAAAAAAATTTAATAAAAAAAAAATATATATATATCTAAGAAAAACATTCAATATATTTTTATTTTTACTAAATTAAACCCGAGATATTACTACTTTTTTAATTATTGAAATAATGCATATATTACAGAAGAATAATACAAGGAGAAGAAAAATACAAGGAGGGCAGTAAGGGCTATCGTACAAATGTAAATAGATTAGACATGCCTGAACACAAAAGAAGGCAACTTACGAACAATGATAGAAGCAACAACCTATACCAAGGGCTACCAAACATGACCAAACATAGCTTAGAAATAAAATTTAAAGTAGTGTTGCAACTAGGTAGAACAAAAGAAATCTTTCCTATGAATTCTAAGAAGCTGAATTTTGATACTGTCCAACAATTTTCTAGTCTTGGGTTGCTGTTTAGTGACCACTGTAAATGAAAACTTAGTGAAGTAATTAGAAACAAGATATCCGAGTAAAGCTTTAATATTTCATTCCCTCGTTGAACTGGTTGATAGAGAAAATAGCCAAACACCTACATTTCCAAATATTAAGTAGAATAGTGTGTCTTAAGGAATTAGCAACCACATTATCATGAACACTCAACCCCAGAATAGTAGATTTCCAACTCAAGCCATGATTGAAAACCATAGGCAAGAGAGAGAGGACAACCCTTCATTTTGATTTGGCAAATGGACATTCCCAAAAAATATGCTTTAAGTTCTCAAAACCATGATAGAATGGACAAGTGTTAGGTTGAATAATCAAACATTTCAACTTGTCCCCTATAGGAAGTTTGAAATGAAGGATCTTCCAAGCCAACATTTGTGCAATGGCATCAACACAAGAATTCCAAATTTGCTCACTTGGCCTCCTCCATGTCTTCTCACGAAGTCTACATTTCCATTTTTTATTAAGTCTTGGATTCAAAGGCATGCTGGGAAGAACACATAAATAAATCTTCTTAAGAGGAAAATGATAGAAAGGCGACTTTGTTAAACACACCCAACCCGTGCAGAAATTGCATTGTAAAGGGGTACAAAATTTGATAACTAGATCTGCAAGCCCTAGAGAAATTAGAAAAATAAAACCCGCTTGGACTTGGTATTCAATTGAAAAGTAGCCTTGGATTGTTCCCAAGAAAGCCAATCCAAGGAATGAAAATCCCATATGTCACCAAATTGTTGTATCCCTTTTCTGAATAGATAATGAGCCTATCTAGGGAAAGCAACAACAAGGGGTTGATCCTAGTATTTAATTAGCCTATTCTACCAAATGGGCGAAGAAGTAAAACTAAACCCATGTTGCAACGAATTAAATTTTCATCTTAAAAATTTAGATACTATTTGCCAAGCTTTCCATATAGATTGTAGAGGGAAAGAAGCCCGCAAAAGAAAATAAGGAGCAAGAATTATTTTATCAATCCAACTAACAGTAAACCATTTCTTTTTAATGGTAGCCTGGGCAATGCGATGTCAAACCAAACATTTCCAAGGTTCATCATCACTAGAAACAATCCTTACAATCCATTTGGTAGCCAGAAAAATGCCTTGTGTCCTAGGATCAAGTAGGCCCAAACCACCTTTGGCTTTGGGTTGAATATAGTGAAGCCAGGAAGAGTACTTGAAATTTTCTTTTCCATCCCAATTTAACCGCAAGAATTGTCAAATGATTTTAATTAAATCCTCATATCCTTTCTTGGAAGGCATCCAACAAGAAGAATAGTAGATATGGGAGGTCAAAAAAATACAGTTGACAACCTGAACTTTGCCAGCTAATGACAAATATTTGTTTCCCCAACTCCACAATTTAGTTTGTAGTTTTGAAAGAAACCAATTCCACATATCGGAGAGGGAGACTCCCAAACCAAAGGTAATGCTCAAATAGCAAATGATATGACCATGTTTAATGTGATTCCATTCTTTCATAATCCAAGAAGGGGCAGGATCAGACCTTATCAGAAAGAAATTTGTCTTGTGATGTGCAATCTTTGAACTAGAAACTGAGCAATATAAATTTAACACTTCCAGCATACTGTTTAGCTCCAATTCAAAAATTTGAAGAAAGAGCATGCTGTCATCAGGAAAGTGAGAGTTGAGAGAAACCATATTTTTGGGAATTGAAATGTTGATAATCAGGTTCATTTGATGGTATGTATGCAGCAGATAACCAAGAGCATCCGTGACTAAGACGTAGAGAAAGGGGGCTAAAGGACAACCTTGTCTAATTGACCGTTGAAGAGGAAAAGATTTCGTAAGTGAGCTGTTGATAACCAAATGTGCATTAGCATCTTGAAACAACATATGAACATGCTTACATAATTAAGGACCAAAGCCCAACCACTGAATTATATTAAGAGAATTTAAGCGATAGAATGTTGGGATATTACTACTTGATAACTACATAAATTACATTCTTACATCACCTAAACATCCATTGCGTATTTGTTCCCTTTACTCATTTTCAAACATTATTTTTTTCCCTTGCATATTTGTTTCCTTCTTATCATCATTGATTTGTCTCAACATAAATATATGTTGAAAATACATTTGTCCATTATTACTTAATTGTTTTAACCTATTTTTGTGTGGAATTTCGACCTTGTGAAAAGGAAAAGTAGGCGTGGAGGTAGACGGTGGGACCCCAAACTGTGGAATCTGGAATGCATTATTATAATTATTATTTCTTCTCACATCCTTTTCATCCAACTCAGACTTACCACGGTTCCCAGTCTTTTCATATTACGCCTCAATTATTTCAATCAAGTCACAAATTCCTGACGAATTTGTTGGCCACGATATGAAAGGACTGACTTTCGTGTCCAAATTAAATTGGATTACCGAAAACTTTTTGAATGATTAAGTCTTATACAATATTTTGTTAAATAAAATGGTTCCGATTTATTTTTAGAGAAGGATGGCGATGTATCCAACGGTACATGCTCAAAGTCAAAGTGGGATATATTCTGAATAAAAGTAAGAAATAAATAAAGTGAGCAGTTAGAAGCAATTTTAGTGGACGTTTTGATCAAAATTTTCGTATAATATAGTATTATAAAAGTAAAAGATTCGATATTAATATATCTTACGGCAAAAAAAAAAAAAACTTACTCGCGGATACTTTGGAAAAGAAACATTGATAAGGAGGAGCATTAAGATCAAATGTTGTGAAGCAAATTGAGACGCAATGGAGGTTTGCACTCCCCTGCCTCCCCTGAATTTACCAAAAAATGGTCACCACTACAAGAAGAAGAAGAAGAAGAAGCCGTTTCTTGCCCTTCTCCTTCCAGCACACTATTTTCCACTGGCCTCAATTGCCAAATGAAAATCCTGGCTCGAAGGGTTTGAATTTATGTGAACGATACGCCCAATCATTATCGATTCAGTGTGCCACGACAGCAGAAAGCATCTGTGTGTCTCACAAAGGGGCAATCTGAATCTGATCGCACAGCAACAAGCCACACGGTGTCCACCCTGATGAAAGATGATCATAATCTCGTATGACAATTGTTTTGACCCAGATAATTCTGTTATCAGAGAGCCACATTTTCCGTTCCTCACAAGCACCAGCGTGAGGAATTCCCAGTGGGCCCTCGCCCAGGTGAAAGCCTATTGGCTAAAGATTCCACATGAAAATAAAAATTATCTAATTTATTGTTTATTGTAATTTAAAATTTATAAATGAAACAAACTATAATACAATTGATGGCCACATTTAAATTTATCATTATATTATATTAATGGTAGAGTTAAATTTTATTAAAAATTAAAATTATTGTTTTTAATATAAAAATAGCCAAAATAAGGGGGCTGGTCCTATACAATAGTGGTGTAAGTACCAGTAAAAAATTAGCAAAAAATCAAATAGACCCCTTTACGTATTACATCAAAAACAACAGTAAAATAAAGGTACTAGAGTTCATGTTTTTAAAACTAGCAAAGTTTAACAGATTAACAAAAGACATGTAGGTGGTTAGTGCATCGTACCACCCATAGCCCAAACCCAAGTTCCACTGAAAAACCAAAACCATCTAAACTAGATGAAAAGAAACTACTAGTAGATAACCAAAAATTATCAGGCACTGGAAAGACCATTAACTGACATCTTTCTTCTTGTCTTTCCCAGTGAGCGAAACCTTAGCCTAGTCTTTCACAAGGAAGTTGTAGAACACTTTCAAATCATCTTTACCCAGGCCTTCCTTGTCCTTCTCGTAAGCCAATAACTGGAAGGTGGTCACCAACACATGTGTCACCTTCAAGGAGAATTTGGAGAAGAGAGTGAACCCTTCCTCTAATGCTTGACACTCAATTCTTGGATGTCTTTGGGAGGAACAACCACCTCCTCCATAGTACCCATCTTTAGTTCTTTGCTGCAATTCACATGGGACTTCCTCTTATCTTGCACATCCAGATTGTTAATGGGAGCCCTTAAGATTTCCAAACCATCAGGCCTAACAGGGGAATAAATAGTGTCAAAGGAGGCTTTGTCAGCCTTTGGGTTTGGCTAGTTAGCAACAAATAATTGGGTGCAAGTGACAGAAATATGGGTGGGGTCTTCGGAAGGGTCCTTGGTAGTGTTTTCTACCTCAAAATCCCATGTACCATCCACAGTGTCATCTCATTTCTCCTCTTCTTTATTATCAGTAACCTCCTTCAACTTCTCCTTATCATCCCTTGAGGTCTTAACACTCTCCTCTGAATTAGTCCCTTCCTCCTCCTCTTGAGAGCATCTAGCCATTTGTTTAAATCTACCCTTGGTCTTAGCAAGCCTACCCGATTTCTTTTGTCCCCACGACACTCATCATCCGAGTCCCCAATATCCATTTCCACCCTCATTTCAATTTTAACTTTTTTATTGGCAGCCAGCTCCAAAACTAGGGTTTTCTTTTTCTTACTCTTGATCGGGGTTTGGTATGGTGAGGGTTGTGGAGTAGGGGCGTAGCTACCACCCACAAACTCAAGAAGAAGGGGGGCATTGGTGGGGAGGAAATTACCAATGGCTATGACTCTAGGAGGGAAAAGGGCCAGGTGGAACTGAAATAAACAGAACATGAGCCCCTGGTACAAAATGGTAAAATTAGCCCCTTTCCTCTTTTTCTCCCTGACATCCATAACCGTCTCTTCTAGGGCATGCATTAGGAAAAATGGAATGTAGACTAACTCCCTATTATGAAAGTGATTAAGAAAAGGGAAATGGTAAAAATAATACACACCATATCTATCTCCCAAGGCGAGATACTTCATTATGACCAGGCACACGTCATCCCAAGGCTCTGATAACTTATCCCTCCAAAAACTGCCATGATATTAGTCTAGGGCTTCGTCACCTCTGAAAAAACTAGACAGGCTAGCTCCATTCGTCACCTTTGTGATCTTCTTCCACTTCTTGCTAGTTATTTCAAGGCCCGTCGCCATAGCTATGGTCTCCTCATTCACTTGGAAGGTGGTGCCATTGATAGTGACCCTTCTATCCTTCCAACTGCTGATGAATTGTTGAGAACAATTCTCATTGTAGCCAGCTATGGCCTGTATGTATGAGAATTAAAATTATTGTTTCTACTAAAAGGAGTTGCAATAGTTATGATATAATAAGATATACTACATGTAGTAAGACATACTATGTGTTATTTATTGAGGGATCTTTGTTACAACCATTTCAAATCAAATAGTATTATAGAATTTTATTTTTATAGTTGTATAAGAGCTAGAAGTTGTCAAAATTACTCATGCAAAGTACTCGATTTTTTCTCTTAGTTTGTTTGGATAAATTTTGTTGGCATCTTAATGATGAATTTCAATGTGCCCTCAAAATAGGGGAAATGTCTATGTAGACAACAAAAGGATGCCCAACAAGAAAAAGTTGAATATTTTACAATTAGATTAAAATGGGAAACATAGTTATGATATGATCCTCTTTCAACTATAAACCTAACTTACAATTTTACACTAGAGCGACAATCTTGTACTTGATTCAAAACAGTAACTCTAACCTTTTTTGAATAGGCTTAGTAGATTGTTGATTGGCAACCCCAAATCAATATTGATGCCCCTAATGTATCTATTTGTCGCATGGTTTGCCCTTATTTGTCCAAGGTGTCTTTATCATGGTATTTTAGTGCCTCAACCAAGATATGCATGGAGCCCACCACAGAAAGGAGAAATTTACTATTGAAACTAGTTGAGGTTGCTACATTGCATTCCACCACATAGTCACCCAATCCACCACTTTTATTGCCATTACTTCTTGTGTCCACCTTTCATTGCAACATGCAATTGCATTTACTATGCATCACCTCACCTTGCATTTCACTAAGGAGAAGCCTATTCACATTACCACTCCATTTAGTACGCTTGATTCCTCATGGATTGAGTCATGCCACATTCCTCTCTAATATGTCCATTTTGGAGTCTTTAATTATTTTGAAGCCAAAACATGTTCAGTGGGGGACTCTGCAACTTCACCATGCAATGAAAAGGTGTTCAAGTTTTGGACCATCTACAACATTATTTCTACAGGTAAACAATGGCTTTCTTTTGCATTACTTCCATTTGACTAGTTCTTTTGTATTGCAATCTTACATAAGTAGAGCATTTACTTCCATACATTTTTATTTTGCAAGTATGCACTATTAGCATGAATGTTCATGGCATTCCTCAACGAGAGATTGTTAGCATGTTTGGAGAGATGCTTGAGTACTTATGTGTTACATTCATGACTTGGTTTGACAGTCATGTCAACATATTGGCTTTCCAAGCATAACATTTAGAGTTGCAGAGAGAGTTTCATTCAGTGTGGTCAAAGGAAGTAGAGTTGTTTCAATAGAGTTAGTAGAGTGTTGTTGGCTATGTCTTTATGATATGTGTAAGTGTACAGAAATAAATATTAGGATTTGAGTATTTACAAATTTTTTATGGAAGACTATTGTAGGTTAATGTACAAGAAACTATATGACAATATTTGAGTTGTATCTTTTCGATGAGGTTAAAGGTTGTTCAATGGGCCTGGAATTTAGTCATAGAAATGTTCATGGTTATATGCTTGAGGTAGTAGGATTAATCGATCATTCTGTAAAGGTCATTGAAGTGTAACATATTGTATATTCATTGTTAGGCTGATTGTGTTATGTAATTGATGTAATATGTATTGTAGCATGTGGAACTTAATTGTAATATCTTACAATGGTCCTATAAAACTCATTGTACATTGGGGAAACCTTAAGCCTAGTTCAATTAATTGTTGTAGGAGTTGGTATAAAGGAAATATGTTTTTCTTGGTTGTAAGTGTGACAACACATCTCGTTATGAAATTGTGAATGTTTGTGATCTTTGGATGCAAACTTGATGAGATCAAAGAAGAGGATGATATTGATGATGTATTGAGAACTTCAAAGGAACTATATTGCCAAGATAAGTGATTGTATTAGTTAGTTCATTCTTGGATATGGTATCCTAAATTATTTAGTGAGAACAATTCTAAAGCAATTTGGACTATGTACTCCTAAAATGTTGGAATCTTCTAAGGAGTATTCAAAGTCTTCTAATAGAGACTATATGTAATGGTTGTATTTGATTGACTCCTAAAAAGGCCTTATCCTTTCACAGGGAACTTTTTTTATTAGTGCATCATCTTGTTGGTTCATTCCCACTAGGGTTTTCCCTCTAATCAAGAGTTTCCCTAGTTAACATATTGTGTGTCATTGTCCATGGTTATCATATTGTCGTTATTGTATTTGTTGGTTATTTGTTTAAGTTTTAATAAAGATCATTTAAAGTGCATAAATTATTCACCCGTTGTATTAGTTATATTGGTGGACTTTACTTTCTAACATACTCTTCATTTGCATCCAAGATGGACAACTTTTTTAGCTTGACTACTAGGAGTTATGGGAGTACTTTTCTCCCATTAAGAGGTCAATAAGTTATCTATTTTATGGTTTCAATTTGACTATTAATAGTTCCCACTTTCTTTTCATTTTCTCTATTATACATATCTAAATTTAGTATTAAGGTTTTGACTTTCATTTTCAATATTAGGTTTTATGAGTTTTCAAAGTCATTGTGAATTATTATTTTTTTAAATAATAATATAATATATATATATATATACATATATATATATATACATATATATATATATATATATATATATATATATATATATATATATATATACAAGCATATATATACATATATATGTATATACACACATACATACATACACACAGACACATATATATACGCATATACATATATACACACACATATGTGTATATATATATACACATATACATGTATATATATACACATATACATGTATATATACACATATGTATATATATACATATACATATATATACATATATAGACATGTATGTATATGTATAAATATATGTATAGATATATGTATATATATACATATATATCTATGTACACACACACACATACACACACACAGAGTGACCAAGAACAAATTATAGTTACATATAGTACTCTAAATCCTTCACAAGGTCAACAATTTTCATAGGAAACAAAAAAAATAAAATTCATTTTATAAATTGTTTCTACACTCCATAGAATCATGATACATACAAAACGTGTCTATATTATAAAGAACACATGGTCACTAGAATTAAGTTATATAGGCCTCAAGTGACCTATACACCACTAATATCATTACTTAGGTTTTTTTGTATAAACAAAGTACCTAATTGTATTAGTAGATAATTGTAAGATGAGTACATCTATTATTTATTTCAGATTAGTATCAATTTGTAAAATGAAAGAAGTGGTCCAAATGGTAGCCACCAAAAACCTTATTCTAATTGTAAGATCTTAAAATATCATCAATCATAACATCTAATTTCCATTGATAGATTTATTGTACATATAACTACCTAACTTATAATATATATTGAGCACATTTTTTTTTTCTTATATATTTCTCTACATTAAAGAGTATTGAACCCATAGTTTCTCAAAGACTACAATCATCTCACAAAGATTAGCCCACCCTTATATTCATCCTGCACCAACTTAAGCTAGTAAGAAATAACTATCTAGTATGTCTATTAACATGTAACATGCAATGGCCTTATTCCTAGCACAATAATTGCTAAATTGTTTCAAAATGAATACTTGATCTTGTTCTTGAATACGTTAAACAAGCACATAAAATCAATACAAATATGACTTAGGTTGATTCATAATCGGTATAAGGAAATTGCAAGATAAAAAATAGATTTTTATTTTAATATTTTAGGGTCTACATCCATGACAAGAAGTACTTTTAATCAAGTCAAAGTACAACAAGATGTTAACATATAAGTTAATTTAATTTTTGCGGTGGCACTCCCATTGGATAACCAATCCAACCACCTCATAGAAGTCATGGGAGCCCTTCAAGGTATCAAATTGGCTAAGAATATGGATGTAGATAAAGTTTGGATTGAAGGAGACTCTCTCAAATTAGATGTTTGGGAGGGAAAATTCAAACACCTTGGACTACAAATAACACTATAAATGAAGCAAAAAATATCATATGTGGGTTTTAAAAAGTCCACATTTCTCACATCTATAGGGAGCATAATAAGGTGGAAAACTACAAAGAAATTTTGGTTGTGAAGAACAATAATGAGGAAAAGTGGAGAGGTGAGGGAAATTTTAATAATTATTTGACTAGCCTCATAAATCATGATAGAGTTAATGGGAAGCAAGCCAAGTTATGATGACACGATGTATTTTCAATTTCATCGATTTGCATATTTTTTTGGAAGCATGATGGGTGTTTAATAATGATACCCCTTTGCCCATTTTTTGGGTACAATTTGGCTTTGTGTTTTGAAGGGCACTAGTAGTTTTCTCTAATTTTAGAAAGTGTTACAGAGAAAGGGTTGCATCATGGTGGAGATCTTAATAGACTCAAGTGTGCTACTTGAAAAATGTTCACAAAGACTCAAAGATATGCAACTACTAGAGTGAATCACTTATAACCAGGGATAACTTTAAGAAACCCCTCCTAAGAAAAATATGTAAAATGCTGGTGAGTTCAACACTTAATGTGAAAGAAAAATTTGTAATCAAGGGTGAATTTTTTGTTTGAGGCAAGGTAGAAAATTATTTTATATTGGAGAAATTTTTCTTTTCGTATCAGAATTTAATAATAATTGTGGCGAAAATAAATATAAGCAATTTTTTAAAACTATCATTTACTTCCTTACATTTTAATTTTGCAGCTATGTACTGTTAGTGTTGGTGTTTGAAAATGTTACCAGTTTCCAATTACCCTGATGAGAACAAAACATATCTAGGGGTAGCTAACTCCCATTTTCAACATACCCATTTAGACACTAGGCCAACTATAAGGTAGGACCCTTCTTCTTCTTCAGGCTCTACAAAACCTAGGTGGGTGGACCTATAGATTCTTTATATGGTACCAATTATCAAAGCATACACTAAATCTAATATGAAGCAGATAAAACCCTTATTTCTCCTAATGACTCATGAAATGACATAGATTTACAGTAGCTAAGTGCAAAGCTATGAATCTTATAAGCTGAGTGAGGGCATTCTATTATAGATCTTCAACATGAAAGGGGAAAAGTGTTTGATTAACAATGTTGATTTTCAACAAATCCTCAAACATGCAGAAGTATAACAAGTGATCCTATAACTGATCAATGCCTAATCCATTGGGCAATTCCATGAATTCAAAACATACATCTGTGACATCAAGACATATTCTGTATGCCCAGACATCAGATCTATATAATCACCTTGTGATTCATACATCGGTGTTCATTCATATCTCATTCTCACAAAATATCCTTCTCAAGTAACCAGTAACTTGTTAGAATATATCAAGCATTTACTCGGCCCTTTGGTCCAACAACAAAATACATCAAACATACAACCTGAAGGGGATGCAAATGGATCTTAGATCTTTGTTCCAAGACAACATAAGACTTACAGATTGTTGAGACAGGAGACAAGAACCAGAATGAAACTAGTGAAATGCTTGCTCATATGTATTCATTTTCTTTGAAAATATACATTCAGATGCATGAAATCAAAACATGAAACCACCTAACATCTCAGAACTATTTGTCTTATCTTTACACTTGCTGTTCACATGAGAGAAATTTGCTGAAGAATGGAGGTGGAATCACAATTTTGGATCCAAAGAAATGGTCTCACAGAATGACTGCAAATTTCCTACCAACAATGGTCTCCCAGTAACAAAAAACTAGAACCTCTCTAATCAGAAAGAATGAGAAAGATATAGGTTGAAGGAATTCCTGGATTGAATCTGCAATCGACATGTGTCCCTTCAGAATTCTTCATCAAGAAGTTGAAAATAATCTTTCTACCTTCTCTCCTTAACTGCCAGAATCAAATCTTTTCTGTTTTGCCTCTCCAAATGCAAAATATCTCAATAAAGACAAAATTCTGCTAATGAGCTCGAATATGTGCCAATTTACCAAATTGAAGCCAAAAACATCACAAAAACTCAAAATAATTTGATACAATAATTGCTTAACACTTTCATGACATTTTTTCACTGAATTCTGCAAGTGGTGACTTGAAACACCTAATAAAACACGTCATTCAAACTCTGAGAGAAAACCTCTTGCAACATGACCCAGTGGCATTCTTTGCAAAAACAAGCTCCAAAAATGGATAGCTCATCTCATGACGAATTCCCAGTCAAAAGATATTGACTATCAAAGTTGCCTTCTCAGATTTACCTGCAAGAAAACATGTCAGAAAACAAAAAACTGGGTTCAAAATTGGCTTGGAAAACTAGGCAAATGGACACTTGGAAAGATGAAAACTGGGGCGTTGGTTCTCTGTCATGAGGACATTATGAATCTGTGATGTGGGCTTATGAAAAATAACGAGACGCATTTGGTGAACAGTGAAAGTAGGCTACTTGGATTTTGCAAACTGGGAACAATGACAAAAAGTGATTTTTTGCAAAGGGAATCGACTTGGAAAAGTGTGCAAATGGATTCGTCAAGACTTAAAAATTGGCAAATTTGAAGTATTTTTGAGGACAACATAGGGGTACAATCCATTCAATCTCACCTATCATGGACCAAGAGATATGACGTCCCAAACAGGGGTTCCAATCAATCTGCACTTTAAGATACCAATAAAAAATAGAAATTCCATTTGGAATCACATTTGAAAACTAATCAAACAAATTCGTCAATAGATAAAAATTGAAATATAACAAGTCTCTGACATCTACAATACAAAACAAAAGGAATTTTAGCATTTGGGTCAACTGGTCAAAAGTTACATCATGTCAAACAGGGCTTCCTAGAATTGTGTGCGATTTGCAAAAGCATGAAAATAGTAAACTACCAACTTTGGGGAATTCAAAACCCAGTCAGACAGAGTCAAAATGAGTCAAAATCTGAAACATAGGCTCTCGATTATGGACACTAGACACTCCCAAAGTGGAAAATCATGGCACATTTCTGGGTTCGAGATATTTAGGTGCAAAGATAGCCTCCTGTCGCTATTTGACACTTGGGATAAAATGCAAATTTGGTAAATGCTCAAAACAAGATTTCGCCAAACAGCTCAAAATATCAATTTTTCTTCATGGAATGCTTAGACATGCTAAATATAGGGTGTTACAAACATTAAACACCTTAGGGGGCTCAAATTGACAGCCAGGTACAAAGGCATTAAAAGCATTTATAGGGCTCAATTTCTCAACAATGCTCAAAATTCGAGCTTACAATTTTGAGCGCCGATAGTTAGCATGAATGTTGATGATATTCTTTAATCAAATATTGTTAAAATGTTTGGAGAGATGCTTGAGTGCTTATGTGTTGCATTCATGACTTGGTTTGACAGTCATGTCAACATATTGGCTTTCCGAGCAAAACAATCAGACTTGCAAAGGGAGTTTCGTTTAGCGTGGTCAAAGGAAGTAGTATTGTTTCAACAAAGTTAGTAGAGTGTTGTTGAATATGTCTTTATGATATGTGTAAGTGTGTGGAAATAAATATGAGGATTTGAGTTAGTTACAAAAAAATTATGGAAGACTAGTTGCAAGTCAATGTATGAGAAACTATATGATGATGTTTGAGTTGTATCTTTTTGGTGAGGTTAAAGCTTGTTCAATGGAACTAGATTTTGTTCATAGACATGCTCATGGTTATGTGCTTGAGAAAAATCACTTGATCATTTTGTGAAGGTCACCAAAGTGTAACATATTATATATTCATTGTTAGATCGAATGTGTTATGTAATTGATGTAATATGTATTCTAGCATGTGGAGCTTAATTGTAATATCTTATGATGGTCCTATATTACTAATTGTACATTAGGGAATCCTTAAGTCCAATTAAATTAATTGTTGTAGGACTTGGTATTAAGGACATATGTTTTCCTTTGTTGTAAGTGTGACAATGCATCTCATTATGAAATTATGAATGTATGTGAACTTTGGATGCAAACTTGATGAGATCAGAGAAGAGGATGATATTGATGATGTATTTAGAACTTCAAAGGAACTATATCTCAAAGATAAGTGATTGTATTAGTCATTTCAGTCTTGGGTATGGTATCCTGAATTATTTAGTGAGAATAGTTCTAAAGTAATTTGGACAGTGTACTCCTAATAAGGTTGGAATCTTCTAGGGGAGATTCAAAGTTTTCTAATAGAGACTATATGTACTAGTTGTGTAATTACCTATAAATGGTCATCTAGAATATCAGCCCCCTTCTTAGCATTTTGGCTAAATTAATTAATCATTTTCTTAGACCAAATTGCTAAAAATCAATTAATTTGATTATAACCTATAGTTTGACTATACTATCTAACGTCACTATTTGATTAAAAGAACATGTCTAATTTTAACTAAATAAAAGACCACATTTTTCTAACCCACTCAATGTGCACATATAAAGTCCTTTTTCTATTTTACAAATTAAAAGAAAAGTCTTTTGTCTCACATGCAAAGTCAACTCTTTTCTTATTGGTTGACTTCCTCTTGCACATTGATCATGCCAAAGTCAACTTACACCCTTGATCCTTCATCCCTTGATCTTGATCTCCACCATCTACACATCTTTAAAAGAAAAAGCTATCCCCTTCTTAAAGGATCCACACTTTTGAGTATTTTTATGTTGCAGGCTTATCGATCAAATTCTTCAAAGCTTTGTGGAGAATTTCTAATTCCTTGTCTCATTCTCTCATATTATGGTATATTAGCTTAGAATCATATTGCATGGTAGTTTAATTCCTTTTTCTATAGCTTAAATCATGTAGTAACTAGTTTAGATCTTGTAACACTCTCATTCTTGTTTTAAAAAGCTACATTTTGTCTATTTATGTTAGTTTAATCCATATTTTCATTACATAGCTTGAGAATTCTTGTGGACACTTGCATTCTTGCATCTTGTCTTAAGAACATCTTGTTGCATGATTTACTAGCAAGGGTTATGTCTCTAAGGCTCAATTGAGAGCCTCTTACATGCTTAAAGTACACTTCTTGCGCTCCATGGATAGGGATCTCTAAGCTGACATTCAAGCATTTCAATCTCCTAGAATCACTTGGCTAATAGGATTTAGAGTGTGACACATTTATAGTGGTGCCCACCATGGAGATGAACATCAAATTTTGCTCCTAATCTACATTCATTTGTTGAATTTTTGTTCTCTATTCAGCCTTTTATTTTTTTGGAGTCATAGATATTGTGTGATACTTTGCTAGTATTGTACAACATTTTTTTTTACTCTCAGGTGATACTTTTCTAGTAAAAGTATCACACTCTTATACTGAACTATATTGCCTTGTTATAGAAAATTTTATCACATGGCTTAGGAAAATCTATTGCATGGAGGAAAAGAATTGCATGGGTATACTAAAAAGTATTGTATGATACCCTTCCACCAAAAAAATGTTGCCCATCCTGAAACAACTTATTTCTTGGGTGTCTTGATCTGTTTTTTAGTTGATGTTGTTTGTCTATCGAGTTTTATAGGTCCATTGCAGTTTGATAGATATCTATTTACAAATTTTTATGTTATTTTGGACTAACTTGTGGTTGACTAATGGTTGTGTTTGTAGGTTTTTCCCTTGAAATGTTTGCATACTTACCTTGAAAAGAACGCATGTCAAAGCTTCAAATGCACAAAGGCTACTAACACTTGTTTGTAGGGTTGCCTAATGTATATAAACCAAACACTTGCTTGGATTTATTCTATTTTTATGTGTGACATATTCCTAGTTGTTTCCATTTTCTATGCACATAAACTTGTAATTGAGATCATTAGGTGATAGGAAAGTATGCTCTTCACCCTTGCTATGAATAAAAAATCTTGACTCACCTTTAGATTTTGAGAACAAGGGGACAAATTGAATCCTTTTGGTGTGTTTGGGGGAAATATTTTAGATAGGAGAGTATTCTCTTCACCCTTGTAGTCAATCATAAATCTTGACTCTCAAAAGTGGATCCAATCGGTTGTAGTTAGAATCCTTTAGAGGGTCTACTCTTGAACAATCAAGAGGAATGATCCAAGTGGGGACAAATGAACTTTGCTATTTCAACCCACTATAATCTCAAGGCTATGAAGGAGACAAAACCTTGGTAGATTGTTGCCCTAGTATTTATCATACCCAAATTTCAAAATTTTCAATCGAAATGTGTCGAGCAAATAAAAATTCAATTTTAAAAGTGTTCAAAGACTTATCCAATTCTTGGTAGTCTCATGATTTCAAATCCTCTAGCTAATCACTAGCTCCATCCAGCACTTCAAATTTTTAAAACCCAACTTTCAAGTCAAAAGTTGTAACAGTTTAATGGAAGGAACCAAAATATGTATTTTCAATCAAAATCTTAACCATTAACCTTTGAAGAGGTTAAGATAAAATTCCAAAACACGTAATTTGAACCATTAACCTTAACTTCTTAACCTTTAAAAAGGTTAAGGTTTGGGGTCCAAAACATGTGTTTCACTTTGAAATCTTAACCTCTCCATCAAAAAGAAGTTAAGATAAATTTCTAAGACATGTATTCCAAACCATTAGCCTTAACCTCTCATCCAAAAAGGTTAAGGTTAGAGACTCAAAACACATGTTTTTGAGATAGATATTAAATTCCTTCTCCAAATGATAAGGAATAAGAGTTAAGAGTTGGATCACCTCAATGATCAAGTGCAGATGATGTTGGCATGTAGTTATGAATTCTCAGATTATGATTAACCCTCCGTTGGATGGTGCAGTATGAATATTCTATTGTGATGTTTCATGACTTTCATCATGCTCTAGGCTAGGTCTTATTGAAGTATCTTTTTCTTTCTTCACAATGCCAATGTAGAAGGTAAAGGTATAACAATTATGTGCATAAGATAATATATGAAGCACTGATGGTTCGAGATAATAGATTGATGCAAAGAGTGGACATCTCTTTGACAAGGCAGGACTGAACCACTTTCTATACCAACCTACCACCTCAATATATTTGCAACTTTGAAGTTCCCTCACACATACAAATTTCAAATGTGCTAAAGGCTTGCACACAAATTGTTTGACATAATGCTCCTCAATGCACTATCATTGGAATCAATATTCATGGGTGAGTGTGGAAGAATAGGTGAAGAAGTTTAAATATCTTTTTTTAAAAAAATTAATAAATAAATTGTGTTGCCAGGCCCATAGAAAAATCCAAGCATGTGGTATATTTTACAAACTCCTCTCTACACTTCAGTTTGTTGCATATGAATAGTAGTAGAGATAAAGCATGCAAATTGTTTGATATCTTTCCCATCAATATAACCAAAGGCATAAAACATGATCTATTTTGACTAGGTAATTTAATGCTCTTGCTTGTGGCTTCCAACGAAGAACATTGGTATTCACCATAGTCAAGGTATATTAACCATTTGAGAAAATATTTGTGCATAAGCCCAATCATAGACAAAGAATGTGAAGTTTTTGACTAGACTCTCTTCATCTTGCAACCTGAACACATGCAGATCAATGATAGTTGCAAACAAATATAAGCCATGTGAACTATTTGGCAAAATGCTCTCATAGCTCCAACTAACAACATTAAGTGATTTTGAATTTTGCAACCTTCTTCAAATTGGAGTGTCAAATATAGGTGGACATGCCATGAAGAACATGGGAGGTGATGTGTGTGGCATGAATAGCATAGTGCCATGAAACCAAGATGGAGTTGTAATAGCCTCAAAGACATCTGACTTGTTTGATTGAATGCATTGAAGGCCATATTATCACTGTTTGAAAGAATGACTCAGAGATTCATAAATTTTATCAAGAATTCTTCTTGGGAGTTTCTAATAATGGAAGAGTTGAATTAATGCTCATGCAAAGAAGATAGTGCCAACTCTCTTGGGTTCCAAGTTTTCAGAAAATGCCAACTATTTCTTCTAGCAATGTTCTCTATTTTGCAAATTTGAAGATATAATCCCAATTGAATTGGAAAGTTCGTGGTCTTACATAGTGAGGAATCATCTCACTAAAGAAGAGGGATCCTCTTGTACATGTGCCATTTTTATAAGGCCAATACCTTATCCTTTATGTGATGTAATGGTTTTAATTCTCTATCTTTGTAATCAATGACTTGTGTCATTCTAGGGTTAATTTTGTAGAGGTTAATTAAACCCTCCTAAAACACATGATTGGAAGGTGGTTATGAACCATGAGAGTAACCTCTATCTCTATAAAAGGGATCATTTTGGCTTTGTAGAGGGACTTTCTGGGACTTTAGAATAAGGGAACATTATGTTAAAATTTTGATCAAAAGACAAATTTTGGAAAGTATGTACAGATTTTGTCTTTGAAATTGAAAATCTCTATTATGTTCTTAGTGCAAGAAAATAAAATGAGACATGCATTTGATTTCTTGTTCTAAAATCTAGATTGTTGCAGCATAAAACTATTGATTCTTTCTGTAGTGAATGTTTTCACAATATTGTGTGAATGTTTATGAATCATGAATCAACATGGTAACAATATGATTATTTTCAAGCGTAGTTCTTGATTGTCTTTATTATCATTTTATGTCGACTCAAGAAAGCTATGAAGTCATGTGGTGCATTTGTCATCAATAGCTTTCTATTAATCTTTAAAATTTTAAGTTCTTTATTTGAAAATCTTTAAAATTACATCATATGAGGGAGCTGCCCCTCTAAACACAGAGGAAGGCTACATATCAAGGGCCTATCCAACTATTGGAGAAATTGATTTCCCACATGCTCCATTGGGACAAATCACATATTTTCTAAGTGATAAATCTATTTACTAGCAAGTTTTTGATGACTCTATTGGGGGTTCAAACAAGAACGATTAACTAGTGCTTCCAATTCTCCAACTGAATCCTGGCTTCTAGGACACACTAGAAGATATTATTTCAGATTTGAACACTCTAGCCTAGAGGTGTAGATGAGCTACTCAAAAATACCATCAAGTGAATCGAGTTCTAGAAGAAGAAGAAGAATTTGACAAAATCTTGTAAAGATCTCCTATTGGTCAAAACATTGTGGTTGTTGAAAGGATAGTTTCTATTCCATGAAGAAATAGGCAAAATCTTGGTTACATCGAAGACCAAGTGAACAATAACTAGTAACATGTTTGATAAAAGGTACCTTAACTAGAATGAAGGTTGGTGACTCTATTTTAATGATTGATTATCAATGACTCTATTTGAAGGTGGAAATTCAGAATCATGGTTTAGTACAAGGGAAAAGTTGAAAGTGACAATGATAGTGATAGTGATGATGAATACTTTTCATATCCCAAGAAATAGATTCCTAATGAGCTTCTACAAGTTGAATTCTCGAAGAATTTCTATGGTGGCAGGAGGCTAGATCCTAAAATGGTTCATCCCCACTTACTTCAGGTTTTGCAAAAGATCAAAGAAGAAGATGGAAAGGATTATGTTTTTCTATTTCGTCATCAAGAATCCTTCTTAGAAAAAGGCTCAACATATAAAGATAAAGAAGGCCTTGCTGAAAAAATCACTTTATCTAAATTAGTGATGAATAATACAAAAAATGCCTCTCATGCACTTGTATCTCAACAAAATCAGATTTTCATTGATCCTAAGTAGGGTAGCTTCTTAAAGAGCTTCTATGGTGGATGAAAACTAGATTTAGAAAAGATTCATCCATCTTTGCTCTGAACTTTGCAAAAGATAGAAGAAGAAGAGGGTAAAGATTATTAGTTTTTCTCTTACAAGACAAAATCATCTTTAGAAATAAGTTCCACATGCCATTATAAGAAAGCATTTGATAAAAAAAATGATTCATGTGAATCAAGGATGGATACTAGTGGTCAAAAAAGTAGCCCAACACTTGCATCTATTTCTCATCAAAATCATATTTACATTGATCCCAATCAGGTTGAGTTTTAAAAAAGCTTCTATAGCAATGCATGCCTGGATCCTAACAAACTACATCCTTCTTTACTTCAAACACTGTGAGAACTTGAGAAAGAAGAACCATGCAAGAATTATTTTCTTGATAGTAAAATATCTCCTAATTCAAATGTTAGAAAGGATTCATCTAATTTTCCATGCATGAAAGAAGACAATGATTCTACAACTAATCAAGGAGATGGTTGGGAAATGAAGTCTATAGGAAAAGAAGAGTCTACTAATGTATCAAGGCATCACTATAAAAAATTTCAAACCAAGGAGAGAGTATCCAATCATCTCAATCCTAATGAGAAAGAAAAAGAAATATCAAAGTATCAAGAATTGCACAACATATGATTGAAGATGAGGGAAATGTGGACCAAGGTGAATTTCATACTACTTTTATTCCTACTTGGTGCTTTGATGCTTTAGATGATGATTTACTATGCAAAGAAGATCTTCCTATTCATCCATGCATGATCATTCAAGGTGAAAAATCTATTGACAACATCAATACTTTAGAAGTTATGACACAATCTAAAACCATTACCATTGAAGGAGGTAAAAGTGCCAATGAACCTCTACAAACATCTACTTTCCTTATGGAAATGGAGACCATTACATTTAATGACATTGATGAACTCATGATTAGAAGATTGGTTGATGAAAAAGCTAAAAATAAACTTCAAGAAGAACAAAATGAAGCATCTAGCCTTCATTCTTTATCATGCAGGCCAACTTTCACATTTCATGAAAGATGTCTTGGAGAAGAATCAATGATTCAAATAGACATAGATATCATTGAATGTATTGAAAATGAAAGATATATGAATATGAAGAAAAGTTCCTCTAATCCAATGGAAGTGCACTTAAAATCCTATGGATCATTCAAAGGTCAAATGAATCCTCTTTTTGAGCCTTCTCATCAAATAGAAAACCCTATGTCAAAGAGCTTTTATGAAAATAATAACCATGATAGAAGAATAACTCTTATGATGTTTTTATCTGAAGCTTGTGCTCAAAAGTGTTGGATGGTAATTTTATCTATGAAGAAACTATTTAATTTAATCCTTTATTCTTAGAGGAAGGCATTTTTATTGATGATTCTCAAGTTGGTATTCAAAGACAAGGTTCAATGGCTATAACCCCACAAGTTTCTTTATGTCACATATTATATGAAGGGAATCCAATACAAGGTTTGGTATCTTCTAGTCTTAACCATCATAAATCCATTTAGATATAAAATTTTGATATTAAGGGAAAGGAACTTGAAGGTATGGCCTCTAATGTTTAAGATGGTATCATTGCAACTCAGAAATGCCTAAAGATTCAAGATGATATTTTGGAAGATGAGGGAGAAAAAATAGATCATGGGAAGAATCAACCTAACATAGATGTGCATCTAAGTTAGAATAATTTGACTACATATTCAACCATGATCATGCTAATGGAAAAACAAGAGTGTCTGTTATTAGAAATGAATTTGGGACTTCTTGATGACCAACTACTAGAAACTCAAGAAAAGGGTTTGCCAAGCACAAGAGAAGATCAAAAATGTGCTGAGAAACTCAAGAGCCTTATACTTCAACTCTTTCAAAATGAAGTCATCAATGACACGCAATAGGAAGTGGAGTTGATTTTGAAGTCTGAGATTTTTTATGAAGCCTGGTTATTTGGATGTGTCCCTTTATCTAGAGAGGTAGAACATGCTATGAATCTCAGAATCAGAATTCTAGGAGCCGGCTTATATTTGAGTCCACAAGAATCTAAAAGTTTCCACATGTTAGCATGCCATGGTATTTATTTTCCCCAACTAGTGAATGGATTTGTATGATTATACCTTGATTCACTGGAGGGAGGGGGACCTACCTTGTACATAGTCTAGTTAGGCATTTTTGTTGTGCCCAGTCTTCCTTTCAATTCTCCTATTTTTGGTGTTTGTTCCCCCTTTTGAAAAGTGGTTCCTCGTGTGACTCTATAGCACAATGAATAGGTCACTTTTCTAGTTTCTTTGGATTTAAGCTTCATGCTTGTCAGTCTTTATCCCTAGTTAGAGCTAGCTATTGCCCTAGTATTTATCATATCCAAATTAAAAAAAATTCAATCAAAATGTGTAGGAGGACATAAAAATTCAATTTTTAAAGTGTTAAAATACATATCCAATTCTTGGTAGTCTCATGATTTTAAATCCTCTAGCTAATCACTAGCTCCGTCCAACACTTCAAATTTTTAAAATCTTGCTTCCAAGTCAAAAGTTATTGCAAGTTAATGGAAGGAACCAAAATAATTATTTTCAATAAAAATATTAACCATTAAAATTTTAAGAGGTTAAGATAAAATTCCAAAACATATAATCCAAACCATTAACTTTAACTTCTTAACTTTTAAAAAGGTTAAGATTTGGGGTCCAAAACACGTGTTTCACTTTGAAATCTTAACCTCTCCATCAAAAAGAGGTTAAGATAAATTTCCAAAACATGTATTCTAAACCATTAACCTTAACCTCTTATCCAAAATGGTTAAGGTTAGAGACTCAAAACGCATATTTTTGAGATGGATATTAACTTCCTTTTCCAAATGATAAGGAATAAGAGTTAAGAGTTGGATCACCTCAATGATCAAGTGCAGATGATGTTGGCATGTAGTTATGAATTCTTAGGTTATGATTACCCCTCCATTGGATGGTGCAGTACAAATATTCTATTGTGATGTTTCATGACTTTCATCATGCTCTAGGCTAGGTCTTATTGAAGTATCTTGTTCTTCCTTCACAATGCTAATGCAAAAGGTAATGGTATAATGATTATGTAAAAAAGATAATATATGAAGTACTGATGGTTCAAGATAACAGATTGACACAAAGAGTGGACATCTCTTCGACAAGGTGGGACTAAACCACTTTCTATACCAACTTGCCACCTCAGTATATTTGCAACTTTGAAGTTCCCTCACACATACAAATTTCAAATGTGCCAAAGACCTAAACACAAAATATTCAACATAATGCTCCTCAATGCACTATCATTAGAGTCAATATTCATGGGGTGAGTGTGGAAGAAAAGTCTAAATATATTTTTAAAATAAATAAATAAATAGTTTTTCTAGGCCCATTGAAAAATCCAAGCATGCGGTCTAATTTACAAACTCCTCTCTACACTCTAGTTTGTGGCATATGAATAGTAATAGAGATAAAGTATGCAAATTGTTTGATATTATTGCCATTAGTATAACCAAAAGCATAACACATGATCTATTTTGACTAAGTAATTTAATGCTCCTGCCCCACCATAGTCAAGGCATATTAACCATTTGATAAAATGTTTGTGCATTAGCCCAATCATAGACAAAGAACATTAAGTGTTTGACTAGCCTCCCTTCATCTTCCAACCTAAACACATGGAGATCAACAATAGTTACAAACAAAAATAAGGCATGTGAACTATTTGGAAAAATGCTCTCATAGCTCTAACCAACAACATTAAGTGATTTTCAATTTCACAACCTTCTTCAAATGAGAGTGTGAAATACATGTGGATGTGCCATGAAGAACATGGGAGGTGATATGTGTGGCATGAATAGCATAGTGCCATGAAACCGAGATGGATTTGTAACAACCTCAAAGACATCTAACTTGTTTGATGGAATACATTGAAAGCCCTATTATCACTGCTTGAAAGAATGACTTAGAGATTCAAAAATTTTGTCTAGAATTCTCCCAAGAGTTTCTAATGATGGAAGAGTTGAATTAATGCTCATGCAAAGAAGATAGTGCCAAATCTCTTGGGTTCCATGTGTTGAGAAATGCCAACTATTTCTTCTAACAATGTTATCTATTTTGCATATTTGAAGACATAATCCCAATTAAATTGTAAAGTTCATGATCTTACATAGTGGGGACTCATCTCACTAAAGGAGAGGGATCCTCTTGTACATGCCATTTTGATAAGGCCAATACCTTATCCTTTATGCAATGTAATGGTTTTAATTCTCTATCTTTGTAATCAATGACTTGTGTCATTCTAGGGCTAATTTTGTAGAGGTTAATTAACCCCTCCCAAAACACATGATTGGGAAGTGGTTATTAACCATGAAAGGGTAATTCTTAACCTCTATCTCTATAAAAGGGATCATTTTGGCTTTGTAGAGGGACTTTTTGGGACTTTAGAATAAGGGAACATTATGCTAAAATTTTGATCAGAAGACAAATTTTGGAAAGTATGTACAAATTTTGTCTTTGAAATTGAAAATCTCTATTATGTTCTTGGTGCAAGAAAATAAAATGAGACATGTGTTTGATTTCTTGTTCTAAAATCTAGATTTTTGTAGCATAAAATTGTTGATTCTTTCTATAGTGAATGTTTTCAAGGTATTGTGTGAATGTTTATGAATCGTGAATCGACATGGTAATAATGATCATTTTCAAGTGTAGTTCTTGATTGTCTTTATTATAATTTTAGGTTGACTAAAGAAACTTGTGAAGTTGTGTGGTGCATTCATTATCAATGACTTTCTATTGATCTTTAAAATTTTAAATTCTTTATTTGAAAATCTTTAAAATTACATCATATGATGAAGCTACCCCTCTAAATGCAAAGGAAGGCTACATATCAAAGGCCTATCCAACTGTTGGAGAAATAAATTTTCCACACACTCCATTGGGCTAAATCATGTATTTTCTAAGTGACAAATCTATTTACCAACATAGATATATTGTTTGTCTTCGCTTAGTGTGAGTACTTGTGGGATTGGGGCCAAGAGAAAAATGCTAGGCAAGAATGTTTAAGGTGCTCTTGTGGCCATGAGGTTTGTTACCAAATGTAAGGTGGGGAATCTTGTAATTGGATGCAGGAGGAACATTATGAATAGAAGCCCTTTCTAAACACTCTAAGTTAGTAACTACCCTATTCTTTTTCTCAACTTCTTGGTGCAAGGATCGGTCCTAGTGGATTACCTAGATGACCCTAAGATTTTACACTCACCATCTATGTTGCCTTGGTTATGCTTATGAAATTTCCATGACAAAGACAATATCCGTTATGGGAAACCACTTGGTGTTAGGCAAAGGAGAATTTAGTGTTGGCCAAGTTGTTGAGTAAAAGAACATGAATTTTAGGTAGATATGTTTGGCAAGTGTTTTAAAATGTGCTGACCTATGTAAACATTCTGTCAAATCAAACATCTTGGTAGCTTTGATAGAAAGTCTATTTTTATATCATAAATGTGTATTTGAAAGGTTTCTTTTTCCCTTGTTCAATTGATTGAGACATGAAAAATAGCTCTACTATTTGCAAACTATACTACTCTCTGACATAAACTGAAGTCCTATATAGTCTACATAACATTCTGATCTAAAAACTATTCAATTGTCAAACCAAAACACAAATTTTTTGAGTCAAAACTATTCTTTTTCACAATTTATTAGCACACTATCGTACCACCTCTAAAGAAATATTGTATGCTACTTTTTGTGAAAAAAATTATTGTTTGGTTGCTTTGAATTATATTGCTTAGATATATTGAACTCTGTTGCCCTCCTTAAGAGAAATTCTCGCCCACAAGAAAAGTGTCACCCAGTTACTTTGAACTCCATTGCATAATATAATTTGTTGTCCTACAATCACCTGGCTCTTTGAAAAGTATTGCTTGGGTTATTTTGCCTTCAAAATAGAGTCTAAAATGTGTCTTAGCTGATCTAGGAGTCTTGTTGCTTCATCCTTCTTAAATTTGGTCAAAAATCTCTATGTTAGGTACTATCCTAAGTCGAAAACGTGGATCTAGTCTACTAGATGTAAGTCTCAAAACATCACTAAGGATCACTTGTCAAAAACTCAATTACCATTTTATGCTAACTATTTTCTATTGAGCTTCTTGCTCACTCTCTTGGCTCGATTAATTAGTGCTATAAATTCTTGAGCACTCTTGACAAGTCATCTTTTTTACTTTGAAAAGTGATTATTCTTGATTGTACGAGCTTTAAATCTGAACAAATTTTCTCATCCTACTAAATGAATACATATCCTTACATGTTGGTCACAAATAGTTTCCACATTGGTAAAGGTAGTCATCCCTCTTTCACCTTCACATAATTGGAAACTCCACCTAGGCACCCTCACGAAGAACCTTGTGTGGAAGATCCTAACTCTAATCAAATGCAAGAAGCCAACATCCAATATAATCCACTCTATAGCTTTGAAATCCCATTCGGTACACCTTTTGATACACCTACAGATGAAGACAACATCTTGACTAAAATGCATCTTGAAGAGATCAAACACCACTTAGAATAACAAGTGTGAGAAAATAAAATACTCAAAGAGTCCATATGAACTAGAGAAATAGCTTATTAACAAGCTAAGCTTGATACTCATGTAATGAGGAAAATAGGAAAAACTACTACATCAATCCATTTGAGAACATTCCCCTTAGTAGAAATAATGGCAACAACACACCTCCAGGACTCCTAGAGTCAATGTAGAAGCATACCCATCACCACCTAGACAACCAACATCACATCATGAAAGTGATTTTGAAATCACTAGTGAAGATGTGATTAGATTCCAACAAGATGAGGTCACCCAAAAATTGATACTCAAAGCCTTAGAATAGAATGGGGACTAATACTTTCAATATATGATAGCAAAGGGATGGAAACTCCATCAATTTTGATGTGCAAAGGATAATAAAAAAAAAGAGCCCACTGAGGCTAAAATCTTGAGAGAAGATATGCAAGAACTTATGAAATAGCTTGCATAACTACAAGCCTCCAAAGAATAACCTAAGGCTTCCTTTATTGAATCAATATGTGTTCTTCCCTTTGATAGTAGTTTTTACATGCTTCTATTTCCTAGGGATATGAAGGTTCCTAAGTATGAAAAATATGATGGAAATGTTGACCCTCACAATAATGTGAGGAAATTTTATGCTATTAGCATGGAATTTTTGTGTGAAGAAACCTATCTTAGGTGATTGTTTCCTAGGAGTCTAAGAGGGCAAGCCATGTAGTGGTTCACAAAATTAAGACCCGGCCCTCTCAAGACATTCAATGAACTTGCATAACATTTTATTTAAAAATACTCCTATAACATTCACCATCCTATCACTATGTTGGAATTGTGTAGCATCAAACAAAAACTAGGAGAGCCCTTTGCAACATAGCTTCAACGATGGAGATCCTTACAATCTAGATACCCTTAGCAATTTCATGAATCTAAAAAGATTGACATCTTTGTCAATATGCTTGTACCAAAAATTTACTTTTATTTGAGAAAACAATTGTTTACATCCTTCAATGCCATGGTTGCAAGGGTATATTATATTAAGGATGTTGCTATCAGGAAAGGTGACATTGTTGTGAACAAAGACAAGAATGACAATGTAAATGAAAAGAAAAAGAACAAGACTTGGAACAAAAAAAAATTAGTTGTTAATGACAGAGTAGTGGATGTTCCTAAGACCAAGAAGTTTGCATTCAAACTTTCTAATGCTATTTATGCTGCAAAACAATAAGAGGGTTCGAAGCCTCAAACATCTAACAAAAATAACAAATTTTCTAAGAAAAGATGTGTTTACACACCAATGGTCAAACCTTATGACGTGGTCTTGAAGACCTTAATTGTAAAAAAATTGGTCATGCTTTCAAAAAACTCCCACCCCTTTGACGCACCCATCAAGCTTGATTAGTAGAGAGAGGATCATTTCTGCAACTATTGTAGAAGAAAAGACCACAATACTGATCACTTTTTTAAGTTCAAAGATGTCATTCAAGATCTCATAAGCACTAGAAAAGTTCTCATAGATGGACTAGTAAAAAAATCTAATCACAAAGCTTTTAAACAACCATTTCTAGAGTATGAAAAAGGAAAATCCTCCAAGGTTAACAAGAAAAATCATGATGCTAAGATCAAATATGTGTATGTTGACATAGACAATGTTATAAACATGATTGAGCCCATTGAATATCTTTGACAAAAAACCCAATAATGATTTTGAGGATGAAAGGTCCAAGGTTGTCCTTAAGACATGAAATGCTCAACATCAACATAGGAACACTCAATGCAAAGTAGTATTTTGAGAGGCAGAATCTTCCTCCTCATAGAGTGAGATGCTTAATGTTGTTGCTAGGGGGAAATCAAAAGTTGTTCTTAAAGTTACTAATGATCCTAAGAAAAAGTCATCATCCAAATAGCTGCCTCAACAATATCTAGTTATGACCTTATTAGTCAGCTACAATGAACTCTAGCCTAAATATCCATCTTTGAGTTGTTAGAGTTATCTCCTTTGCACAAGGACATTCTCAAAAAATCCTTGCACTCTACCAACGTCCCCACAAATATTGATGCCAAGTGATTCCAAGCTATGGTGAACCACATTTCTTCACCTCATTATCTCACCATTTTTGAAGAAGATGATAGATCTCTTAGTTATCCCTATAATCTCACCCTCCATGTTGAAGTCCAAATCTTTAGTTCTTGCATTTTATGAGTCCTAATAGATAATGGTGTAGGGTTGAAAATTATCTTATTCAATGTTATCAAAAAACTAGGCATTTCTAAATTTTGCATTGACCCTAGGTGCAAAATCACCATCAAAGCCCATGATGAGGTCAAAAGACCTTCTAAAGGTCTCATTGTGCTCCTAATCCAAGTTGGATCATTTGAAAAAGATGTGATTTTCCAAGTCATAGACATACCACTCACATGAAATTTGTTGTTGGGAAGACCTTGGATTCATGATATGCAAGTAGTACCTTCTACATACCACTAGTGTGTAAAATTTCCTTTTAATAGTATTGAGATAGTTGTCCCTAAAGACAACTCAATGTCTATAAACATGCTATCTTCTACAGAAATATTGGTTCCTCACAATTGCTCTTCTCATGAGCTAAAACCATCTTTTATAGAGTGCGAATAAAAACTAAAAATTATGAGCCTAGGCATGGGTGAGTACACTCTAGATTCTATTGCTTCTTTACTAGTTTCTCCTAGATCTTATAGGAAATCTTATGCCAAAACAAAGCTTTTAGCTTCTACAATGATCATTTTTAGCACTTTTGTTCAATCCTTAGTTCCTTTAGAAGAAGAAAAAGAAGAACAAGCCATCAAGGATTAGATATGTAAGGAAGAGGTAGATATTGAGGAAATTACATTCACTACCCCTATCTCTCGTAAGTGCTATGGAAAAGGTTACAAATTTCTACAAAACATGGGATTTGAAGGCCATGGGTTCTTAAGTGGTCATAAGAATGCTCTTGTAGAACCCTTAATTGATAATGAAGGTTTCACACCTAGAGATACCACTGGCTTAGGCTTTGGCCTTGAAGATGAAATACCTAGATTTGATAGATGAGCTTCCATGTTTAATGAATTAGAGAATGATGATCCACCCTTTATTGCTACCACTCTACAAGATGAGGATTTCATGCCTCTCACTTCTCTCCTTTGGAGAGAAGAATCAATAATTACCCACAATGATGTTGTGGCTTCTACTTCTAGACAACATGAACACAATGAATCTAGCCATGAAGACTCAAGTAGAGGAAGGATTAGAGAGAATATTGCCTTCTTAATTGCTAGGAACTAGAGTACAAATTTTGGTGAGTATGAATGGGAAAGTCTCTCAGATGCATCTTGTGAATTAGGGGTTGATGTCATTCACACCTATGCCACCCAACCAAATGTAGTTGAAGAGTCTACTTTAGGGTTAGATGAGTTTGGTTTGAAAATTTCTTTAATTGACCATGTTGGTTCCTCTAGGTCTATTCTTGATTTGGATTCCTTTGCAAATTTTACTATAGGCTTGAATTCACATGTCACCAGAGATGACTCCTATATCAATAACCTTGAAGCCTCCACATCTCTTTCCTTAATTCATTGTGATCTCATAGATTGGTCAACTCAACATCAAAGACCTAAAATACCATCTTTCTAGAATGACTATGAGATCACTTGCTATTGTAATGTCATCAAACCTATGACCTCTTCACCAGTGAACCCACGGTTAACATGATAGAAGTAGATATCAAATACCTCAGTCATAAAATTAAAAGAAAAAACAAGCATTTAGATGATGAAAACCACTTTGTTGCAATATTTGAACCCAAAAGGAATAAAAATTAAGATGTATCCAATAGTGAAAACCTCCTTGAGGCACCTACAGATGAGGTACTTGGTAGTCTGCCAAGCTATTTCTAGGATAGATCTTTGGTTCTCATTGAACCCATGCAACCTATCAACTTGGGTATAGAGGAATCTCCTAAAATTATTCATGTAGCCAAGTCCCTATCAATTGAAGAAAATGAGGGTTTTGCCAAGTTCTTTCAAGAAAAGAAAATCAATTTTGCATGGACTTATTCAAATATACCTAATCTTGAAAAATATCTAATTATGCACCATCAATTCATTTCTCATGATGTCAAACCTATTAAAAAGAAACTGAGAAAGATGCACCCACATGTGGTCCTCTTAGTCAAATATGAATTGGAAAAACTCCTATGTGCAAATTTCATTAGAGCTATTGATTATGCAGAGTGAATTTCCAATATTGTGCACATGTCTAAGCACAAAAAATCTATTCAAGTCTGTAATGATTTTAGAGATTTAAACAAGGAATGCCCTAAGGATGACCTTCCACTACCCAATATAGACATGATAGTGGATATGGCAGTGGGTTATGAAATGTACTCCTTAATGGATGGCTTCTTCGGGTATAACCAAATCAAAATTTCCCTTGCTGATCAAGAGAAAATGGTCTTCACATGTGCATGGGGTACCTTCTACTGGAATATCATGCCCTTTGGGCTCAAGAATAATGGCACTATCTATCAATGAGAAATGACCACTATCTTCCATGATAGGATGCACAATATGAATGTCATCACACAATTTCGGTGTAGGCTAAATCCAAAAAAGTGTGCCTTTGGTGTCACATCAAGAAAATTGCTAGGCTACATCATATTAGCAAAAGGCATTGAGGTTGACCCTAAAAAGTGCAAGCCATCAGGGAAATGACTCCTCCTAGGAATATTAGTCAACTTAGAAGTCTTCAAGGATGTTTGCAATAGGGATAACTTTAAGAAACCCCCTCCCCCAAAAATATATAAATTTTTTGAAAATCTAGCATTACTTTCAGTGGAAAAATTAATTTTTGTTGGCAAATTTTATTTTTGATGTCACAAAAAGTTTAATGTTAGATGTGATTTTTCTTTGACCATTACAAAATTTCATAAAATTGAGGCAATTTTGTCCCTTTTGATACAAAGAGTATATATTGTATATGGAAAAATTTCCCATTCATTGGAAATATATATATTGCATTAGGCAATTTTTCCCATTTGTTGGAAAAAAAAATTGATTAGGAGATTTCTCTCATTTATTGGAAAAATATATATATTTGATTAGATGATTCTTCCCATCTATTAAAAGAACATATATAAGGCATTGGCCAATGTGCTAGAAAATGATGTGATTACTCAATGAATCAATAAATAGAAATTAATTATATATTTTTCAAATCAGTGGTCAAACTATTAAGAAAGTGAGGTTTCTATAAGATGACACATATGTGGAATGTCCTATTGCATTTATAGCATAGTGGAATTTGGTTGAAATGTTTTTCTTTAAATTCCAAACATCCTACTTAGTGGTTGCCATTATTAGAAAAGTAGTTGGTTGCCAAAAATGGGACTTCCTATGGAAGAGGGATCATCAAATGAAAGTCCAAACCCTATTGTCAACCCAGATTTGCCTATTGAGGAAGATGAGGAAGAAAGTGATCTTACTACTGGGTTTATTGCAGCTTTGCAAGTTCTCTCTGCTAATCTTGGAGATGTGATCAAAGAGCTAAAAAAGGAGCAGGAAATGGTAGACCTTCAAGTGATGTTTGTTGAAATGGGTCTCGACCCTACTAATTTTGAAGAACAGATTGTAAATGTGGTGGAACAAAAAAATTGGAACTTCAATGCTTTTGGGATGTTTTGAAGGATAAAAGAAGCGTTACATAAAGAATCATTAGTTTAGTTAGGGTTTATTTTGTAAAACATATTGGCTACAATATATGAATTTTAAATGTAACGGTTTAAAGCTTTGTCGCTTCCCTTTTTTAGGGAAACTACAATTATTGTTCATATACTATATATACATGAAAATGAAAAGTAAAATAGATGCAAAGAGTATAATGCAAAGTAAAACCCTTTTTTGTTGACATTTGATATTTTAGTGGACATAGTGTTTTCTTTTGGGCTCTAAGCCTCTAGTTATTTTACAATAATTAGATGATGTATTCAATTATTATTTTCTAAATTTGTATGAATCATAATTTTACTTTCTAGTAAGTACATACTACACATGTTGCATGCGATCAAGAATTGATGTATGCACTAATAGCCTTTTGGGAAATATTTCTAAAAACATTTCATATCTCCAATATATGTGTGTAACAAGTAACATTGATTTACAAACTATAATCCAACGATAATATATCAATGGTTGAATGTTTATTTTAGGCCAAACGTCTCTAATGAAGCCTCAACCTTGTTCAAGTCTCTAGAATGGTGACACATTTCCTTCTAGACCGTACCACTTGCAATGGATAGTAAGTACATATCTTGTAACTATTAGTGGCATTCCCTCTTCCATTAGCTTCACACACATTACAATTTTTTTAGCACGAACTTGTATTTATGTTGAAGATTTGTGAAGATTTAATAATTTAAAACAATTGAACTAGAAGCTAGATGAAAAAATATGTAGTGACCATTTCTCAGCCACTCAACTTATTTATAAGCAATTGGGCTACTTCTTTTGTCATTGCTCATCTCATTTTTTGTAGTCAATAGTCTGGTAATAGGTATACTTTTAGTGCTCATTCAATTCTAGTCTAGTTTATTTGGTTGTAGAGTGGTAGGCCTTGCTCTTTAGTCAAGATGGACACTCCAATTCACTTGACATGAAAATTGGAAGATGAACAAAGGGCCTTTTATAGGTGACGTCCCTGATGAAAACCTCTTGTTAGTTTGCTATGAGGTTTTTCCTATTGTGAATTTCATTATTCCTGTTGTGAAAGTTTAGACAAGTTTAGACAAGTTTAGTCAACTGTGAGGTTTAGACAAGTTTTTGGAGAATGAGAATAGGTATCATGTCAACACTGACATTATGTCCCATTTCCTAATGTCTCTGCTTGACCTCAAAGAACCAAGGGTTAACATTTTTCTACTCCTAAGGAAGACTTTCAAAGAAGAATACTTGGGCGATGACATTGATATTGTTTCTCATGTAGAATTAGGGGTAGGGATCCCTTGGGTGGGTGAAATCTACAAACTTTTGGAACCTAACTAGAATGTGGCCCTGCAACCATTTCTTTTGGCTTGACTACTAGGCAGTTGAAGCACCATAAGAAATGGGCACAAATATTACAAGCTAGATTTGTTGTTGCACCGAAAGGTTATCCTAGTAATGTTTAATATAACTGATGGACTTATGAAACACAAGAGGTGATTAAGCCATATCACAAATCCTGAAGGGGAATATTGGCTACTAGTCCAATAATCTACCCCTCAATGTTACTTGAGGAGATTCAAACCTATGACCAAAATCTAATACCACTTGTTACAAGATAGAGTTGTTGTTGCACCAAAATATCAACTTGTTAATGTGTAATACAACCACTAGACTTATAGAACATATGAGGTGGTTAAGCCATGTCACAAATCCTAAAGGAGAACGTTGGTAGTTTGTCTAATAATGAATTATCTTGGATGTTCTTCGAAAATGGTATGACCTAGATGAATTGGCAGAGGACAACCTATGGCTAGAAGAATTCACAACCTTAGTCTAGTCTCCTACTTTCTACAATGACTAGTACAGTAGTACTAGGGTTTTCCTTTGAAGTCTAGTTTCACTTTCTATTTTGTTTAATCAAATTACAATCACTGTACATGTGTCTACCTCAGATTGTATTTATTAAGGAATATTAATGAAAACTTTGGAGTTCCATATAAAATTATATTTTATTGTTATGCTTGCTTATGCAATATTTTGGAATTTTGGAAATTTTCTATTAAATTGTTAAGAAATGAAAATCACATTTAACATTGAAATAAAATTAACATATTGAGGTTTCACATTTCATAATCAATTTAATTAATAAATAGTTATTAGTGTTTGGTTTCAACACTAGCACTATAGAATAATAGAATATGTGGAACATAATTGATAGTTTTTGATTAGATAAACAAGTTTTACAGGGACCCTGCACCCCAATAGTTAAAACATATACAAGGCTGATAATAAGCATTAAAAGCCCAGCCAAAAAAGAACAAGTCTAAAGGTTGATAATAAGCACTAGGCCCAGCTAGACTTCAAAGGCCAAAGGAAAGGCCAAACAGTAAAGCAAAAATAGTCGAAACAGGGAAAAGCCAGGACAAAAAGCTAGACAAAAAGGAACAGCAAGAGACAAGGAAAAGAATTAATCCCCATTCTTTCTTTCCAGCTACTGCATGACCTAGGTAGCTTCATAGGCCATCTAGTTCTCCTCAACCTCTTGCTGATGAGTCCTGAGTGCATCCTAGTCTAGAGAAGAGTGAGTGATACTTGTGGTAGTTTCATCATCAGATCTGGCTTTACCCCTATCTTTTCCATCCTCATCCCCCTGCATACCTCTTTCTTTAAGCCAATTAATTAATGATAGAATGTTGTCATTAATTGAGTTGAGCAAAGAGATCATTTGGCTTGATAGATTGTGATTGTAATTTTCCAGGTTGTGGATCCACCTTTCGGCTAGGCTGATTCTATCACCTTGATCTGTCCCTTTCTCAAGACCTGTTAGATTCTTAGCTCCTTCTATTTGACCCACCTTCTCCTTGACCTCCTCCAACTCATGAAAAAACCACAAACACAATTGATTATTTTAGATTACGGTAAAAGTAGGTTTTGAAGGGACCCCGAAACCTTTTAACAAAAAAATAGAAAGATAAAGCAATACATCCCAACCAGGAAAAAACTTGCAACAAACTAAAGAATAGTATCAAAATTAGGTTTTACAGGGACCTGAAACCACTAGAAAAGTCCAAAAACAAATAAACATAATTGATTGTTACTCTTACAATCATATATATTTTTTGATCGGTAAGAGGCCGAAGCCAAGATTAATTATTGTGTATTGTGATTAATTATTATTATTTTTTATTAATCTTGAGTAGAGTCAAACCCAAGACCTCTTCGATAAGAGGCTCACAATTTACCGTTGTGTTGTAGGCTCTTGCCTACTTTTACAATCAGATTTAACTCTCCGTTAGATGGGTTTATTTTATAGTCAAATTTAAAGTGTCATTGGAAAACTAATTCATTTTTAAAATTAGAAATATTCTAATATATTTAAGAGATATCATCTTTGTTAGTAATATTATAAAGGTGATGTTGCAATGAAAGATGGATGAACAAAGATCAACAACTTTAGATTTTTTTGGGCCAAATTTGACAACAATTAACTAGCTTTTCCAAATGCCTCAGAAAGAAGACATGTGGCAAACATGATCAAGTGTGAAATCGCTATGCTCATAGTACCACCATTTGATCAAGTTAGATCAATGACCAGAGATGATTTTTGGGCAAATGTGGGGAATGCTCAAGCATTTTTATAAATGCAATAGGAAAAAAGACATGTGTCATCTCTAATCTCTAATAAATAATAAATATGCTATATAAGAACTCTCAACTACTCATATTGTAATGAATTTTTAATTATAATTAAAACTTTAAGTTATCTATGTGAATTAGAATAATTCAACTATACTGTATTAGGTCCTTAATAATTTTTAATCATCATCAAATTCATAAAATAGGATAAATATTTTGTTAATGTAAAAGGGGATGCCAGTTGTCACCACTATTGTTGGATGAGCAAGGATCAACGACTCGAGATATGTTTTGGGCCAATTTGGACATCACTCGTGACTCAACTTGTTTTCCCAAATTACTATGGAGAGAAGATATGTGGCATAAACATAATTCTAGTGAATATTGACTAATCCTTTTGACATGGATAGTGGATATCATAGTGAGATGCGAGATAGGGCATCAAGTTGACCACTATTTGATCAACTTAGATTAACATCTCCAAATGAATTCTGGGCCAATTTTAGAAAAAGTTGACTTGTATTCACATATTCCCTTGAAAGAGGACATGTGGCATACTTGATGTAACATCTATTATATCATCGACATCTTTTACAATATTACACATTGTTGGATCAACTAAGATCAAATGGTCTCAATCATATTTTAGACCGATTTCCACTAGAGTAGTCTTGCTTTTTCAAATGTTGTGGAAAGATACATGTTATACATGAATCATGTGAGAAAGAAGACACATGGCATTGATGTAGACCATAGTGTGGTAATGGGACATATAAAGATTAATGGCTAACACCATTAGAGCATCAAAGGTCGATGAATTGAGATTTCTTTCGGGTTGATTTTGGCTACCTTCAATTTTTTTTCAAAATTTCCCTGGAAAAGAAGTCTTTAGAAAGAAGTGAAGTCATACTATAACATCATACAATTATGGTTTCATGAGTAATTGTATACTAGCTATCCAATGTATAATATACATTAGAATTAATATCAAACACATGCTCGAGTCTCAATTTTGCAACATATAAAATTTTCTTTTGTGCAAACTGTAAGGTTTAGTTTTCATTATTCAATCCTAGATCTCTGTAGTGTACACAAATTACTAATACAAGATTTAGTAAAAGTATTATAGCATCAGAAAGCAATTACAAATAACAATTTTGCAAGTTGTAACACAAACCTAGTCTTCCTAGACTACTCATAGCATCACATAAAATAGTTATCAATTAAAGTTTCAACTTTCTAAGCAAGATCTTGAACACATTTTTATATGATAATTTAGTATCTGGAATTGGCTAAAGAATTTAGGGCTTAATTTTCAATTTATCATGCATCGTAAGCCTAAATTATTTACTTTTTAGAGGCTAGGTAACTTGAAAAGTTAAAAATTAGAAATATAATTTAGGGTTTAAATGTTATTCATGTTTGTAAATAGCAATTTATTTTTGTGTATAGTTTTGTAAAAATTTCAACATAAGGTATTTTTTAGTGGTGAATATCCATAATTTTGCAAATTTTAGAATTTTTTTGCTAGTAATTTGGCTAATAATTTAAGATTTAATGCAACCTAAATTGCCACATTTTTATTAAATTTAGCTCTAAAATATTTAAAATTACTCAATAATTTATTTTATTAAAAATTTAAACTCAAAGATTTGCCACAATATTTGATACATTATTAGATTTGATTACCTAAATGTTATATATTATCCAAGAAATTAAGATTAACTCACCAATAATTATCACAATTATTAGTTACTTTAGGGATATATTACCAATATTTACTTTTCACTTTTGATTTAAAATATAATGTAATTATCTTCTTTATTTCCATGAGATAAAACATGTTTAATTTTGATTTGTAACATTCCATGGTGATTAGTGAACTTCCTATTGTTATTGAGTTTTGCCAATATTTTCTACTCAAAAATTATGATTATAAAATAATCGCCAATGTAAATAATATTTAAAATAAAAAATTGAGAGATTAAAATAATTTGATTTTTCAAAATAATGAAAGATTCGCCAATAATTTATATCTTTTTCTGGAGGGGGGTTTCTTAAAGTTTACCCTGCTTCAATGATGATGAAAACATACAAAAGGAGTGACACTGATAGTGGAATTACAACCCAAAAGAAAATATAGGGGATCGATAAACTATATTTTGACATGCACAAACTTGTTAAAACACCAGGTTTTACTAATGAATTCTATGCTATTTTAGATCATGTTATCTATGGAAGGAGTATTAAGGCAATGATATATGCAATTGAAGATAAGTGGAATGATGTACAAAAGGAGTCAAAATATATCAAATTGAACAACATGATAGGGTGCGTTGTAAACAAAGTTGCAACGTTGATTGGTGGAATTCCCTGCTTGGGGTTCCCTCAAGTGTTCCCTTGTCCAAAATTTGTAATACTTTGTGCTCAAAAATATGATGAAAGTAGAAAGGAAATTGTGAATCAAAATATACAAGAGGTAATTTTTTCTATCATGTAGAGTGAATTTGGTGAACTATTGGACCTAGGGTTTGAAGAACAAAACCCAACCCACATTGACCTAGAAAAACTGACAGAAACATATGGCAATGTACCCATAAGATATAATTATATTGGGCACATTGTACACCATATGAAAAAACAACTATTAATGATTAAAAGAGGGTCAGACACACTATTATAGAAGACATTTAGATACACGACCTACTTGTGATATCTTCTATTATGAAAGCATCATCAAATTTTTGAAACAAACAAGCTTTAGCTTAATTTTGATAAACCAATATTTGAATGGACATCCATGATTAGGATGGGTGATCCCCAAGGGAACTACAACCACTTTGTAGACTTCTTTTTGGCACCACTTTATCATAAAATTATAGGCACTTTAATGCCTAGATTGTCTGTATCTTGTAAATGATTAATTCAATTGGGAAGTCACATTCCATTGGCTGAATGGTACTTTATGGAAGAGTACACTACATTAAGGTTTTGTAGTTTAGTTGTAGAACCCTACAAACTTCCAATACATGTGACAGAGAAGGTATTTGCATTGGAATATGTACAGAAGATGAAAAGCACAGATGTACTATTTCATGGCTAGCAAAAGAAAACCATTTTCCTTCCTTGCTTGTCAGATGAAAAGGGTTCACATTTGAGAGAAGAGAACTCAATGTGGTACAAGAATTTCTTGTAGTTTCTAAATTTGATGTTGCCAAGAACTGATAGTACAATCTACTAAACATAATTGGTACAAAGCTTGTACAGAATGGGAACTTCACAAAAAAATGTCAACATGAGAGTGTGTCATTGATTGAAAGATTTAAAAATATGGACTCATGGTAAGAGGTCAAAATCAAGATGGAGAAATGCTCTAGTGAAAAAAATATTTCAATATAACAATTGTTAGCACAAATTGAAGAATTTTATAGACAGAAAAAAAATGTGCAACCTGTAACATCCTACAATTTCTACCAAAAAGAAGATCACCCAAGTAAAAAAAAATCTTCTAGATGCCATAAATAAAGATTGTGTAGCTGCACACTGGTGTCAATAAAAAATTAATGCATTTTGGGAGATGAGGAAGAATCTTGGTGAACCTAAGACCTTTGCAGATTTTATAGACTTAGATGAGGATGATACATTTAGAAAATTATGTGATGATGAGCAGATAGATGCAACAATAGCACAACATGATGCAGATGATGTAGGCAATGAGTATGAGGTTTGTAAGGATAATTCATCCACAGTCACATGTGCTACCACTAGTTCCACCAAATCCATTTCTCCAACTACTAGCAGTAGTAGTACATTTCATTCAACTAGAAAATATGTTGTACTTAATCAACAAACAAGGGAAAAGTATGGCATAGGGGCAAGCATGGCAGAAAATATGGGTTATCTAGGTGATGGTGGGTTGGGCATATCAGGTCAAGGAAATTGGTATCCACTCCTAGTACTAGAGCTACCAAAACTAGTCATAAATCAATCATTAGAGATGAATTAGATGACCCATTAGGTTCCTCAAAAAAAGGTGAACCCAAACCATTATTCATCCAAGGTGGATTTATAACCTCCCAAGTTATTTCTTCTTCAAAAGGTAAAATGTGACTAAAATTTGATTAGATCCCTATAGTTGAAGGTCACTATGCAAAGAAGCAAAAGGTTTTAGATACTCATATTGATACAATGCCTATCACAACTCCCTCAACACAAAACCTTCAGAATAATCCAAAAACTCCACTTGTTAGTGGCAATGAGGTAGGATTAGGAAGGGGTGGTGTCATTGGTAATCCTCAAAATGGAATTATTACAACCTCAAACATTGATGGAGACAAGTACAATGTTGCAAGTTCTCTTTCTCCTTTCAAGCATCATATTGTATCAACAAACCCAAATTTTGAATTCAATAATTTTGTAACGAATTTTCAAGGAACCAAAAAGATGAATAGAAAAAATAATAAGGCATTCAATAAGGATGTACTTGAGGCGGCTCATTCTCAAGAACCTACATCGAGTAGAATATTTCCAACATATAACACCAATAATGAAATGATGGAGTTTATTATCATTTCTCCCCCACAACTAGATAATAATCCACTAGAGAGTGAGATAAATCCATCATATTTTCATGTTAGCACACTATCTATGAACTTATCCAAAGTAAAAAAAAGTGGACAAAGTCAGTGTGGCAAAAAAGACCAACTTTGTGGTCTACAGTTCACTTTTTAAGCTGGAGAGAGAGAAAAAAAGGGTTGGAGAAGGAAATTGAAAAGTTAAAAGAAGACCTAGAAAATGCAAAGGTAAAGGAGAAAATAGTAGATAATAGGTGCAAAGAAATAGAGAAAAGGATTGCAAGTGCTTCCTCTCAAGGACCAAGTGCATAGCCTTATCTAGAAAATATGGAGGCATAAATGAAAATTCTAAAGGAACAATTGGAAGAAAGAAATAAAAATCTATTTGATGTAAATCTAGAGAGAGAAGGATAACTCAAGATGTTGAAGGAACAATTAGAATAGAGCAATAAGAAAATTAGTGATACTTTGAACCATGTTAATATGGAATCTAATGTAAAATTCAAAGGACTCAAGGACAAATTGCAAGAATAAAATTAAAAAATTGAGGATGAAAGAGTATCTATAGTAGACATTTTCAAAAATTTGGAATCTAGTGGACATACAATTATTAACATAAATAAGGAATTAGACAATGAGAGGGAAAAAGAAAAATAGTAGGAAGAGGAAGCAGAGGAAATAAAGATAATAGAGTGAAAACCAGTTGTCACAAATGGTGCAAAAGGTACATAAGGCTAATAGGAAAATCAAAACCTTGGAGAACAACTTGTTTGACTCAAGTAAAAAATAAAAAATTTAGTCAAGCTAATTAAATAAAAAATGTAGTAGGAAATTATGGAAAATACCAATAGTTTATGTGATTGGTTTGAATTACATCAAAGTTTTTGAGTTGTTTGTGGGAGTATCAAAGAGTAGATTGAGAAGAACAATGACCTTTTTAAACTCAAGAAGACTACAAGACATATTATACACATAATCAACACACACAGTGACAGGTATTTTTCTAGCCAAGGAATTCATGACCACATTAATGCATCAGTAAAATCATAAGCTATCATTAAAAAATGCTGGAGTATAAGGGAAGGAGATGAATATTTGAAGTCAACTGGGAGAAAACTCATCAAGATGGATGATAGAGAAAAATTAATGATAAGTCTTGGTTTGCCTACTTCTTGCTCTAGTAATTCATCAATGACATTCATTGGAAGGGAAGCTTACCAAAAAGAGTTGGAGGCCAAAATAATGTCTGAAGTAGTCAAGTTTCCTCAGGATTCAACTCTTGAAGGCATTTTTAGTTGCATCAAACCATTGGAAAATTTGAATGCACTATTGGATGTAGCATTGCTTTCAAGTAAATATTTGAAATATGGAAGCCTGAAAAAGTTAAAGGTCATCTACTATAACATAACAAATGTTAAAACACCAAACAAAGAAGACTTCAACATCCTAAAAATGCTAACCGAATCTTTAGTCATATCATAAGACATCCATCAAGCATAAGAGTATGTGACACTTGGAAAGTGATTTTAATCATGTTTGTAGTGTTTACTTTATTTCTATTTGTAATTATTTGATATGATTTTGAAGTTTGAACTTTATTTCTTGAACAGGATAAACATAGTAGAATCAAAATGCTATTTTTCTTACTAGGCCTATCAAATGCAAAGGCAAAAAATGTTTCTGATACTGAATTCAATGCTAGTCTAAGAGTCTTCCCATGAGGCAAAATGACCTAAAACTATTGTTGCTCCATTATTTCTAGATTTGTATAGAAGGAAATTTAGGGTCATTTGATAAATGTTATAGTTGTAAATTTAGTACTTTTAAATCATGATTATGAAATTGGACATTCAAATTTAACTTTTACAAATTAAATTCATTGAATTTTATCATTTGAATTGCTATATTTCCACAAATATCATCAATGATTGTACCATAGCAACATATCATATGAGCCTAACAATGAAAATAAAAAACAATAGTAATGGTAAAGTTTGAATGAATCTTGATTCATAAATCATGGCATCATCTAACATAAAATTTACTTATTTGTTTGACATTAGACATTTAAAAAATGATATAACTTACTATGCATTATAGATGAATCATGATTAGATTTAGATAATATTGCCTATAATCTAGAATTTAGACTATAGTAATTACTAATAAGTAATTAATTTAGAATTGGCACATCATACTGTAACTGTTAAACTTTCCACACCATCTCATCATCTAAGTCTTCCAATTCCTTGGCATCAAGTTCAAATAGTCCATCATGCTCCATGTTTTCTCTAGTAGGCACACCTTCATCATCTTGATAGTAATCCTCATCTTCAACATCAATGCTACCACTACTAGCACCACTACCTGAGTTACTGGTCTCATTTTTTAAAACATTGCCCAAACCTCTTCTTTGGCATTTCTTTGTCCATAATTTTAGTGCCCTTTTTTAAGAAAAAGTATTGATTTCATATATGAATGTATACAATCTCAGACAATTTTCCAAATTTCTGTCTAGTTTATTTCTTACCTTTGATTTTAGGAACCCCAAAGAACTAAAAACTCTTTGATCCTCCAAAAACCCCAATATCATGGTCAAACATAATTTAGCAAGCTTGAATTTTTTTGATATTGAATCTTTCAACACTTCACTCTGAGCTAGATTTATCTAAAGTTTGGTTAGCAATCCTTCTTCTTTGGGGTTCCTTGTAAGATCATATTGTTCCATCATTGTACTGGAAAAATGATAGGATTGATCTCTCAAATGAGATTCATCTAAAACTCCATTTACAGTCACCCCATTGATTTCTTTGCTTTTGCAAAATTGATCTATCAAAACCAATATTATCTAAAAAATCTTTAGGACTTCTTAAACTCTAGTAATGGGGAAACACAACATACATTGATTCAAGAAATTCATGTTGAGGCAATCTTTCTCTAATTTTTGAGGAAATATTATAAGAAATATCCTTCACATAATTCATTATAGACTCAACAATCTATTCAAACACTTCCTTTTTAATAGTTAATTTTTTCTATGTGGGTTTCTTTTCTTTTCTTCTAGACATGGACCTTCCATAGTAGTGCATTGGTATCTCAACATTCCATATATTGCCACATAATTCCCCCTTTGCATCAATCTTTAAAAAGTTATTAGGACTATCCAACTCTATGATTCTCATCCACCCTAAAAGTTTTTCATCCATAGCAAATGAATCTGAATTTCTATAGAGATTATCAAGGGTTGCACATGTCATTTTATGCTTACAAAGTGTATTATATTTTTCAATATACATATATCTTTGTTGGATCTTCTTCATTATATTTCTCATTTCTTCTAGCATGGGGAGAATGGCTACTAAAGTTAAGAGTGTCTCTACATTACTTAACCTTTCAAGAAGATCACCATATTTATGTTGACCACCTTGATTGTCGTGAGTTGATTCCATTGTACCAAACAAAAAAGGATATTTAGAAAAAACTTGATGAGCTAGTCTATTTAAAGTGATCCATCAGTATTATTATCCTTAAGCAAATTTCTCCCCTCCTTAGCAAACTGTTGAAATTCCCCAAATTGAAAAAAAGTGGCTATAGATCTCTTTGATTAAAACTTCAACATTATATATTTGTGGAGAGTTACTGACAATTCCAAAAGATATATTCATTGTGTGGGCCATGCAATGAATGCCAACAACATAAGGTTCACCAAATTCTTTTAACTTTGTGATAAGACCATTCTTGTGGCCTTGCATTGTTGAATCTCGATCTGCTCCAACACACATCAAATTTTGGGCAATCATTATTTCATCTATACCTCCATATACAATTAGGGAACTCTTTACTACTTAAAATATGTTTTTTTTTTGTTGAAATATACTTCATTTTAATAACCATTAGTAGATTGGGTTGGCAGACAAAATTGTGTATAGTATAGATATGCATGCATATCCAGGAAGTATTGTCTATTTTCATCACCTCATCTAAAGATAATGCATAAAATTTGAATCTTTAATTTTTTCTTCGATATTTTTCTTTTCAACCTTAGCAAGACCACTTGTTTATTCCCATCCACTATTTATTGACCAATGACTTTTCTCATAATAACAAAATTTTGCAAAGTGTAATAAACTACTCAATGATGGGTAGTCTATCATGACACACCCTTTTCTTAAAATATAGAAGACAACACTTAACTGAAGAAATTTTCCCATTTTTTTTCCAATAAGAGATTCTATGGAGCCCTTTACTTCAGTAGGTTTTGTCTATATTTTCTCCTAAAATTATAATATTTTTGCATTCTTAACATGTTGACATTCCTCCTTAGTTTTCCATCTTGTAACTGATTTTTCCATTCCATCTATGATTTTCTTCTTATAAACTTTAAACCCATATGCTTTTCTTTGCTAGAACCTATTTTCCTTTTTATCTATCCTTATGCATATTGTACATTTGAATTCTACTGGAGGCTCACCTTATTTTGGATTGTGTACAGGTTCAATAAATGAATACTTTAAGACCCATTCTATTTGAAAATTCCTAATAGATATATCCCAATGTTGATTTTTTAGATTTCATACCAAATTTTGCACTATATTTCTTTTTTCCCTTCCCTAGTCATGCACAATCACCATATTTAGAATTATCATCCAAGTCTATTATGTTATTATGGCTACTCTAGGTATTGACCTACAGATCTTGGCTACTTTGGGTATTTACCTAAATATCTTCTTCAAGTTCATCATGATAAGATATATTAGGTTCTCCAACTTCTTCAATTTATACTAGTGGAACTAGTCATGGTAGTAGTTGAGAATCTTGGAAATGCACTTGTGATGATGTAGCTTCCTAATTTTGGCCACCAAATTATGATGCCAAAGTGCGAGTGCACTTGGCTAGCCTTTCTTGACTTCCACCACATAAAGGACTCTTACCCTTGTTCATGTTTGACATTCTTGAAGAAATATAGGCTACCATAAAATTCAAGTTATTTGAAAAGTGACAATTGAATATATTATAATACATATATTTATCTAAATAGAATTCATTGGTTGTATGACCTACACTTTAAAATATAGATGTCTTAGGTCTCCTTGGTTACTAGATGAGTCAGTGGTACTGGCCATTGGTCCTAGTTGATAATTGACCACTAACAATCTAGATTGTATCTACTACATATAAGAATGAATTAAAATTATAGAGAATAGATAGATAGGGGTTTGAGTTACTTACCTTTGGCTAAAATGTAGTTGTCACACTCGCGAATCACCTAACAATGATCTCGATAGTATGAGAAATTGAGACAACCCACTGATCTATGAATGTATTTATACCACTCTTTTTTGGAAAAATCCATGGGAATATTATAGCCCATACCAAATATTTGGTGAATCCCACATAAGAAAAATATGTATTCTATAATTTCCAAGGTGAATATGGTTCGTCCATTATATGGCCATGCATAATATATATGGTGAAATTTAATTTGTGTGGAGATGTGTCCATATATTTGGGGGGCGAATGTCATCCCTCTCCTAAATTTTTTTTAAAACCAAGGGCGAATTGAGGTCATCTGAAAAGATCTACTTGGGAAATCATAGGTGAATATGTTTAATTTATCATGTGTCAACAATATTTCTGATTGGTTATTTCATTTTGAAACATGATCTGATGGCATAAATCCTCTAGTGATTGGCCTGGGGTTTGAATTATATTTGCTAAACTTGGGGTAATGTGCCAACCTACACATGCATTAACAAATTGCCAAATCGATGTTGGTTTTGAGCAACAATCACCATTTTCCAAATATTCACTACTACAGTGAACCCTGGTCTATAATTAATTACAAGGTTCATTTCTCAATTGGTTGACAAGGCTTAATCTTTCAGCAAAAACTTGCATAAAGGCTCTACTTGTATCTAGAATGAAGATTGTCAACAAAGGCTAGATGAAATCAAAGGATATCTAACTAAACCTTTAGTATTGATGTCACACATACTGAGAAAACCTTTGATATTATATATCTCAACTATGGATTCCTCCCTAGGAGCATTATTGGCACAAAGTGATGAGACCAGAAAAGAATGTGCTATATACTACATCAATCGCACTTTGATGGCCTCTGAGATGAACTATAGAAACATTAAGAAAGCTTTCCTTGTAGTGGTATTCACCTCTCAAAAACTCAGACACTATATGTTGGCACACACAATCCACCTCATTGCTAAAATTGATCCCCTAAAATACTTGTTAAGTAAAGTTGTGGTTATTGTCCATTGGCTAAATGGATGATGATTCCTTTTGAATTTTACATTCAATATGTCAAACACAAAGCTATTAAGGGATAGGTGATAGAAAATCAATTGGATGAATTTCCATTAGAAGATACAATGCCTATGCTAATTGAGTTTTCATATGCTTCAATAATGTACATTACTGAAAGAACTTGAAAAATGTTCTTTGATGGTTCTCATACCCAGAATGGAGCTAGGGAAAGCATCCTATTTATCACACCTCATGGTTACACAATTCCAAAGTCTTACAAACTCCTATTTCCTTTCGCTAACAATATTGCAGAGTATGAGGCTTTAACAAATGGGATTAAATTTCCTCTAGAATGGAGAATCATAGAGTTACACATCTATGGAGATTCCTAACTTTTCATAAATCAAGTCAACAATGAATATCAAACCAAAGATAAAAATTTGGTACCTTACAAGAATATTATTGATGCTCTAAGGAACTATTTCATATTCATGATGTTACAAGGTTGTAGATGTAGTGCCTACCCCTAGTTCACATTTTTTTTTAATTGCCAAACTCTTTTAGGCCAGTTTTATACTTAATGTTTAGTAGCATTACTTTTAGATTATCAGATGTTGTTTTACACTCAATTTATTATATGATGAGATTACTTGGTACTCTATATTTCATGCATGTATGATGATTATTCAACATTTTCAATTATCGATGATGATTAGTTAGATGGTTTATTATCACATGTGCTTTCTTATGGATACTTACCCCATACTGCATGTGTATGGTGTGCGTGTTTGTTTTCTTTATGTATGGTGTTTCTAATGTGGTTAAGGAAGGAAGTCATAGTCACCTGCTAGTTAGGATCTACACGATGCACCACTTCCTGCCATTGTCTATTTAGCTTAGAATATTGTGTCTGTACATGCGTGAATTTTATGCAGGTTGCAGGTATCGGGTATCGACTTCCCTGAATTGCCAGGATGAGCGTACCCTATCGCATTATCTCAATGGTAAGAGAGGGGAGATAAACTCTTAAGTCCAAATCCTAAACCCTTTAGCCAATTGTCCTAATTGATAATTAGGGCAAGTATCTGAGTTAAGTACCCTCCGAATGCATCAAATGATGTTATTTCGTGATTATAACCCTTTTGTTTGATTTAGTATGTATTTTTCTATGATGGGTTTTCGTATGTTGCTTTATGAGTCCTTGATGTATTTTCTATTAATTAAGTTTAATTAAAAGGATTAATTAATGATTTAATTTAATAGAAAATTATTATGATATTTTAATATTTAATTATATTTAATTAATTAAGAAATTAATTAAATAAAAAGAATTAAATTTGGAAATAAAAATTTTAAGTATAATTTTAGAATGTGATAATATTTATTTAATTTAATAATAATATATATTTAGAGTTCATTTTTAAATAAATGCTAAATATTATTATTAATTGAATTAATAAATATTTTATCAATTAAAGTTTCTTAAATAAATTAAAAGTGGAAAAGATATTAAATTATTAAAGGTTTCTAGATCGCATGATCTAAGCATGAGTTTAAATATAAAAGAAATTAATTAAAACGATTAATTAATGATTTAATTTAATAGAAGATTATTATGATATTTTAATATTTGATTATATTTAATTAATTGAGAAATTAATTAAATAAAAAGAATTAAATTTGGAGATAAAAGTTTAAGGATAATTTAGAACATTATAATATTTATTTAATTTAATAATAATATATTTAGAGTTCATTTTTAAATAAATGCTAAATATTATTGTTATTTAAGTTAATTAAATATTTTATCAATTAACTTTCTAAAATAAATTAAAAAGTGAAAATATATTAATTATTAAAAGTTGTAAGATTGCATGATGCGAGCATGTGTTGAAAATAAAGAAATTAATTAAAAAGATAAAATAAGAGGAAATTATAATGTTATTTTAATTTCATAAAGTGCGCATGGGATTAAAAGTAATAAAGATTAAAAATAGAAGTCAAGTGGAAAAATTAAATAAAGTTATTTAATGATTCATTTAATATGCATTAAAAAGATAAAGAAAAGATTAATAAAAGATAATTGGGAGTTAACTCAGTTGAGCAAAGAGTCCTCTCGGGTGAATGCACAATTAGTGCCCCGATTTGAGGAGAAAACTCCTTATCACAACTTTGGGGTTCATTTTTGGGGGACACGAATTTGGACCGTGAATTTTGGAGACAAGAATTTTGGAGAGAGTTTTTTGAAGCAAATTTCAAAAGGAGAATTCTAGGAAGGATTTTCAGAAGAAAGTTATTGAAGAGAAGCGAGTCCTCTTACAGTTTTGGGGATTGCATGTTAGCATCAGGTTCAGGTAGGGTCTGGTATTTTGACCCCTAAATGATTTAAGAAATTTAATATGATTTGTCTACTTCATGATTGTAAGATCTTGTCTTCTCGAATGTGTGAATTATTCGTTCTAGATCTGTTGCTATTCGATTTCATCTGTAAACCTAGATTGGAAAACTATTCAGAAAACCTCATTTGTAGGTAAAAAGGGAATTTGGATTAAATCGGGTTTTGGGTTGAATTAAATAGAATTGAGAAATTTAAATTTGGAAGGAGTTTGAATCTTTGGAAATGAAAATTTTAAGATGAAATTCAGATGGTAAATCGAATTTAGATAGTAAATTCGATTGGTTGATTGTTTTCTTCCTATCAGAGATTTGCTAGGTTTTCACAAAAGAAAATATGTTTATATAAAAATAAAAATAAAAATAAAAAATTTATTTAAGACAAGAATTTGTTTTATTAATATTTTTCTTGAATTTATAAAAAACTCATTTAATAAAATGTTTTGTAAAAATATTCATTACAAGAAAAATATTTATTTTTAAAAAGAAAATAATATTAAAAAAAAAATTATTTTTGGGTGGGGGCTATTCCACGCACCCCACCCACCTTTTTTTACTGCTGTCGGCACTCTGCTGGCGCAGGGACTGCGTCAGCAAGGCTGCCGCAGGCCTTGTGTCAGCAGGCCTGCCGCGCTGGCCTGTTTGAAAGGCCGATGGCCTATAGTATTATATAAAGTTTTATTTATTTTTTTAATTTGATTTTAATTATTATTTTTAATAATATTTTAATAATTCTTAATTATTATTTAAATTATAATTATTAGCAAAGTTTTAATATTGTTTAATTAATTTAAATAATAATGTATTTAAAATAAGTTTATTTTATTTAATAAAATTATTATTAATTATATTATTATTAATAATTGATAATTCTAGAGTTGGTAATATAAGAACTTAGTTGAATTATCATTTGTTAATTTAATTAAACATTAGTTTAATTAAAATTAACCATTGATGAATATAGTTAAATGAAAATTGTAAATCTATAAATTACTTATTTATTTTGATAAGTATCTTGTCTTTAGATCATTTTAGAAAATTGTTTTAAAACCAAATTAGGGTTTTAGCTTGATCCTAATTAAATATAAGAATAGGTTAAGGGATATATTGTAAATCATAAGTACCTAGATTATACACTGGAAACGAGAATAGAAACCCGTACATTTGAATTAACATTATATTATTGAGATTAAATCAAATTGTGAGACGATTCTATATTTCTATGTGTTATCTGTATTATGGGGTGTTTAGGTTTTGTCCTAGTGTTGACTAGTCCTAGGTTGTTATCAGAGGCTCGAGGATTATGTGAATGTGATGTAATGTTGTTTTGATCTCAATCTTTTAAACCCAACCCTGGTGATGTGTTGATATGCTCTATGACATGTTTTTGATTATTGTTTGTTATTGCTTTCCAGTTTCCTGTGTGAAGCTGAAGTGTATGTATATAAGATGCCTGACTTAACCATTTTTGAGTCTCGATCAGTTATATTTGATAACCATTTTTGAGTCTCAATCAGTTATACTTGGATTGCTTTCAGTCGCTTGAGAGGACTGAAGTGTTTGTTATGTTCTTGATGATGTCATGTGTTGACTTGACCATTTTGGAGTCTTTGATCAGTATTGTGATTTATCATTGATGCCTTCAGTTGCTGATAGAGAACTGTTGTGATCATATGATTATTATTTGATGCTTACCTGTTGCTCATGAAGAACTGATGTAATTTTGTGGCTTATCTTTTATGATGTTTTTCAGTTGCTTGTATAGGACTGAGGTGATTTTATTATGATTCTTTGATTTGTGATTTCATGAGCCTAGGGTAGGTTATCTATGTGTAGTGTCGAGAAGTGGCTTGCAATGGGGATCGGGGCCCTAAGAGGCTTCCTGGAGTAACCCATTGTAAGTTGTTTTAATAAGTGAAAACATCTCACCTAAATACTGACTTAAATGAACCTAATAAGATAATTGTATGTTCTCTCCCATGCATTGAGTGCTAGTACAGGCTAGGATGGGGTAGAGAGAACGCTTGGTTATGACCTTGCATTCCGCAGTATGCCTCATCAGTACGAGAGGATACTAGTGGCCGTAGGAATCACTAGGGACCTGAGATTCCTAAGGGATTGCTCGGGTAACTTCTACGTGACTTTTGTGATGACACTTTCCTACTTGCATAGCAGGTTTCCTACGTGTCTTTGTGGTGCCTCTAGGTCTAGATGTCGTTCTATGTTGGAACCTTTGAGTTAGTACACTTTTAGGATTTCCCAGACTTAGAGAGTACTTGTGTTTTGTGTTTGATACCTTGTTTGGGACTTGAGACTATCTCCTCAGCGCGGTGCGAGTGGACCATTTAGGTTCCACATGGTCGGGTGGTAGTGCTTTTTACTCTTACCATTGAGATCCGTCCGTGGTCACCGTGGTTGGAGCTTTCTTGGTTGGCATTTACCTTCACTATGTTCTTGGATTATTAGGATGGATGGTTAGATTTTATGATAGATGTTTTATCATTATGGATGTATGGATGTATTAGGTATGTTATTAGTTTCATTTATTCTACTGTACTTTGTATCATGGATTTGAGGATGATGTATCTTTATCTTTACATATGTATATTCTTTTAAGCCTTTCATACCCTGTGACATGTACAGTGGATGATTGAGCATTCCAAATTAATTTGCCAAGAGGCATTCAGAGAAAATGTATATTATGGACATTGGACTTTCTGATTATTCTTTCATATGTATGTGGTAGTTTTTAGACTTAGAATTAATTAAATTTAAATGTGACTCAACGTCTTGGGATCCTTAAGGAATGTAACTTGTGATGTATGTTTATTGATGATTACATGTTATTGCTTCCGCTACTATGTGTTTGATGTGTATGTTATACATTCTTACTTTAAAAAAAAAAAAAAAGTTTAGCAAACTTAGTGAAACTCTAGGTTAATTATTTTGGATCCCTTGGTGGGGCGTTACAGTAGATGCTATGGCTGCCCTAGCATCTATCCTCCAGTTACAAGAACATGAATCGTGTTTTGAGTTCTTAGTGGAAGAATTATATCATCTTGCCTATGACTCATTTGATAACCATGTGATCTACATTTTTTTTGGTCACAATTCATCTCACTATGCTACCACTTTCTCCTACCTGTGTGATCAAATTGTTCCTAAAAATCTCATGCATAACCAAAATTGCCAACTCATCATAATGCCTTACATTACACCTTGGTCTTTGGTGACTTGTATAGGAAGGGTCTAGATGAAAAATTTTCTTAGGTGTCTAGAGATAGAAGAGTACGAGAAGGCATTAGTTGAAGTCCATGATGACATTTACAAAGCACACTCCAATGGCCTTGCACTTTCTCAAAAATTTCTTAGGGCAAGTTATTATTGGTTGACCATGCGAGCTAACATTGTTTGCTATGCTAAATCTTTTAAAAAATGTTTGCTTCATTGTAACTTGAATCATGCTCCTAGATATTAGCTTATATGTTCTATCACATATTGGCCATTTTAGTAATGGGCCTTTGACTTGGTAGGGAAGATTCATCCAAGTTTACCTAGTGGCCACAAGTTCATTATCACAATGATTGAATATGTCACCAAATGGGTTGAGGTTGTATGTTATCTTCTACTATAGGCAAACATGTTGTCTTATTTATGCTCAACCACATCATTTGTCACTACAACATACCTTCCTCCATCATTACTAATAATGGAGGACAATTCAAAAACAAGGACCTAAAACAACTATGTAAGAAATTTAGAGTCAAACAATATTGGTCCTCAATCTACTATTCTTAAGGGAATGCACAAGCTGAAGCTTCTAACAAAACATTTCTTAAAATATTGCATAGAACGGTTCACAATCAGGAAAATAATGACACTTACAAATCAATTTGGCACTATGGGCCTATAGAACTACCATATGTACTCCTATAGGGGCCACACCCTTCTCTTTAGTCTATGGTTCTGAGGCTATCCTACCCTTACAAGTTGAGATTCACTCATTACAAGTCTCTCTACATGGGTTGATAACCAATGAAGACCATAGGGCCATGTGAGTACAAGAGCTAGAAACCCTTGATGAGCACCACAAGGCTACTTTTGACCATATGAGGGCTTATCAAAAGTGAATGCCTACTATATACAAGAAGAAAGATCATCCTTGTGAGTTTGAAGTGGGTGTGCTTGTGCTTAGAGAAAATCCCAAAAATTAGTAGAACAGAGAGTAGAAAGGGAAATATGAGTCTAACTAGTTGGGCCCTTACATTATCATAACAACATTTGGGTCTGGTACCTATCATCTTTCTACTCTAGAAGGGGAACAACTTGTGGAACCTATCAATGTGCTACATCTGAAAAAGTTCTATGCTTAAAGGCTCATAATTTTGCTCTTTGTATATATCTATTGATCCTAAAAAAATTCTAAAATTTAGAAAATGTCTTGAAAAAATGATCATCTTAGTGAAAACCTAGCAATAGGCACTTCGATGTATCACCAAAAATATAAAAAATTTGAAATATACAAAAAAATTGAAAAAATCATGAAAAAATCTGTCAAGTGGTGAAAACTTGGAAATAGGTGCTACTTGAGACCCTCACACCTATGTCTATTAGTCTTAATCATTTACTCTACAACACATTTCCTAGCTTGGACTTGTCCCTTTTCCTCATCTTGGGGGTATAATTGCTTAGCCTATTGGGGTCTCCTTGTGCATTAGGGTTTCTTTGGAAACACACAAAATAATGTTTCTCAACACTACTCCCAACTTGGCATCAAGTGTTTCTCAACACTTTTTAGATAGTCTACCTACAGTCTCAGATGTTGTGATATTTCTCATTATTAGAATCAATTCTTGAAGAAATGGCCAAGTGACTTACACACACATACACACTTAAACATTTAAATTGTTGAGCTATGATGAACTTTATCTTTCTTTGTATGTTGTTTATGATGATTTCTTTGTTATGTGTTCCCTCCCTAATAGTCTTTTGAGGATGTCATGGACTAGAAGATTGGGGGCATGGGGCATGTTTTACTTTCTTTTTTCTTGTGGGTGTACTTTGTTAGTCTACAATGTTTTAGATCATTCATGCTTCTCCTACTTGACACTTTGGACCTACAAACATATCATCCTTGACTATTTTTGCAAGATTGGACTTAGGGGTTATCTTGGCACTTATGCCTTGATACAAGTGTAATATTTCTATATTAAACTTAGGAAAGAATCTAATAGTATAGCCATCTTGACTTACATGTCTATAATTCTTAGATTGCATTTCCACATTCCTATTTGATATCAATCATATTCATATCCTCATAGTTATACTAGTGATGGTTGTATGATCTTACGATGTCCCTAATAAATGCTCAATGATGAAACTAGAGTCTAAATGTTTTATGTCCCTTGCAAGTAAACCAATTTGCATATTAGTTTGCATAAAAAGGTTCAATTTCTAGCTTAGTCTTGCATTTTTGCATATGGGGAGAGCTCTCTCTTAATCTTTTCTTAGACATATCAGCTAACTGCTTTCATATCTTCTTTGCTTTTCTTCTTGGTCATTTCTTTTCACCTTCTTGATCTTATGCTTCGCCTCTTTTCTATCCTACCATCACAAGGGGTTAATCTAAAAATCACATCTGATCTATCCAAGTATCATATACTATTTTCAAAACATGAGTCTATATCATACACATGAGAGCTAAAAACTACACATGAGAGAGATCCATGAACATATCATCATGAGCATAAAACAATGCATACATGAGAAAGAAATTAAAACATCACATGGAAACATAAAAAAATCTTGAAACATCCATAAAATAAGATAAGTACACAAGACTATCACTCAAACCTAGTATCTCATATATATCAAATGTGTCACAATAAATATATAATGTGAGATCTAAAATATGGATATATGTCTCAAAATACAATACAACTATCATGAAACATCAACCTAAACCTAAGATTAACTCTGACCCTCTATAAGTAGTGGTGGCCCTGGTGGAGGAGCTTGTCTCCTATTCAGTGGTTTTATTGCACCCTTTGATCTGCCTACTCGCTTTGAGTAGTTTGGAAGTCCCTGTCCTAGTGACACCACACCCATGTATGCTATATAATAGTATGCAACTTGTGCACCACGATGCATTGAATCTCACCTAGCAACATCTTGCTCCATATAGAGCTCCTCTCCTAATGCTCATTCATCTATGAGTTGTTGGTCCCACACTGTGAGAGTCACCCACATTGCCTGCAACTCTACATCCAGAGCCTAAAACCTAGCATCTTTATCATCATCTCCTCCACTGAATACTTTAGCTACACCTCCAACTCCTCTACTCTGCTATGTCTTAACAGAAACTCCTCCTCCTCCTCCTCCTACTCCTCATCTCTCATAGCTTTGTCCCACGATCATCTCCTCCCTAATCGAGAACTACTCCTGACCTCCATTTGTTAGTCACCTCTACCTCTGCCTCTACCTCTTCCACCTTCTCCCCCATCTCCTCCATGTCCTGCTACTATGAGTGGGGCATCTAGCTATGTGAATCTTGTAAATGGATGCCTATGCATCTCATATAAGTATGTTGGGTTTGTCCTTGCATTTTCCACCTTTGGATAGTAGTCCCAAGGTTCTTGCACCAAGGTTGTTGTCTCTTGTAGGGATGCATGATAGTCTAGCATGGGTAGCCAACCCTATGCCTCATCTCCATGAAATTGAGCATAAGTGGTAGTCTCCACAAAAACCACCTACCACTAAGAAAAATGATGCCATATGTGGCTAATTACAAATTGCTTCACTATATCTCTATGCCTCCCAACTAGTGGTCGACTGCATCGCATATCCTCTCGCTCCTAGGAGTCAGACCATCTAAAAATTGGTCCTATGACCACCACACAAAAGAAGTAAGCTCTTCTAGGATCCATAGATAGTATGTCACATCCCTACTATGGCTTTGGGGTAGAATCCTATAAACCTAAAGATGAATGGTTGACTATGCTCTTGCAGCTTTACCTACAATTAATTCACTACAATGTTCTCTCAAGCCCATATTTGACTCAACAATGATCTGTATGCCTAGGTCCATCCACCATGACATACTACCTTTTGTAGCTTGTGGTACATACCCATTAGGATCACTAGTCCCCATGCTATCCTCTGGGGCTTCCCTATCAAATCTGCTACCAATCTGTCCCATCCTAGTAGGAAGCCCTTCTAGCCCTTATCAATAACCATAGCTCGAGTAACCAATGAAATCAAGAGACATGGTAATGGGTACTCATCCCCATAATCATCTATGAGCCTCTCCTAGCTCAAATAGCAATCTAGGATGGTAACATCCCAAAAAATCTCCTGCACAATTGCCTTCCTCTCTGTCAAGGTTTTATCATAATAAAATTGTGACATGCAAAAAACCTCACATTGGTATGCCTCACATGGATATTAGAAACTTAAATTTAAAAAGAGAAATAAAACATAAAACTCATTGGATTGCCATAACATGGTACCTAAAGGATGTGATATAGATCCTCCAGTGTGATAGTGGCATCTCGAGTCAGCAAATGAAAGGTGTTGTACTCACTATTCCATCACTTGGTTAGTGTAGTCAAAAACCTATGGTTCATTTAATGGTGGGGCATCCATATCACCCACTTCAGCCCCATACTTGTTATGGTGGCTCTCTTTTCATCAGTCAAATGATGTAAAACATGCAACCCCACCACTTTGTGGGCCCTAACAAGAAGTGCAGGAAACACTATCTACAAAATAAAGTCAAGAAAACATTAGTAAAATCAAAAAAGTGACCAAACATGAAAAATTCAAACTCAAAAAATCAAAAAATAAACTATGCGATACTTCTTTCTATAGGTAGGTGACACTTTTTGCTAAAATAGTATCGTGTGATACTTTTCATAGTGCCTTGGTGATACTTTGCACTAGACAAGATGATATTTGATTATAGCTAAAATGATAGACCTTTCAAAAGTAGGGCAATACTTTTTATGTGATAGAAATATTGCACTATATTTCTTAAAGTACCCATGTGATGCTTTTGAAATATCACCTAATATTTCTTTCTCAAACCCCTCAAACATGAGAAAAATGACATAAATGTATCAAAAAGAGAAAAAATATTGATGACTTGCTAATGCCTCATAGTCAGGTGGTTAGTTGGGCTTGAAACACTATTTGTGGAACAGAACACTCGCTAAAGCCATTTTCTCTCTCTAGAACACTCAAAAGCTCTCAAAATCACAAAAGACAAATGAATTAAAAATGACACTTGGTCCCCTTATATAGCCTTCTGACCTCATTATTTTCTCATTTTTCAAACTCCTCAAAATTCCACAAAAAATACACCCCTAGCTAATTTCAATGTCCTAGATCCACTTTCGTGATCAATATCAAAATTCAAGTTCATCTTGATAGTAAAAATCACATTTCAAAATTCTACCATCTTTAATGCAGTTAGTTGACCTTTTGAGGTCTAATCTTCAATCTTCATTAGGGCATCCTCATTTCTCCATGTCTTCACTATTTCTACAACTCATATCGACTTCACTCAACATTTCCATGTCTAAATCATCTTTTTTACTTAATTTGACCCTAGTTTTGTATTTTATCCTTTGTGGTCAACTTTGGTCAAATTGGGGCATTCTATCATTCCTTAATGGTCACTCTTTCATTCTTATCATATATCTATCATGATGGACTTTTCTATATCTCTATTTTCCCACATCTATCTCATTTTTGCATTCCCTTTATCCAATTTTCAATTTTGATCCCAAGGGGCAAAAAAACTCCATCACACTTGCTACAACTATCTATTTCTTAGTAGCATATGTTTTATCCTTTGATTTTATCTTGATTTATCTACTTTTCTTGGTGTAAGAATTCTTCTTGAGTTTTGACATTGTCTATTTCATAAGTGTTCTAACTATCGCTATCAGGATGTACATTCAGGATCTGCTATTTCTTTCTGCATTTCATTCTTTAGAATCAAATATTCTATCTATCATTGCCTACTTGGCTTCTATTTTCTTTGATTTCATGTGTTCCCATATTGATCAAATATTAGTCAAAGACGGGAAAATGTAATCACCTAAAAATGTTTATCTAGACTATAAGCCCTCTTCTCAACATTTTGGCTAAACTAATTAATTATTTTCCTAGACCAAATTGCTAAAAATCAGTTAATTTGATTATAACCTATAGTTTGAATATACTATCCTAAGTTCACTATTTGATTAAAAGAACATGTCCACTTTTAATTAAATAAAATACTCCATTATTCTAACCCACTCAATGTGCACATATAAAGTCCTTTTTCTATTTTACAAATTAAAAGAAAAGGCTTTTTGTCCCACATTCAAAGTCAACTCTTTTCTTATTGGTTGACTTCCTCTTGCACATGGATCATGCCAAAGTAAAATTACACCCTTGATCCTACATCCCTTGATCTTGATCTCCACCATCCATATGTCTTTAAAAGATAGAGCTCATCCCTTCTAAAGGATCCACACTCTTCAGTATTTTTATGTTGCAGGTTTATTGATCAAATTCTTGAGAGCTTTGTGGAGAATTTCTCATTCCTTGTCTCATTATCTCATATCATGACATACTATCTTAGAATCATATTTTATGGTAGTTTAATTCCTTTTTCTATAGCTTAAATCACATAATAACTAGTTTGGATCTTGTAACACTCTCATTCTTGTTTAAAATATTGTATTTTGCATATTCATGTTAATTTAATCCATATTCGAATTGCATGGCTTGAGAATTCTTGTGGGCACTTGCATTCTTTCATCTTGTATTAAGAACCTCCCATTGCATGGTTTACTAGAAAGGGTTGTGCCTCTAAGACTTAGCTAAGAGCCCCTTACATGCTTAAAATACACTTCTTGCACTCTATGGATAGGGAGATCTAAGTCAACATTCAAGCATTCCGATCTTATGGAATCACTTGGATAGAATGTTGTAGAGTGTGACACATTTATAGTGTACATGTTCTATTTGATTGACTCCTAAGAGGGCCTTATCATTTCAAAAGGAACATTTTATATTAGTACATCATCTTGTAGGTTCATTCCCACTAGGGTTTTTCCTCTGATCAAGAGTTTCCCTAGTTAACATATCTTGTGTCATTGTTCATATTTATCATATTGTCATTATTGTATTTGTTGGTTATTTGTTTAAGTTTTAATTACGATCATTTAAAGTGCATAATTGATTAACCCATTTTCTTAGTTATATTGGTGGACTTTACTTTCTAACATGCACTCCATTTGCATCCAAGATGGACAACTTTTTGAGATTGACTACTAGGAGGAGTTATGGGAGTACTTTTCTCCATTAAGAGGTTAATAATTTATCTAATTTATGGTTTTAGTTTTACTATTAATAGTTACCACTTTCTTTTCGATTTCTCTATTATACATATCTAAATTTAGTATTAAGGTTTTGACTTTCATTTTCAATATTAGGTTTTATGAGTTTTCAATGTCACGATTCTAAAATCATTTGAATTTTTGTGTTTTAGGGTTTCAATTTTACTATTAAGAATTTTCATTTCCATTTCCAATGTTAGGGAATAAGGTGTCCAATTTCATTGTTAGTGAGTTTTCAATGTCATTGTGAATTAAAAATTATCTCCCCCCCCCGACTCTCTCTCTATATATGTATATATATGTGTGTGTGTATGTGTATACATAAACACACACACATATATAAATGTATGCATGTATGTATATATGTATATGTGTATTGATGTATATATAAATATATATTTATATACATACATATCTACATATACGTATACATATACATATACATATACATACATATATATGTTTATATAATGTGACCAAGAACAAATTCTTGTTAAATATAGTACTTTGAATCCTTTACAAGGACAATAATTTTCATAGGAAACCAAACAAATTATTTATCATTTTATAAATAGTTTCTACACTCCATAGAATCATGATGCATACAAAATGTGTCTATATTTTAAAGAACACATGGTCACCAGAATCAAGTTATATAGGCCTTGAGTGACCTATACACCACTAATACCATTACCTAGATTTTTTTGTATAAACAAAAATTACCTAACTGTATTAGGAGATAATTATAAGATGAGCACATCTATTATTAATTTCAGATTAATAGCAGTTTGTAAAATGAAATAAGTGACCCAAATGGTAGCCAAGAAAAACCTTATTGTACTTGTAAGGTCTTAAAATATCATCAAGTATAACTTCTCATTGCCATTGATAGAATTATTGTACATATAACTATCTAACTTATAATATTGAGAAAATTTATTTTTTCTTATATATTTCACTACATTAAATATTATTGAACCCATAGTTTCTCAAACACTACAATCATCTCACAAATATTAGCCCACCCTTATATGTCTCACACCAACATAAGATAATACGAAATAACTATCTAGTATGTCTAATAAAATGTAACATGCAATGACCTTATTCCTAGCACAATAATTTCTATATCATTTCAAAATGAATAATTGATTTTTCTCTTGAATATGTTAACCAAGCACATAAAATCAATACAAATATGACTTAGGTTGATTCATAATTGGTATAAGGAAATTGCAAGATAAAAGATAGATTTTAACTTCAACATCTTAGGGTTTGAATCCATGGCAAGGAGTGCTTTTAATCTAGTCAAAGTACAACAAGACATTAACATATAAGTTAATTTTATTTTTGTGGTGACACTCTCATTGGATACCCAATCTAACCACCTCACAAAAGTCATGGGAGCCCTTCAAGTTATCAAATTGGCTAAGGATATGGATGCACATGAAGTTTGGATTGAAAGAGACTCTCTCAATATTATTAGATGTTTGAGAGGGGGAATTCCAACACCTTGGACTATATATAAAATTATAAATGAAGAAAATATATCATATGTGGGTTTTAAAAAGTCATTATTTCTCATTTGTATAGCGAGTATAATAAGGTGGAAAACTACAAAGAAAATTAGGTTGTGAAGAACAATAATTTAGAAAAGTGGAGAGGTAAGGGAAATTTTAATCATAATTTGGCTAGCCTTATTAATCATGACAATGTTAATGGGAAGCAAGCTAAATTATGATGACATAGTGTATTTAAAATTTCATTGATCTGCTTATTTTTGTGGAAGTATGGCAAGTGTTTAATAATGATACCCCTTTGCACATTTTTTTGGGTTACAATTTTGCTTTGTGTTTTGAAGGGCACTAGTAGTTTTCTCTATTTTGGAAAGTGTTATAGAGCAAGGGTTGCATCATGGTGGAGATCTGAACAAAATCAAGTTTGCTACTTGAGAACATGTTCAGAAAGACTCAAAGATATAGAAGTACTAGTGTGAGTCACTTATAACTAGGGATAACTTTAAGAAACCCATCCCAAGAAAAATATGTAAAATGCTAGTGAATTCAACATTTAATGTGACAGAAAAATTTCTAATCGAGGGCAATTTTTTTGTTTTAGGCAAGGCAGAAATTTATTTTCTATTGGTGAAATTTTCCTTTCTCTATAAAACTTTAATTTTAATTATGGTGAATTATTATTTTTATTTTTGGCATGCAAATAAATGTAGGAGATTTTTTGTGGTTGGTCATAAACATTTTTGTGATGTAAGAGGTGAATTAATTATTTTATATAGTGCACATATTAATATCATTTTCTAATTTGTTAGTTGCTATAGAGAGATGATTTAATTTTTTAGTCAATTTACAGAGTCATGGGTGGGCCATGGTCCATATGCTAACTGTGTGATGTAGAGTGCACTTTTAGTCTTCAAATCCATTAAGATTCAATTAATAATGTGTCCTTTCTTGTTGCCAATTTGGTCATCATCACTTTGGATGTTATCATTGTTATCATGAAAGGAATTGATGTTGACCATCAATGTAAGATAGATCAATGAACTTAACTCTATTTGGGCCTAATTTTAAATCTTATAACATAAATTCTAATTCTTCTTGAAATCAAGACACATGTCTCAAAGTCCAAAATATAAAATAGATGGCTAAACGGGGTTAGTTGGAGACATGCATTGGTAAAATGGTAGGCAACGCTCAACTCAATAGAAATTATTTTTTCATTCTGAGGGAGAAATGACATTATCCAATAAGAAGACATTAGGTAAAGGTTGGCAAATACTTTAAAACAATTGTATCATAAATGTAGATTACATTGGTGATTGGACTAGGATTTGGCATTAATTATGTGTAAAATAATGGGTGATTAGCTTGGGATTTGGACATAAATTATTTAATATCTTAGTAGCCTATTTGACCCCATATGTAGGTTTAATTCATCAAATTGTGATTTCTTGAAGAGAAAAAATCATCAATTGGTGAAGATTTGCCATTAAAAAAAAATTAATTATTATTAGCTATCCTAAAGGCCTTAAAAATACTTTAGTACTATTTCAAAATAATTTATTCTTTTAATTCAGTAACTCAATATTCAGATCTAGCATAAGAAAACTAGACTGATATAATTTTTTTTTTCAAACTATCACTTAATATATACCAAGTAATCATTCAACTTATATTGAGTAATCATAAATAAATGTCATAGGCATAGCAATTGCGCCACCCATTTCCAGAGCTTGAGTGTAGAGGTCCTCTGAGTGGGATGCATAATGGATTAATCGATGAATAATGGATGAATGCAATTAAATGTGGTTGGATAAGACTCTCTCTCTCTCTCTTCCTATTGGCCCATGCCCTACAACAATTTCCTTGGAATGGAATGAAGGAGTTGAAGGATTGAATGCACAAGGAAGGGGTTTGATGGAGGCATCTAATATCGTGCTCTAGGTGGAAGGAAACATATGGGTAGTAGGTCTTGCAAAGAAATTTTTTGTAGTACTCTAGTTGTTCAACTTGTCAATCTTTACAATCAGTCAAATCAATGTTTTGCTAAGCATTTGAATCATGGATTTCAAAGAATTTCATTTATAGAGAAAAATTATCACAACCTTCCTGGCATCCACTTTGTGGATGATTTGCTTAAGATTTTCTTAGGTAAAGTGGTTGTACAACCAAAAAAACCTTTTTTTGTGAATTCTTTATATAAAGTTCAACCATTTCCAAAGGATTGCAAGAAGGGGTTTTTTGGATCTAACAAGTAGAATTCATCGGATCACTCACAACCACCTACCTCAACCTTTGAGAGAGGAGAAATGTTAGTAGATGGAGCTCAAAGAGTCTATCTAGGTAAAAAAATTAACTTTGAAATTTGGACAAGATTCTAGATTTCAAATTGAGTCGAAGGTAGCTAAACCTAGGAAGCATTAGAGAAATAAATTCATGTATACCAAGGCATCAAATCATTTTGAAGATACTCACAAGCACCAATGTTTTAACATTTTCTATGGGACACCTCTAGGGTTGTTAGTGCAAATTTTGCCATGTAAGTCAAATTGAGATGATCAATTTTATCATAACATAAGTAACTCTTGGCCAAGAGCTCCCCTCAATCCAAAACCCTTGTTAAAAAATATCCTAGCACAATAGAAACTTGTATGGAGACAGGTACAATGCGCTATTCCCACCACAAGCCTATTTGATAGAAGCGAGCAAAGAACGAGGGGTGGTCAACTAGAAGTCTTTTATTTAGACCATCTAGTTGATAAACATATAGAGGCCCTTTGATGGAGTGCATTGATTGGTAATTTTTCTAACCCACACTTGTCCTTTGCTAATTTTTTTTTGGGCTTAGAAACATTGGGCAGGTTTAAGAGAGATCTTCTTCATAGACTCTACATCAAATTATTTTACTGCTATCTTTTATTCTAGAGATGTAAGAGATAAGGATCATAGCGAAAAAGGGTGGTTTTTTAAAGGATTGGGTTTGTTTACCCTTCATTGGTCTCCCAATTTTAAGCCATCTGTAGATCTATGGCAATTTTTTTCCTATGTGGGTCTCTTTGTCTGGCTTACTTGTTGAATATAGGGATCCTCACTTGGTCGAAATTATTGCTAATCAAATAGGCATGTTCATTAGAAATGATTGGATTCCTTTTGACCTTCCTCATTTAGTAGTCAAAAATTGTATTCTTATTTGCTCAGCTAAGTCACCTCTGAATGATATTTTGCTTAATTCCAAGTGGGGCTTTGTGACACAACAGATCATAGTTCAACAAGCCAGTCTTATTTAAAATTATCAAAATATTCTTGGCCATTTTATCTCACAATGTGGATCTCAACATAACTATTCAACTAAGGACTTAGAATTTTTTTAAGATCATAGTTTTGATCTAGCATAATGTTCACTTAGACAAGAAGTTTCTTTGGTTTTGCAAGATTAGGTTTCTTGCCCAATAGTGGAGGATAAGTCCACTCTTAATGAAGAGATTGTGTCTATCATCAAGTTTTTGTAGGTATTTTTCTCTTCAGTATCATCTTGGATGACAAAATCAAATAAAGTCAATTCACCTAAGCAACTACTCTTACCCTCAACCTCGCTTGTAGGGGATTTCATGATTCAGGCACATCCTATTGATCAAGAATCTAGTACTCAAACATCATGCCTTTAGCTATATAAGTATATTAATTAGGAGAACATGTTATGTGAGTTGTAAAAGAAAACTAAACATATGAAAACTATGGAAGAAAAACTTAAATTTGTGGCAAGTCACTTGGATATAATAGTGGCTGCTAAGTGTTTTAATGAAATAGTTGAAGAGGAAAATATTCTTGGTCTTCATAATAGTTTTCAACCAAATCATATCCTCCCTATAGAGAATATAGACATCTTGACCAACAAAACCCTGGACAACTACATGTTACAAGGACTAATTTCAGATTTTTTTTTTCTCAAATTGGCTACTTCACCTATTCTAGTTCCCATTCTAGATGAGATTCAAAAAATGGACTTGAATATTATTGCAGATGCAATGCTTCAAGATAATTTAATCCTAGAAAAAAAACCTCTTATTGAATCTTTGATTTATTGGTATAAGCCTTCAAATTCCAAATGCAAAGATCCTTTGACAATACGTCATATAGAGTTAAATATTCATTGTGATGCCCCTAACTCTTTAATTGAATATTTTCATAGGGTGGAGACCTTTGAAGAAACTCATCATTTCAATGATGAGTATAAGGATTTCAATGAGGATTCCTTGGTTCAATTGGTGGATGTGGAGTCCTATAAATAGGAAAAATCTCAAATAGGGTTTGGGTTCAGATTTTGACTTCTCCAAAAAGTTGTCTATATCATAGACTGCATTGCAAGATTCACCTTTGATTAAAACTCCAAAAAAGAGAGGTCGTAAACCTAAGAGTTAAAAGATTAAGGAGGAAATTGTAGCAAACACCCAGCTTATGCTTGATGGTAAATTTGTAGCAATACAAAGAATTATAGGGAGAACAGTGTGTTCCTCTTAGCCCTAATGAGGCTCCTTACTTGGGATGTCAGAGGCTATATTGTCTCTGACAAAAGGCAAAGGGTCAAAAAAAATTGGACTCTTTGTTACCTAATATTATTCTTTTGCAAGAAACCAAATTATCATAAGAATTTTTCCAAAAAATAGTTGCTAAGTGGTCAATATGGAAATCTTCTCATTCCCAAGGTTTGGGTGCTTTGGGAGGTATCACAGTGCTTTGGAACCCTAGTACAATTTCAGGTTGCCTTATCCACCAAGAATCTAATTGGTAACTTTTAAATTTTAAGCATTTTGAAATATTTTTTATGATGATTAATGTATATGGTCCTACCCTAACACAGGATAAGTGCAAACTTTGGTTATTACTATCTTAGGTTATGCAGGATTATGAAGACAAATTTTGTTTTGGCTGGAGACTTTAATGCCATTTTGTCTTATTATGAAAAGAAGGGTGACATATCTCCACCCACTAGGGTCATGGATAATTTTGGAAACTTCATTAAGGACAATGATTTGATTGATTTTGTTTTGGGTAGTGAAATTTTCACTTGGACTAATAGGAGATATGGTTTCCTAAAAATTGTTGAAAGGTTAGACATATTTTTTTTGTCCCAAAGTTGGAAGTTGTTTCAGCTTGATGTATCTTCAGAAGCGTTACCATTTACTGGGTCTAATCATTATCATATTTTTATAAATATTTATGTTGGTCTCTTAGTCCCTAAGTCCACATCTTATTTCAAATTCTAGAACATGTGGTTCAGACATCCACACTTCTTTCCTTTAGTCAAGCAGTGGTGGATTAGTGCACCATTTGTGGAAGGGTCTAAAATGTTTTAGTTTCATAAAAAACTTCAGCATGTTTAAAAAATATATCAAGAGATGGAACAAGCATATGTTTGAACATGTCTTCACACAAAATGATAAGGTAACTAAAGAGTTAGAGTAAATTCATCATCATATTATTTAGTATGATTTGGACTCGGATTATTTTATTAAACAAAAGGTGCTGGAAGCTAAATAAGAAGATCTTTGTTGGAGAGAGGAAGAATTTTGGAGACAAAAGTCAAGAAAAATATGGCTTAAGGATGGTAATAAAAAGACTAAGTTATTCGATATGTCAATAAAACAAAGGTGGGTAACTAATGCTACATTTCAAATCGATCATTTTGAATCCAACTTACTCTTGAAGGGGGATAGAGATATTTAAGAAGAGGGTATTTCATTTTTAAAAAACCTTTTAGACCCATATCAAGGCCCTCAAACATCTCCTCAGCTGGAAGAAGATTTACTTTCAATCATTCCTCAATTAGTCACCCCTCAAGATAATGCAAAATTAGTGAAACCATTCACATTAGTAAAAATTAAGGAGGTAGTTTTCAATATGCTTGTGGACAAGGCCCTAGGACCGGATGGGTACATTGCTATTTTCTTTCAAAAATGTTGGGATTTCATTGGTTTTGAGT